>OZ010585.1:108795768-109275768 GCA_963932145.1 Acanthosepion lycidas | reverse complement strand
AGTTTTCCGCCATTATTATTTCTGAATTTCACAATTATTCAGTTATATTCTATAACAATATCATGATAGAATTGCGATATGAAGTCATATCTATATATTTATAGTTAAAAATAACTTCCCATTACTCATACTTATCCGCATTCCTCGGGTAATTTTTTACGACTACCAAATCCTACTTTAAACGTTTAACATGATAAAAATCAGTTGGAATAATAAAAAAATCCATTCTAAAAATATCATTTCTTTACGTTTGGATCCAAAACTGTACAGATATGAAAAACTTTAAAAAGATATCATCAAAGGAGAAATTTCGAACAGTCGGTCAAATCTAAGAAATCTTATTAAAGAAAATTTCGGGACATGAGCCAGGAATTGAACCTGCGTCCCCCAGAACAGCTAGAGCTACCGTTTAATCCGGCACGGCTTACCAACATGGCCACGAAGAGCAGTCGGTCAGGTGTAGCGCACTAAACGGTAGCTACCTCTGTCCTCAAGGAAGCAGGTTTGATTCCTTCAGAAGGTCGAAAATATTCAGACCCGTAGACAAAAACAAATATACTGTTTAATAAAAAAACGGAGCGCCTACTCAAATACGAATATCCACTAAAATAACGTTTAAGCTATATATATATATATATATATATATATATATATAGGAGAAACAAGTAGAAATTAAAAAAAAAACGCATTTACGAGCACAAAAGAGACCTTACAAAAAAACAACTAATACACTAGTCTTACATAGAAATAAATTCAACCACAATTTTGATTTTCAAAATGTTACACTGATAAAAAAAAGAAAATAACTCACTCAGAAGGAAAATCCTCGAGAGTACTGCCATTGAATATTATCTAAATATTATTCTACGCCCAGGCTTTTTCCTATTTCACCTTTCCTATCAGAATTACTATTCTCCCAAGCAAACGTACACAACTGTATCAAGAAATCAAAAGAAAATGGTCGAACCCGTTAACACAACAATAAAAACACTTGACAGTACTTGACGCAATTTTCAGTTGACAATATATATATATATATATATATATATATATATATATATATATATATATATATATATATATAATAAAGTTGTTATATTTATGAAGGAAGAGTATTGAATATTGGAGATAGTGTTTGTATATATAAATATAGAACATAAAGTGAACACTGTATGTCTCACACCTTAAGCGATCATCAGATCTTCTGGCGGTTATTATTCAATGTTGATTGTTATGTTTACACTATTTATATTTAGATAGATAGATAGATAGATAGATAGATAGATAGATAGATAGATAGATAGATATTATTTCTTGTATCAAATGTTTGAGACATGCGCAAAGAGAAAGGTGTCTATACGAAAAGTGCCTGAACACTTATACCTACATTTACAAAGTGGCATATATACGTACTAATGCAAATGTATATGACATTACTACTAAGGCTACACGATATCTTGTTCGATGCTCATTGATAATGTGTATAACTTTCGTGTCATCTGATATACTGCGTGCATGTCATGATCTTTCGTCTGATTCAAAACAAATTTTTATTGCTTAGATTTCTGTCAATAGATTTTGGCTTTCAACTGTTTTGTTTATCTCTCAGTTTCTTTCACCAGAACAAATAGATTTCGCCGTGCGATAACCGCTTGAACAACTTCAAACACAAGTACATTTGTGTATAATCAATTTTCTCTTCCGATTGGTGCTCACTTAAATCTAAAAAAAAAAAAAACTTTGTATCATTTTTTTTATTTTGGGATAATTTTGTTAAGATTTTTCATTAATGACACAATTTTTCTTTATATAACAATTAATAAGCTTTGAAGGCGGATTCGAATGCGACCCCAATGGAATGAATATATTTTTTACTCGAATTTCAGAACGCCGTCATACAAAGTTGGTTGATTGTCCACGATTCAAAAAATATTTTTTCCTTTCTTCTAAACATTTTATCTGTTTCTCTTTATGTAAATTGTCTGCAATTTTTTCTGTTTTTTTTTTTTTAACTATTCTATATCATCTTGTTTCTACCATTTTTTTCTTTGTAATCGATTTAATTGTATGTAATGTGTGCATGCATGAATGCATGTGTTTTTGCGGGGAAAAAAACGTATGCCTATGGTGATTGAACCAAAAATTGGATTGACCTTTGTACATAAGAATTGATTAAGCAAATAGTAAAAGATTAAAATTTTGCATCTATATAAATAAAGCGCAATGTACGTGTGTCCGTCCGTCCGTCCGTGAATCATAAACAACCTGAAGTAACAGGTATAGTAACTACTGTAGTTACATGCGATTAAAACTTAAATAACTCATTGTTAAATTTAAACATCGAACAGAGTGAAAGGTTTAAAAAGCATTTACTTATTAAAAATTTTAATTTAATTTCGTTTTTCGTCGCAAATGCAATTGATATCGCCAAATTAAACCTTAATTAAAACTTAAGAGGGACATGACATGTTGTTTTTTTGGGGGGGGCGGGTTCTAGCACGCGCACTGGGATGTATTCGGAATATTACATAGTTTGATTCCCTAATGTCTTTTAAGAGTGATTTTATGTGATGGGATCATAAAAAATTGTGATTTTAAAAGAAAAGAAAAATTGTAGGCAAAATAAATATGAACAAACTGCAGAGATTGGTTGCGTATACGAAGAAAGGTTATGCCGAATGAAGGTGTCGAATAAAGATAAAATAGTTTTATTATTTCTCAATTCTTATAACTTTTAAGTACATAGGACGCTGAAGGTAAATACTAGGCATAGGAGCTAGCTTAAAGTTCGTCCGAAGGGCGGCTTCTAGGCTATTAAATAATAAAGCTGGGTTGTATTATGATGCCGTTACTCTTATTACAATAAGCAAGCAAATTACAATCCTTAAAAGTTAATGTAACATTATTAAGGTAACTTGAACACAAATGCCTAATTGTTAATCAATCTTGTCTCAAAATGACATTAAATTATCAAACCGTGCATTTTGTAGTCAGGTATTCTTCCCGCAGGAATTTGTTAGTTTATTGAAATCTTATATTTGCCACATTTCCAAAAGTAATTGAAAATAGAACCTACTCACTGGTACTTTTAGTTCATAAGTAAATTAAAACTGTTATTTATATTTCAGTGATATTTCGTATGGTCGACAAATAGACATGGAGACAAATTAATAACGATTTAACCGCCTATAATTCGAGTCAAATTATTGTTACCTATTGTTAAAAGCAGCCTCCGGAAGGCAACAATGACTCCAATGAAAGTTATCTAATAGAAATTGTTGTCATCTGCTTGTCGATTGCCGATCCGATGGGCTGACTTTCGCCATTGCACGCAAAGAGATAACTGCTAATTTTCCACAATTAATTCTAAAATTTTCCTTTTGGATAACACACTCCATTAGCAAATCGAGCCTCTTTATCTATCTTTATTCAGCTCACAAGCTGAAAGACAATTTGAATTGCATCCACAGGAAGCATTTGGAGTTTAGGCATTGAATTTATATGACAGATATTTTCAACTTGATTCAATTCTGTTGTAATATTAAATTGACAATATTTGAATTATTATTGAAATTTTGACAAGTCATGCTTCATATTTATTGCTTTAATCAAAGACCTGCAACATTTCACTGTGTATTTTTCCCCAATGATTTGGAGTTATGGAAAAAGAAACAACTGAAGCAAAAGAACAGATGAAACGATCGGGGGGGTTGGTGGGGGGGTCGTTTTTTGTGTTTTTGTTTTGTTTTTTGTTTTGTTTTTTGTTTTGTTTTGTTTTTTTGTTTTTTTGTGTGTGTGTTCAAATTAAAAAGGACCTGCAGTTGAATGAACAACTGTCAACAAGTCGATGTCTGCATAAAAGCTTTCCAAATTTAGGATCATTAACTTCCATCTTGACAATATTTCTAAATTCCAATAGCTAAAAGAATACAGTAATTAATGTTATTTTTCACTCAGAGAAAAAGTAAATCTTTCACAAAAATATGTATTTTTAGGTTGTTTTCAAGGTTGTCATCAGTATTTTATAAGCATATAACAAGTGCAATTTTAAAGATTTAAATAGAGTATATGCCCTTCCAGCTAATTGCTGTTGGCCACGAGATACTACTGTTAGGATAGTCGAATAATAATGCTGATAATATTGTAAACTTTTGTGAAATCAGTAATTTGTTAAAAATTTAGAAAAACAAAGAAAACTTAGATGTGCACGACAATAAATTAGATAACACACCTATTGAGATTTTTAATTTCTTAGTGTAACGATGAAATTCGAGAGAAGAAACCAAAATGAAAAGAGTTGGATTACTTTTTTAATTTTAGTTTGTAAGAAATTTCAAGGAAATTTCGTGAAGACTGAATTACTTTTAGGAAAAAGCAAAAGAAAAGTCATGCCAACAGAATTTTAATAGTAACTCCATAAAAATTAAAATTGTTGTTCTAAGATACGTTTTTATTTTTTCATAAATCAAAATTTCTTCAACATTTTACATATAAGCTGACTTCCTGAAAGCTCCTTCATTTGAAAAAAAACGGAAAAATACTAACAGAAAATTTGCTTCAATATGTATATTTCAACAAAATGCAGATATATTCATTTTTCACTAAGTTCAAGAAATTGCACTTTTCTTTGACTTCTATGGCCTCATTTTATAATCTGATAAACAAGTCCGATCTCTTCAAAAATATAAAAACATTGTTAGAAATTAAACAATCAAATCTATTTCTCTCTCTCTCTCTCTCTCTCTCTCTCTCTCTCTCTCT
Organism: Acanthosepion lycidas; assembly: GCA_963932145.1. Classification (NCBI taxonomy): domain Eukaryota; kingdom Metazoa; phylum Mollusca; class Cephalopoda; order Sepiida; family Sepiidae; genus Acanthosepion; species Acanthosepion lycidas. The sequence goes on along the minus strand of OZ010585.1, from coordinate 109,271,007 downwards.
CTCTCTCTCTCTCTCTCTCTTTTACGCACACGCTTACACAATCATTAATCCATCTCTTACGTAGGTTAAAAAATTTGTTTATCCATTGAAAGCTTATTGAAAGCTTTTGAACTTAAGTGCTGGATGAGTCGAAAAATATTGTGTTAATGAATAAATAACTAATGTTATTTGAAAGTCAGTGCTCTAAATGATGAGAGAGAATGAATTAAAATAGGGAAGGAATGTGTTATTTATATCAAATATTATAGATCTGATATATATTAATCATTTTCTACTATACAATAAGTGAATTCCTTCAATTTCAATTCAAGCTGATCAATAAAATCCATTTCAGATTTGATATTATATATATATTTTTTCGGGTTTTTCAGCAAGATGACGAATTGAAATAATTTTGAAATTTGTTTAGATTATTATTCAAGAATTGTATAAACTACCACTAGTGGACGCTAATCGACTTGACTGACTGTGAACACCCAACTCTTGTGCTTGAGAGGAGACAGATATGTTCTGGTTTCCCGATAGGATGAGGAATGCATATAATACATGCATGTAATACAAGATAGATAGATAGATAGATAGATAGATAGATAGATAGATAGATAGATAGATGGATAGATAGATAGATAGAACAATAGATGATATTATTTGGTAATCCGTATGGATAATTCTAAAGAGGATATAGATCCAAAGAGAGCTCAATGTAAGAACAGAGTAAATGATAATTATGAAAGCGGAGACTTTAGGAATCCATGGTAATATTTTATTTAGCAAAACCGATACTGCGGTTTCGTCTCATCAGACCAAAATCAATTTTAACAATAGAGTTAAACTCATTTCCTCGTCTAAAAATAATTTTCATTACGACACCACACATTTTGCCTACGTAACAACACTCGCCAGTTCTACGAAACTCGGCAATTACGTCTTAAGAAAGTCGAAAGCTTAGTTATTTCTAAAAATGAACTTTGGACAATTTCTGACGGAAAGTTTTCTTTGTTTGAAAAGGATTATTTGTAATTTTGAAAAGTGATTCATTAAAATTAATCGACACAATGTATGTCGTTTTTAACAATATTTGCATTAACGAACATTTCTTGCCTAAATACACAAACATATATGTATGTGTGTGCGCGCCCTCGCGCGTGTGTGTCTGTGGTTCCTAAATGCATACTATATATATATATATATATTACAATTATTCGATATTGGTGAACGTTTGTACTACGTAGTCGTCCAGAATCTGGTCTATTGCTGTAAGAATGTTCATTTGACAACTATTGCTTGCATCGAAGTACCACCGAAGCAAACATGTGAAGAAATTCTTCAAAATGGCCATAACAGCTCATCAAAGTCACACAGGCCGATGCCTCTCAAACGTCTTTAATTGCACAAAAAAAACATGATCTGCATAGTACGACACTTGCTTGAACTGAACTCTTTCACTGTTGAACGTTATCTCAGTATGCATCACTTTCAAAAGATCAAACACAGACGGTTAACTTTCTATGAATGTTATTACGTCACAAGATGAGTCAAAACTTCGTAAATTTAACAGAACATCAACTAGCCTCGGCATCGTCATTCAAGGTACTGGAAATTTTTACATCGCTCTACCGACAACAAACATTTACGGGTTTATGTGGTGGCATTCATTTGTTCAGGACAGCAGTCAACTGATTAAGACCTTAGTCCATTGGGCTTTGGTAATAAATTAAATTCAGAAATTGAATTTATTTAGTTCTGAGCCAGAGTGGATACCTCCCGGATATCGTGGAGTCTAGCATTCGGGGGAAAAATGCAACACTTTCGCAAGCCTAATTTGATCGACCCCACCCCAGAAATGTCCCGTCTGTTTACGTGTACCGTGGGTTGGGGATGTGAGTACAAGATTAGTTAAACAGTTTTCTGTGTACGTAAACAAAATTTCCGCTAATTCACGTATTGTTTTTTGGTGCCTGACCAATGTTGAGACCAATTCGGAATGACATTCTACCTACCTATCATATAAGTTTGGTCATTTACCAATTTAGTTGCGCACACGCGTGTGTATGTGTTAATGGAGTCGCTAAAGTCGACGGGCTTCAACATTCTAAAGGAACCATAAATGCATAGCCTATTCTCGAAGTTTTGTAAATCAAATAGGTAAGTAAACTTAGTCGATGACTTGACCAAAGAGAAAACATTGGAACAATTCTCTAAGTGATCATTCTTCTACACGCAAAACCTGAGGTTAAAAGAATAAAATGTTAGTAAAACAAAATTAGTATATTATCTCTGTGTTAAAAGTTTTCGGAAAATTCGAATTGTATTAGGTTGGTGCAAAAGTAATGACGTAATAATGTCGTTTTTTGACGTTAAAAAATACGTCAAAAAACGACATTATTACATCATTATTTTTGCACCAACCTAATATTTCTTGTGGCTTAAAAAATGTAAGGTTTAAACGCATGAAAGCAAAGACTCAATAACCAGTACATAATTTTGTGGTATTCATGTTATGTCTTTCATAAGATTTGTGTTCTGACCTGTAATTGTCAATGGTATCGTAGTGAAAAAGTAATGTAAGATAAATGAAATTATATATACACGTGTGGCTATGTGTATGGAAATGAATGAGAGAAAAGTTGGTTATTGTATGAAGACATACTAAAGCATAAAATTCGTATGTCTGCTACATAGTGCAAAATATGCCGACCGGAAAATTTCTCCAAACACAGCATGGCGTGTTTTTATTTTGAGGTGAGTATGTCTGTGATAACGTAAATAAAGTATTTTTAGATATTGTTTGTACTTTTCTCGTTTGAACTTTTTAAGTACAGGCATTTTGTGATTTTTTTTCTAATCTATGCGAGAGGCTACATAAAAATTCTTGGCCTGCCCTGTTTCCCAAAACCTTATTTTGTCACTATAATTGGCAAGAATTTTCTTTAATATTTTAAAGTACCAATTTGAAGAATCTTCGCGCTTATTTTGAATTTGTTTCCAAATAATCTACAGCAAAGAAAAGCGTAGAATTTTCAAGTATTGAATGTCAGACCGTCATGAAGTTTCTCTCGCTACATATTATATCCGATCGATTATCAGATATGAAGGTCAACTGGTTCAATGTTACCACTGTTGACATTAGGTCAGTAACAAGTTTGACGGTTGTCTGCAACCCTCAAGCACTAAGGGAATTTGAATGGCATACTGGTTTGGTTGTATATCATAACTCGGTGTCGCTCTATAAGTAAGAGTTTCTGATCATATTCCTTAATGCTCCTACCTCTGGTCCAAGTCCCTAAAGATATAGACGCTTACTCTCGTCACCCTCGCAACTTTGCTGGTGTATTCAACCCAATAAGAGGCAGAAAACAAAGACGAAGAATAATAATAAGTGTACGTTAAAACCATTGCATGAAAAGTGTCTTTTATATTCAACTTCAAAGAAGCGATGCGACTTGTTCGAATGTGGAGATTTTGAGACCTGAGACGCAACACTGTCTGGAAGATCTTCAACTTGTGTAAATTCCTTAAATTTTCGATAATATTCACGGCATCTTTCAGAGCCGATCGATCGATTTCGATTAGAAAAATTGCTGAGACACTGGAGATATCCAGGGAAAGCGTTGGGAACACGAACAGTTCGATACCAAAATATTTGAATGTCAAGCAGAAACGATATCGATAAGATACCTCCAAATTGATTATGCAGTATTTTTAGTGATTAAGTTAATATTTTGGAATGACTTGTCACTGTCGATGAAGTATAGTTATACCAATATTAACTTCTTCCCCCCACTTGGACGAGATGTGACACAAGGTCTTTTTTTAGGTGGAGACCCAGGCGCGTAAGCCTGGGACAAGCACAAAAATTGACCTCAGACCCGCAATCGTCGGTTGCGCTGGTCTCGGTCCGAGCATCGATCCCTCCCTCTGGTGAAATGGGAGGGCGCGGCCTCGGGCAGCTGTTCCCTAGGGCTGGGCACCTATCAGTATAATTTTCTCAGTTGTCCCTCTGTCCTTTGACAGAGAAGCCCCTGAGCGCACTCTGCCGAAAGACAGAGACGCAACTACCACTACAAACAGTTCTCAGTGACAGAAGAAATTCAAAACTCAATATGTCAGCAGAAAAGGTCATGGCTATATATATATATATATATATATATATATATATATATATATATATATATATGCTCCTGAAAATTTTATTTCGGTTGAGCTCTCTGGGGAGAAAGTGTGGGTTTGTAAACAGTGACTATTACGGCTAATAATGCAAGACTCTTCGGTAAATCGAATCGAGTTCTCTCAATCACTGTGTGCTTATCTAAAAATAATTACGCTTAAATTCACCTTCATCCCTGCCATGCGCCAACGGCTTAGTGTTAGAATCCCGACTGACGCCAATTCAGTCGGGTTTCGATCCTAGTTAGAGGCAACCGGACATCTAGTCACACTGATGAGCTGTGATACAGCGAAACAATCTGTCTGTGGACGCCAATATATATATATGTGTGTGTGTGTGTGTGTGTGTGTGTGCGTGGTGGGTGTAGCAGGTGATGATCGCTATGCAATTTAAATTTTAATAAAATACATCTGATCAACATAATGTTGGCACACTCCATATAATACTGGGATTACAGTTTTTTAATTTAAAAATAATTTTACATTTAAAATAAACGGGATTTTTATTCGAGAAAATTAAAGCATTTTTAAATTTGTGAATATTAACCTTATATTAAGCATAAAGGGAGATTACAGAGTTATTTTGAAAGTTTTGTTTTTTTTTAATTTTACTTAAAACCTAAGAAAGAGAATAGTTATAATTTACATTGAAAATTTATCTGGATCAACGTATTTCAACATATATTTATTTAAAAAACTATCTATTGCCTTTCCCATTAAAAGATTTGGCTTTTGTTACAATTTATCACTTAATAATGGATCTATTAGCATCTTTCTTTAATTTCCAGAAATGTTTGGAGATAGCAGTGATGTTCATGTATCTTACATTGCCTAAAGTCATTCGATTATGATAGAAACGTAATTTCTAAGAATTTTCAGTGGAACCAAAATGAAATTTGACATCGTTACCGGATTGTATGCTAGTTCGGTATACAATATTATTAGTCATACATTGACCGTTTAAGGGACAGATCGTATTTTTCTGGCAGTTACATTTATTTTATTTTTTAAATCAACGTTGTCTTTGTCGGAAATATATTTATTTAATATAATGTTGTCATGCTGGGATATTGATTAATCTATGTCATTAACGCAACTATAACTGATCTTTATGTTATTTTTGTTAATTGTTTTCGTTAGTATTGCTGAGTGATTAAAGTGCTTACAAATTAAATTTAGAAAAATTCTTCCAATATTCGTTTAGACATTACGCTTAAAAGGGGGATTAAATTATATTACGAAGCCTCTGTTTATTTTTACCTATTTTTTTTTCTAAATATTCTAAATTTAATTTATGATTGCTTAGTTCTAATGTTTTTATATATTTAATTTTATTATTATCAAATATATCCATATTACTGGAATTATTAGATAATCTAACTTGGACTGATTTGTATAAATTATCTAGAATTTTTTATGGCGGTTGGAATCTTTGCTGACGTATTTATGGTTATGTAGATCTTTTGTATATGGTTTGTAATAACCAGTATTCAGGCCCAAGCTCACACCGAGAAGTTTGACCACTTATATCGGTGGTTGTGGTAATATTTAGTTCGTGATCTTTGAAAAAAAGTATTAGTTCTTTTCTCAATCGGTCTATATTTCTTGGACTTGTTTTACACAGAAGAATTACACCGTCATCTCTGTAAAGTCTGATATCCTTAATGTCGAAAGTAAATCTTAGTCACCACAATAACAAGATTCCAGCAAAATCGCATGCCTCTGCAGAACCATATGTTCCCATAGCAGTGTTAAATTGTGTGTTATTTCTTTTGGTCAACATTGTTAAACGGAACACTTCTCAGTTAACTCGCTACTATAATTAAAACTAAACACAAATGTACACGAATGACAAATGTAACCTAGTCTATATGGCAGCATAGCACTATCTACCGGAAACTTTCTTTAAATTTAATAACTCAAAAATGACGGATTTGCGATCATGTTTATATGGACTTTTGTCCTTGTTTTGATGTGAGGAACCCGCTTCTAAAGCTTGTGAAACTATTTTTGATTCACCATATGTCTATATTTCTGAGATAAGGTATTATGTACACTATTTATATTATTCGGACTATTGTCCCCATCTTTGTCACCATATTTATTACAACGTTTCAGCCGTTGTACGCTCCGGCCTTCTTCAGGTGGTTGGAATGTCGAACTGAACCCTTTATTTCGCTCACTGTGGTTAAGCCAGTGGATAACTTGGAGAGGAGAATTAAAAGGAGATAACTGATAACTGACATCCATTAAGTACACTCTACCCCAGTGAGCGAAATAAAGGGTTCGATATTCCAACCAACTGAAGAAGGCCGTAGCGTACAAACGGCCGAAACGTTGTAATAAATATGGCGACAAAGATGAAGACAATAGTCCGAATAGTGTAAATAGTACATATATATATATATATATATATATATATATATATATATATATATATATATATATATATATATATATTATGATGTCATTTTGTTATTTTGATGTCTATCTTCAGAAGGATCATCCAGTTTATGCAGGATATTATTTTAAATGTGCCGATTGAAGTTAGCATTGTAAGAAAAATGCGCAGAAAGTTGCTGAAAAGTGTTCACTTTTGACAGGGCAGTGCAAACGTTCACAGGGCTAGCAATACGATGGACGTTTTAAATGATCCGGGGTCTGTATGCGTGAACCGTCTACTTCCCATTCGACTGTTTTCTGTTTTCAAACAATATAAGTGAAATGGAGAAAATATTCGAATCTCTTAAAGATGAGAACAACAACAGATGGAGGAGGAATTTTTATGGGGGTAGAGAAGTTAAAGCAACTTGAGAAACGATATGCCAAATGTGTTAATCTGTGGGGCGAATATGTGAAATAATAGGGAGAAAGTTTCCTAGCTCTGAGTCATTCCTTTGTCGGTCGGACTTTTCAAAACTCTCACTGTATGGAAAACAAATTATACCAAGTATTGATAGTTGAATATGTTTATTACATACGTTTAATGAACTTATATGTATGTCCCGAGTAGGCAGCCACAGTCTAATAGAAAGATAAAATTATTACTGATTATTGTATTTGATCATCAATCGATGTTCATACTTGTGGCTTTTTACCAATTCTAAATTAAGCCTCATAAATAACTAAAGTGTTATTCACTCCTCACGTGTGCCGTAATAATCTAAGTTTAATAATTATTTGTTTGATGTCTGCTTAATTGGTTACGAATGATCAGCTTTGATGACCAAATACGATTCAAGATGCTGAGTGCTGATTTTCAAGGCAAAAATGCAAAACTTCTTCCAGTAAGGAGATTGGTGTAACTTCCATTGCCTTTTATTTGCTTTTGTGATGCACTAAGTTTTTGAATACAAAATGTTTCGGAGTTTTTAAAACATATTTTTCTGTACATCGCATTACGAAAAGCATCATTATTTCATTCAGTTGGCCACTTCGACTTGATATAATAGTTAGTAAGTTTATCTCGTTAGATCAATTACGACTGAATAGTGAGTTCGATCCTTACTGGGTGCTCCACATTGTTATCCTTGTGTCACATCTAAGCTTCGCTTATAAAATCATTTGCAGCACTTCGAGGTGGTTTAATTGTTAGCAAGCATACCTCACTAAATCAATTACGACTGAATAGTGAGTTCGATCCTTACTGGGTGCTCCACATTGTTATCCTTGTGTCATACCTAAGCTTCGCTTATAAAATCATTTGCAACACTTCGAGGTGGTTTAATTGTTAGCAAGCAGGTGTCGCTAAATCAATTACGACTGAGTAGTGAGTTCAATCCTCACTACCTCCATACATTCGGCCTTATGCTGCATCTAAGCTATGCTTACCATTATGTCATTCAGTGCACTAAAATATGTTAATATATATTGAAGTAAAATATTTTCAACAGTGGTGGAATTCCAAATTTTCAGAAACTTGTTCTCTCTTAACATTTTAAATTTAATTTTTTCATGACCCAGTTTCCTCTTTATATTCATATTTTTGTGTATTGAATCAATAAGAATAATATGCATATAATAATTGCATCAAATGTTTCCATATTTTATTAAACATGGTATATAAAATACGGTAAATATGAGTATGATAAATAAAATATATGATGTTTCAATTAATTTTTTTTCAGGTTGGTACAAGTGTGACATTACGACTTTGGTCGGAAAATGTTGGAATATCGTTCTATTAGTCTATATTTTGAAATTACCATGGGACAAATGCCAATTAAACTACACTTTTGGTAAATACGTAAAACATTATCAGAGAAGCAAAATAGTTCACCATTTTGACTTTGAGAAAAGAAATCACATTAACAAACTACATAATAATTACTTGCTAGACAGTTTTTATGAAGTTTTATTCTCGAGCGATTAGCTTTTATGTGGCCGTTCTAACAAAGTAGCTAACATACAAATCAAAACATTATTAACTTTAACTGCCGACAGAATATATACTTAACAATGACTAATTACACGTCGCGACAAGCAGGCCGCAATGTTGCCAGTTTTAATGTGATTCTTACAGCAACTTTCACAAAAAGAACAAAATGAAAACCAAGTAAAAAAAATCATTTTTAAAACATCTTACAATAGACTGAGTTTCTTTAAATTCCAAATTGATGAGAAAATTTACAATATTGCCATCATTCTGACCACCTAGTTATCCATAACAAATTCTCTATTTAAGGGGTGCCTCTTCTCCATTGAAAGAATACGTTCAATATTTTGTGAATTAGAATCAACAAAGAAAAAGGCGAGAAAGGTTTTTAAGTATCTGTCTATATTTCTGAGATGAGGTATTATGTACACTATTTACATTGTTCGGACTATTGTCCTCATCTTTGTCGCCATATTTATTACAACGTTTCGACCGTTGTATGCTCCGGCCTTCTTCAGGTGGTTGGACTATCGAACTGAACCCTTTATTTCGCTCACTGGGGTAAACTGTTCTAGTTCCACGTGCCATGTTTAATGGATGTCAGTTATCAGTTATCTCCTGTTAATTCCCCTCTGAAAGTTCACCATTGCCTTAAACGGGTATTGAACTCACACTCTTTTGCGTCGTGTCACTGGATCTAACCAACGACTTTATCCACTGTGCCATGTGTCCTTGAAGAGTGTGAGTTCAATACCCGGTTAAGGCAGTGGAGAACTTGGAAAGGGAAATTAACAGGAGATAACTGATAACTGACATCCATTAAACATGGCACGTGGAACTAGAACATTCTACCCCAGTGACCGAAATAAAGGGTTAAGTTCCCATAGCAGTGTTAAATTGTGTGTTATTTCTTTTGGTCAACATTGTTAAACGGAATACTTCTCAGTTAACTCGCTACTATAATTAATACTAAACACAAATGTACACGAATGACAAATGTAACCTAGTCTACATGGCAGCATAGCACTATCTACCGGAAACTTTCTTTAAATTTAATAACTCAAAAACGACGGATTTGCGATCATGTTTATATGGATTATATGGATCCTTGTTTTGATGTGAGGAACCCGCTTCTAAAGCTTGTGAAACTATTTTTGATACACCATATATATATATATATATATATATATATATATATATATATATATATATATATTCTGAGATGAGGTATTATGTACACTATTTATATTATTCGGACTATTGTCCCCATCTTTGTCACCATATTTATTACAACGTTTCAGCTGTTGTACGCTCCGGCCTTCTTCAGGTGGTTGGAATGTCGAACTGAACCCTTTATTTCGGTCACTGTGGTTAAGCCAGTGGATAACTTGGAGAGGAGAATTAAAAGGAGATAACTGATAACTGACATCCATTAAGTACACTCTACCCCAGTGAGCGAAATAAAGGGTTCGACATTCCAACCAACTGAAAAGAAGGCCGTAGCGTACAACGGCCGAAACGTTGTAATAAATATGGCGACAAAAGATGAAGACAATAGTCTGAACAATGTAAATAAAGGTTTTTAAATATAAACATATTTTTATATTATTTATATTGTTCAGACTGTTGTCCTCATCTTCGAACACTGTAAATAATGTAAATAATTACAAAACCTCATCTCAAAAATATAGACAAAAACATTTTTATTTTCGTGTTTTTACAACTAAATTTTTCTCAGAGTGTATGAATGTTCCAGTGTTCTTGTGTTAAAGTTCCTTGATTGTAGTTGTTTTGCTAAGATGAAAAGAAGTGTGATTTCTTCACGTGTATGTGTGAAAAAAGAGCGGCAAGGGAGAAAGTAAGGAGTAAAGTGTAAGTGTCACATAGCTTGATGGGGAAGACGGGTGAATGAGTAAGGGATTTTCTTTTAAGGCGAGCCGTGTTGTGAACTGTTGCGGTTCCTAAGTGGATTGTCTTGTCTATAAACTTTGCTTATATACTCTTCAAAAGGATCACGAAGCAATTTTTTTGTTATTATTATCAGCCGGAACGCAACCCGTTCGTTGAAAAATGTTAAATGATTATTTTCAAATAATTAATTTATTACCCGGAAGAATGCGCGAATCCTCCGATTCAGAAACCATTTTTTGTCATTTGTTGATTGACTGTCTTGGTGCTTATTTCCGCCTTCGTTTCATACATACACGAAAAAATTAATTTTACTATAGCGAAACTGATTTGGTGAATTTCTCTAATCTTAGCAAACCACTTGTTCCTACCATTGCTTTCAATTGTTTATATACGTGAGGGGATATTTAACTGCACGCATGTGCTCGTATACAGATCGCAACCGCGATTCGTTCCCATCAATCCACATATAAAATACGCCCTTTATTCGATTTTCTGTTAACAAAGACTATTTTTTTTTTAATATTGACTAAAAGAAGTTTAGTCTACGAAGGCTTGAGCATCTGTCGTGTTGTAATCTTGAAGTCATATCTTCTGTCATCCCTGAGTGTTTTTCAAGTCATCCTCAACTCACTTTCATGCATGTCACGATAACTTTTTTCCTATTTCTCTCATTATCTTTAAACCAACTCTAATCCTGTTTTCTGTTCCCTTACCCAATGCTAGTTTTTCCTTCCTTTACTCAATACCACTTATTCCGCTGATCGAATCGTTCAACGTTGTCGCCGAGGCAGCTATTGTTGCTCAAAGATTTAAATAAAAAGATTCTTATAATCGAGCGAATGCACAATGACAGTTAACAAATTTCACGTAGATGTGAGTCTGTGTTTGAATGCCCGTTAATGCGCATGCGTTTTTAAGTATAGAACTTTGATAGTCGATGTCCAACATTCACTGTTATCTATTCAGACGTTTTATGTTCTGGCTAACATGCACGATACTCTATTCATCGTTATATCAAGCCGTTCTTGGTTCTAGCAGAACAAAAGCAATTCGCTAATTAATTTGAAAGATGAGGTTTGCTCCAGTAATTGCATTTTCGAGAAAGCAGATGTAATAACTTTGTTTTGCTATTTCTTATTATTTTCTGAGTCAAATTTTAACCAAGATAATACCATGAACTGTACAAAGACTCTCCCGCAGTTTACGTTTTATGAGGATGGCATAATCATGTTTGAACAATCTGTCTTAAAACAAGAAAACTTGTAAATGTATTAACAAATAATTATTGCTTTGAAATCTTAACATTCCTAAACAACCAAACCCATCGATAAAATCCTTAAATAATTAAGAGACAGAGATTTAATATAATACATCAAAATAAGGCCTTATATTAAGTCAGAGATTGCTATAAGTCAATATTTTAAAATCAAATTGGTATTAACAATTTGATAGTTGGTAAAACTATCAGGATCTATTTATATTGATATAGGTGGGGGGGATGTGCGAACAACGTAACGGTTATCGGTGCAGAAACTGGAATCGGCGTGTCGAGTTCAAATTGCAGCCTATACTGCTGCGTTCACGTTCACAAAAATACCATTAGTAAGGCATAAATTCATCTCTTATCTCCCAGTTAAACATTAAATAACAAAGTAGACAAGGCTCTCGAATCCTGTGCGGTAAACACTAAACTGTAGAAAATGCAAAAGGAAATCACTCTACTCTATTTCCCAAGAACGGGTGACAATTCACAGATATTAAAGAAAAAGCAATCTGTGGATAGTCATGATCGTCAACGTTCCAAAAGGAACATTGCATTTTAGAGGAATATGTTGATAGGCAGTTTGCTAGGGAACAATTTTATGCAAATAAAATGCAAGATAATATATATGTAATTAAACTCAAGACATTGGCCACATATACATATATTTGATTAGCACAGTCTCACACACAGAGAATAAATTATTCGTTGTCTTGCATATGAATATAGACTCCTTGAAATTCATTAGAATTTCATCCATTCATTGGGTTAACTTTTTATTCTTTCTAACTTAACATCATTTGAAATAGTTTTTATTTCTTTCCAGTGATCTTCTTTGCTTGAATACTATTTTCCGTTCTCATATACATCTCTTTCAATAATGGGCCCCAAGTTTTCTATTAGGTCAATATCTGGGGTATCTGGATGGGAGAAAATTTAATTACTTTAGTGTATTTGAAAACTTTTTTGATAAGATAAACAATGGTCAGAGTTGTACTATTTGAAGTAGTATTTTAATTGTTATACTATGGTCATCTTTGAAGGGACCAATAACTGTATTGCCTAAAATACTGACCAAGAACATTACTCCACCTACCTGATTCCCTTCTAAGTCGTGTTAGTTGATTATTTCCATGATGGACACAACCTTCAATCTAGGTAGCCAATATAGCTCTACATTCATCACTAAAAATGACTGTAAAAATGAATCTTCACATCGACTAAAAATCATTCAAATTCCTATTTTAAATACTCCACAGTATTCTTTTCTAGAATTAGGAAATTTAATCCTTTAGCTTTCAATTGAAGCTGGTGGAAAGCTTCAAAAAGGATTTTTCCTTTAGGAAAAATACATTTAAACCTTCGGTATACCCAATTTTTAGAAGGTAACTACATATGTATAAATGTGGAAATTTTTATCATAGAATATTGTCTTTACTCATATTTCTGTACACTTATGTTTCTAGATGATTTGCTACATGCAGATCCTTATGTAAGTTGATTTAGAAAAAATTTAAATGTTTATACTTGTGTTCGCAGCAGATTGTATGCCAGTGTAGAAAACAACGTTGTCTGCATGTGTCTACGATAAAAAGAATTAAAAAGGTGTCAACCAGACCCCAAAGACAACAAGAGATTTCTATGAACTTAGAAACAAATACAGAATTTTATTATTATGATTTGTTTACTGAGAATTTATGCCTGCTATTCTGGGCGAAACAGTCGACGAGTCTCACTTTTCAAGCATAGAGCTGAAAGAATAAACTGTGTCACGAGCTAACTTTCTAAAGAGCTTTCTTCATCAATTATTAAATTTTAGGCTTTCTATCGTGAGGCGTTTTGTTAAACATTCAACACGTGACTACTACCGACATAAAATGCTCCCACCTTGGGTAAAAATGATCGCAAATAGTAATAAAAATATAAAAAAGAGAAAAGAACTGAAAGGAGTGAAGAAAAAAAAAACAGAAAAAAAGAAAAAAAATGAAAGGAAAAGAAAAGAAAAGAAAACAATATACCAAACAGAAACAGGAAAAAAAAATAATGAGTAAAAGGGGAAAATGCCGTCGGAAAAGAAGATAAAGAGGATGAAAAAGAAAAAAAAAACAAGATGTAGAAAGAAAAAAGAAGAAAGCAACTGTAAACTGACATGGAGATATTAATGGTGAGGTTGATTATTTTATATTAATATCTGTTTAATCTCAATACGAAATTATTAGGTTGGTGCAAAAATAATATCGTTTATGTTACTATATGAGAAAACGACATTATTTTTGCACCAACCTAATAATAAGTTACTGATAATATTAAAAAAAATTAATTTGAAACACGATATTTTAAAACCACATATTTATTAAACAAATTAGCATTATGACACTGGGAACTTAAAGACTATGTCTTCATACAAAGGATAAATCTAAAAGATGTCCACCAAATTATGTTGATGGCCTGTGGAGATTGTCACACCACATTCACGATTTTCTCTATGATTGGCGAAAAATAAAAAATGAAAATAATCTAGTTCATATTTTCGCAATTGAATCTTATAAACGTTATTTAATGCTAAGCTTCTAATAAAAATATGGGATACAGAAATTTACTTGCTAACCTTAAGTTTCCCTGTGGCTAGCTGAAGCACGAGGAAATACTTTCCCTATCACCAGAAGCGAAATATAAGCTCAGTAATTACACATGCGCAATGCAATTTAATAACTTCGGAAGAAGTCTACAAAAGGTGTTAGCAAAGATTAGACGTCAACACACTTCGTTTATTCCTTGGTTGTTTAGGCAAATTCTATTCACTAATTAAGAACATTGAGATCGCGAAATCGTCTTTGATCTAAAGTTAGCGGATCAAAATGCGTTAGTGAAATGAATATACAAGAAAATCTTCGCTCAAACATTTGAACTGCGTCATATTCTAAAGCATCCTATTTGATCTGTTTCGTTAACTGTTGATCTTTATAAATATACTAGCCGTAAAAATTAATGTTCCGTGTTATTCTTGTTGCTGTTGTTGTTTCAAAATGCACGCGAGAGAGGACATGGCTCAAATATTGCCGCAAATAGCAGTCATACCTTGGAGTGTCTCTAAGTAAAATTATTCTGATACGAAATATATCATTTGAACGGCATGGAAAATACGCAGACGGTTGCCATTGAAGATTAGACTGTAAAATAGTATTTCTTCTCTGAATAACGATGATGGCCTGGAAACAAATTCTTACTGTGAATATCAAAATGTTTTATTTAATGAGTAAATATTTTGATTTTCGTCCGTTTGCTATCAGCAAAATGGAAGATATTTTCATCTTGCAAAAAGATTTCCATGATCCCTACTTTAAACATGTTTTAGGACAATATGAATTATATTATTGTTTCTTGGGTGAAATCATGTGACTTAAGTCAGTTATGTGCCATATGTGATACACACTTAGGCGATTATGTATTTTTTGATACAATGATACAAGACTGACGAAGTAGGTTGCTATTTTCATTTTCTTTGCCATCCAAGGCAAAGCAATCTGTCTTGCTATTTACTCATAGTTGCGTGTTTCCCAAGGGTATTAGCACGTAAGTGAATGTAAGGGATTTGACTGGAATTCGAACTCGCCTCTCCGATTCCTAAATCCAAGACGCTATCCATTACTCCACCGTGCCTCCTATCTTCTATGTCTTTTTATTAAACATAATTTTTTTTATTTAATTTCCAACCTAATTGAGATTTACGTTTGTGGTTTGCATCTGTTTACTCATCCGGTTTTTATTCAGATATTTGTTTCTTTTAATTGAAAACCTAAGTCTATAAATTTTTACATTGGTACTTATTAATATCTGACTAAACAGATCGTTCTTCAGTGCTGCTAAAAAGTTGGTTTAAGTCAAGTCGTATGTTAATGACTGGGTATTTTATTATAACTTGTAGATTCTGTAAGATCTGAAACTTATAGTAAAATATTCCAAAAACCGATAAAATTATATTATGTAAAAAAATGTTCATGGTGACTAGATACCTATTTTGATCTCGGGACAATTCATAAAAGAAAGAACTTCTTAACCAAATGACTCCAAAACATCAAACTAATTCACAGAAACATTCAGTTATTCCCAAATGATGTTTACAAATACAAAGCCCCAAGTGTATGGGCATCTTTCATTGAAAAAGGCAAGCAAACAACTTCCTGGTACAAAAGTTCGTTTCAAAACAAGATCTGATTAGTAACATAAACCTTTTATTGTCTGCTGTTCTTTCTTTCAAACTCCAATGGATTCGCCTTGCTTTGTCTCTCATCTTGTCAAAAGCTCTTTTCAAGTGTAAAACTGCTAAGGAGCTTAACGCTATGATTAGAATAGAACAAGATGAAAAATGCAAGTCGTGTAATATTCCATTAGATGCTAGTTCTTGTTAATATCGTTTGACTACTTTTCCTTCCTTCTCTTGACGTCCACTTCGTCTGTTTTATTTGCCACAGAGTGATGGTTTCACTTAGATGCAAAACATTTTCTTTTGTACAATACGTCCATAACCTCGGTTGATATCTGTCGGTTAATATGTTGCCGAAAAAAACACTGACAAGTCATCTGAAGTGCAGTGTGAGTATTTTTATAGATACCAGACAAATACATTAAACTCATTGATATTGAAATGGCTTTATTTGTCGCTAGAATTATAA
The DNA here is from genome assembly GCA_963932145.1 of Acanthosepion lycidas. Classification (NCBI taxonomy): domain Eukaryota; kingdom Metazoa; phylum Mollusca; class Cephalopoda; order Sepiida; family Sepiidae; genus Acanthosepion; species Acanthosepion lycidas. The sequence continues at coordinate 109,254,620 of OZ010585.1, read as the reverse complement.
TTTTTCTACGAATGAATGCTGAAAAGTTATCAACCCGGCCCAAAAAAAGAAGTTTTTTAAAATGTTTGGTGCTTTTGTCAGATTTGAGGAAGGTGTGTCTGAACAACATCTTTTCAGCACCCCTTGTAGGAATAAGTTTGCTCATAAACCTACGCATTTTAATTCGCTTAATAGTCTATGGCCCTATTGAATTACTGTCATCACGTGTAGAGAAAAGAGAAAAGAAGATCACAATGAATAATTTTGAAATTTCAGAGACACGTAATGTGAAAAGACGACTTGTAGAATTCAACGCTCACGTGACATATTGAAAGCAAGAGGATCAAAGAGAAAGAGGGAATAACCTACCAAATTTGTTTATGTGAAAATTACTCTCTCGAGTGCTTTGTAACACTTCTATTTATCATCTCTCAGTTCCGTTTTGGGCAGAGTGCGCTCAGAGACGACTCCGTTAAAGGACAGAGTCACAACTGAGGAAAATTATACTGAGAGGTGCCCAGCCCTGGGGAACAGCTGCCCGAGGCCGCGCTCTCTCATTGCACCAGAAGGACCAGTGCTAGCATCGAGGCCAACGCAAGCGACAGTTGCGGGGGCTGTAGGCAATTTTTGTTCCTAGCCCGGGTGTACGCGCTCGGGCTGCCCACATTAAACCGACCTCGTCTTACAACCTGACCTCGTGGGAGGTTGGGTAAACACAAATTTGCTTGTCTTAATGGATGACAGAACAGAGTTTGTTAAGGGCAATTATTGTTTAATGCTACAAAGGATGAGGAGCCATGATCGCTCGCATTTTGATTGGATACAGCGTATATAGGAAGCATCATTCCACCAAAAAGACTTGATTTCATATTCTGAAATAAGAATTCATTTGCCATTTTTTCTCTTCCTCTGGATCACAATTCTACAGCTGCTATAGTTTTTGAAAAATATTTCTTAAGTCATTTAACATTTTTATTTTCTATTCGAAGGATGCGGCATCACAAGATTTAAGCGCCTGGAATAAGAATACGTTTTCTTTCGCGCGTAAAGGTGCATAGTTGTCATCCGTTTGACACATTTTGTCTTTTAGGGCTTTATCGGACTAAAGAGATGATTAAGTTGATACGACTACATATGCACACGAACGAGAGAGGCCGCTGTGAATTTTAAATTTAAATTTGTTTTCTTTTTTTATCATCATTTTGGAGGTAAATTTATAACCAGGTTCTTACGAAATTTCACCATGCTTTACAAATATTCTATTATCACAATATGGGATATGTAATAACAAAAGTGATGGACACATGAACAAAAAGAAAAAGAAACTAAATGAAATCAGCTACACTATGTGCCTAAAACATATATTTATAAGAAAATTTAAATTTAAAATTCTCAACGACTCCTCTCATTTGGGTGCATATGTTGTCGCATCAACGTAAACATCACTTTGGTCGAATGATGTCCAACAGGACGAAACGCGTCACACGAAATCTTTTTCTACGTTGTCACAGGGTTTTTTTTTCCAACTTTAAATAAAAAACGAAAGACAACGGTGAAAAGCGTCAGCAAATGTTTCTGTCCCTAGATCCTCGCTGTTGCACAATATTTCAACTTGTATACAAGTGACTAGTGGGACTGAAATGTCACATACGACACAAACATAAAAAACTGAATGAGGTTGTCGAATCCCCACAGGTCGAAATCGACTGGAAAGTCCACTGAATATATATATATATATATATGTGTGTGTGTGTGTATATATATATATAAATATAACGTATAAATATAAAAAATGTCTTATATATATATATATATATATATATATATATATATATATATATATATTTAAAAATTAATAACATAAACAAGTTATAACATCATTACAAAACTTGCCGTTTTCTTTCAGCAATTCTGGTGTCTTGTCAAGTGATAATGTTGATTGCAGATTATATATATACATATATATATATATATATATATATATATAGAGAGAGAGAGAGAGAGAGAGAGAGAGAGAGAGAGAGAGTACGTCATTAAGTCTGTTGTCATAAGTAGTTATTGGTTAAATTTTGATCTGTAAATTTCACTTTATAATACGCAATCTATATTATGAATATACACCTCTGAATTGGGTTCATTGACAAAGAACTAGAATATTTTGAAAATATCGTTAAGTTATACTTAACTACTCTTAATATAATTAGAGCGTAGACTTATTGATTTATCTGCCTCTACATACAGCAAAACAAGGACAAAATCCCATATAAACATATGTTTGCAAATCTTTCGTTTTTTGAGTTAAATTTAAACTTTATGGTAGAAGCTGCTGAAGGTACAATCCAAGATTCAATCCAAAAATAACGTCGCCTTAAACAAGACTAAAGAGGCAAACAACGGATTGGCAGTTTGTGCAATAAACCATCGGCAAAAGTTCTCCTGTGATGAGTGATCAGACGGCAAAAGACTCTGCACACGTTACAAATGATACGGATACAGAAACTGTTCTTGAAGTGCCCTCCATGCAGTACTATGAGATGTACCACATGCTTGAGCCACTTGACGTGTGCTGATACCTGGATCGTCTCCAACTGCCTGTAGAGAGTGATTTTCGTGGTCAGGCGTACGATCGGATCTCGGTCTTCCTCGATCCATAGTTTGTGATGTCACGGATCTTGTCTCAGCAACACGACGATAAACAGCTGCAAAGGTTGTATGAGTCGCCTGCCTTCGGACTGGAAACACAACATGATACAGTCGTGCAGCATTGCGTCCATTACCATTTGCCCTGCCGTATGTGAAAATCATATCTGCCTGCTCATGATATGAATACCTTGTCATTGTTAAACGGAATACTTCTCAGTTAACTCACTACTACCCACGGTAAACGTTGAAAACAGACTAGCCACAAATGTACACGAATGACAAATGTAACCTAGTCTTCATGGCAACACATCACCATCTACGGTAAACTTTCTTTAAATTTGATAACTCAAAAATGAAGGATTTATGGACATATGTTTATATTAGTTTTTCCTTGTTTTCTTTTTAAATGCAACGGTTATGCTTTAGCTTTCCTTAGAACGTGGAAAAAATATCCACTATGGATTTTTTTCTTTTATGTTGGAATGTCATGATCAAAACGCAAAAAAGAAAAATAAATTAGTAATGGATAGCTACACATAGTTTTTGCCTTACCAGTTTCTCCCCTGATGATGATCTCAGAAAGAGATGAAAAGTACTTTGGAAATAAAAGTGATTTTCACTGTTAAATTACATTTCTTGTCTCGTTTGATTGTAATGCACAGAAAATATGCGTGAATATGAACGGATTATACTAAAAATAATCAGACATAATGTTTGTAATTTATTTAATCAGACATGCCGAAAAGAAAATTTTCTGCCTAAATACACAAATATATATGTATATATATATATATATATATATATATATATATATATATATATATATATATATATGCATATATATATATGCATATATATATATATATATATATATATTAATGAATATACATAATAGTATGTATATTCAATTATATATACTTAATAGCTCTGTTATATAACATTAAGTACTGTTTCATAACACCTGAGAACAATATACATGTACGTGCAAGTATATGTGCGTATACGTATGTTTTATAATACCCATATCTATCTATCTATCTATATATATATATATATATATATATATATATATATATGTGCGATGCAATAAAACTACAGCTTAGAACCGGGTCATTAGCACTATTTTGATCGGATAATGCTTGTTCTAGGTGATTAATATTGACCACTTAATTAAATCTCAAATAAAAAGATCATGTTGAAAAAATGCTTTATCATCATGAGGTTCCAGACTTATTGATTTGCCTACGTATATGACAAAATATTCTATGTTAATTTATTACATTTTTAAATGTAGTGTCAGTCCGTATTCCCTATACACACAATATACCGCCATTTCTCGCTCTCTCTCACTATTTCTCACTCTCTCTCAAATATCTATTAAAACTTACGCAAGCATGTGATATACGCATGCGTACTGAGATAACGAACTTTTGTGATTTTTGTAAATGTGCAACACAAATCCGTTCCAATAATTCTTACTTTTCAAATACGTTTTCTATTTTGCTAAAGCCACAGTTCTTTATTGTGTACAAGAATAGGATTAAGATTGGAGCTGATCTTTCCTTATTGACTTTGATCCTGCTCAGCCAGATTATTTCACCTTCTCAAGTCATCTTTTTTTGCTATTTCTTCTCAGCAGAACCAAATTCATTATTCCAATGTTCTTGTTTTTAAACTGCTTCGCAACACGACTCTTGTTCACAACACGATTCTTGTTCGCAACACGATTCTTGTTCGCAACACGATTCTTGTTCGCAACGCTCAAAAATTTCAATTGGCACAGTTTGGTATATATTAATCTATTATTCTCTTATACTATAATGATAAAATAAAATTCTCTAGTCTTCGGGTTAGTATATATGTGCAAGTGTGTCATTTACTCGTTGGAGCGCATAATCTTTCACATGCTGCTGCTCTTTTCACATGTGAAATGTCACGCGCTATAAAAGAAAGAGAAAATGTTTTTAAAAAATAATGAAGATATTATTTAACATCGTTAATTCTTTGAACCAGTACAAGAAGAAAATAAGTTACGTTTTTCGTGACATTCATTCAATTTGCTTGGTTCTTTTTGGTGCTAAAAATGTCCATTATCTTTAGCTTATTGGGGTTCTCATGTCTCATCCACACACTCGTAAAATTTTTGTTTAAACATTAATGATTTCGAATAGTTGGTTTTCACTTCGATATATAACCAAACCATGCATTTGCATAGCTTTTCCGAGGCAGTTTATGAGAAAATTATGATGATAATATTGACTCCATTGCGAACAATTCAACCCTTTTTGCCCCTTTTATAAAATTATAAACGGAGTAGTGTATATATTAGTATAAGATACGATTTTTAGTACTGAATATACTAGATACTGAATGTACTAGATAAACACTCACTTTTAGATAACTAACACGTAAATATAAGGAGTGGTAAATTCTCAAATCAATATTTCAATGAATAAATCCTCAAAATACTGATTTTTGATTTAAAAAATCCGTTCCGTCTGCACTTATAAAAATTCGCTGATTTAAAACGAGCAAATTGTAAAAAAAAAAGAAAAAAAACATTAAATATCTTTTTGGACTTCATTTTGAATTAAATATTGAATAACTACCTCGTCTTAAATTCAATTGATTTTTTTAATAGAAATGTTTTGTTTTGTTTGTTATTTTTGTTTTCTTTTTTTCTAATATTTTCATACATTTCCTAAAAACCCAAGTAATGTTTTATTTGGAGACACTGAATTTCTCCGATTATGGTCAGGGTTTTGGGTTGGCCAATCTTGTATCGCTGCAATGATTTCATCACTGAGTAATTTCTTTGTTACACGCGATATTTGACAAAGTGATTGATCATGTAAGAATATTTCAATTTCTTCTATGATTTTAACATAGTAATATATCTTTCGATGTTCAGTGGGCACTGGTACAAGAAAGTTTATAAAAATCAATGATTTCTATAAACTTTCTTGTACCAGTGCTTTTGAGGTGAATTTTACTACCTTTGGACTACTTCTTGTACTAACTGGTATTCGGGTATACTATATTGCATTAGAATTTATTTCTGTTTTGCTTTCTACTTCATATATCACTTTTGATTACTTCCATTATCCTACACCAAACGCCCAGTATTTTCGTCTTATTCGATATTGCTTGGTTAATGATGGATTTTTTGCTGTAATGCATCCATTTAGATTATTTTACGTCATATCGCCCTTACTGTATGATTTGTCACTTTATTGGTCATGTTCCCTTCATCCATTTGTTGACGAACTGTTAATTTTAGGTTAAATACTGGTAACTCTACTTTGATCTCTTTTGTCTAATTTTGAAAGTTTACCGGTCTTTTTCGTACTGGAAACACTCCCCGCACCAACACACTTCTTCTGGGTAACTTAGACAGCAGGCTTTGATATTTCGAGTGTCTTAACGATTTCATGTTGACTCGTTTGCCTTTTGTGATATTTTGATAATTTTCATCCATTTTTATGATGCGTTCTGTGTTTGTATCTCCTTTCATATTGGATTCATACGAGTGCAACAGCTTACGTTACCGTCCTACATGAACACTCCTGAAGGTACATTGTCAAATAGAGTTTCTTTGTAAAAAGTAAATAAATTATTTTTTAGTGAAGTAACCCATTTATTCTGCTTGCCACTGTATTTACTTGGCTTTATAGATGCTTAACTTAAATGCATATATAGATAAAATTTTGCGCATCAAACATAGATACGCGTTCGTAAATAATATTAATTAATACGCGTATAAATACAAAATAAATCTCTTCAGTATACACATTAACGAGGTTTATATACAAAAATGCACACATGCATGTATGCATTCAACGTACAGAATCACATTATACAGATATTTGAATGTGTACATAATAATCATTCATATTTGTGAATGTACGTTGCGAAATGAAAGCTGTGGACATCAACAGAGAGTCCTGGGAAGGCCTGGTAGCAAACACCTCAGGTCAGGGGAGGAGAAGCTGAGACAAGACGCCACGGAAAGGCGGGCCCTCAGAAAAGCAAAGTGACGTCTCCAACAGACCAGAGAGAAAACACACATACGACCTCTGCACAGAGATTGTCACTCCCGCATCGGCCTCTACAGTCACAGACGTCGATGCTCCAGCCAAGCAGACAAATAGAATGCTACCCATGGTCAACCCTGACCGATGAAGGGGCCTAAGAGATCTATTCTCTCCGTATATGCATACACACATGTATGAATGTATCCATATATGTATATATGTAAACTGCATTAACAAACGACAGTTTATAGTTTTGGGGATTAAATCTTTACTAATACTGCCATTGACTAGTTCAATATTTACGTCCATTTACGATGGGAAAGCCCTTCAAATAAAATTAGGCATTCGAAACACAGGAACAAATTTTAATTCAATGAATATTCACATGCTCACACACTTGTACACAAATGAAATGCATCGATTAACGATGCTCAAATAATCTCCGACGTATCATTTATAGGCTCAATATGACTGTATTCAGCATATTATAAGGCGTTCTTCAATGTTTTAAGAGCTTTTATTGCTATAACAAAACAATAGAGATTGTATTTTCCTATTAATCGATCATTAATATTGCGGGTTACAATTTACGGTGAAGAAAATTAAATAGGAAACATATTTTACTTTTTACTTGTAAAATCAATAATGGTTTGTTAACTGACGTACCTTGACTCTCCTTATCTAATACGACTATTTATATAATAATATCATCCACTAACATTACTAACTGTCCCCCTTACTCATTACTCCATCTTATATTCAGGGCTACAGTAATAATAATAGTAGTGAGTTCCTTAAATTTTCTTTTTGCTTCGTGTTAAGTCCATTAGTCTCTTTGTGTGTGGGTGTGTATTTGTGTGCACGCGCGTGCGGTTGTGCGTGTTAAAATTATCTGTAGCTTTCTCTCGCCTCAAGAAAAAGAACACATCATAAAAACTGGACGAAGACAGAAAGATTCTGCCATTCTGTCGAACAGCTTCCGTTTCCTATCATTCACAAATACATAGTTACCTCCCAGTTTTCGTTTCGTTAGATTTCAGATTAACACGGGTAAGTCTGTCTTTCTCATTATGTAACGCAAGTTAAACAAAATAACGAGGGTCATTTTTTTTTTCTTTTTTAATTTTTTTTTAATTTTTTCATTTATTTTTTTTTTTTTTTTTTTCGTCTTGCTCTTATCATCGTTGTCGACAGCTTCAGGTTGTGAAGACAAAACTGCCGGAAGTTATATTTTTACAGAATTACAGAGAATGTATAAAAAGTAAAGCAGCGGCGACGGCGACGGCGACGGCGACGGCGGCGGCGGCGGCGGCAGTGGCAATATCCTAAGCATACGAGGGAAAAGGACGCCGTGACATTTTTTATTAGATGCTGAGTTCCAGATACGACCACCACAAAAACGCGAAAAATAATTATGTATATAACCATTTTCCAGATATAGTATTTTAATGCACTCTGAGAAGCCTGCTATCTCAAGATTGTTGCTCTATAGCACTCAAATTAGAATCGGTGATTAATAATTTGGTTTATCAATCTCTTGATAAACTGAGGCACCGAATGAAATCTGTATCACTAAAGTAAATTATCAGTGTTTCTATCAACGAGAGTTACGAAGAAATGAGGTCACATCTCCAAATTTTGTTGAATCTAAATTCATTTTCTGTTTAGTCCTTTATCAGTGTTGTTATAAAAATATCAAAACTATAAGAATTCGAACGTAGTTCATTCGATATTGGATATATTTGTGTTTTATTTGAGTTCGCATTTAAGAACCTTGAATATTCAATGTTGTAGGCGTTACGATAAAAACGAAGTTGAAGAAAATACAATGAAGAAGAGTAGGTTTCAACTTTTGTTGTTCCGTGTTTTATATTTTGACTTAAATTGTGTCACAAATATATTGCACATACAGTTGTTTTCTTTTTACTTTTAGAGAGTAAGACAAACCTCCTCTCTTACTTCCTTCTTTGAATGTATATTAAAAAGAAAACTTTCTCATGTTGTCCCCACTCATTACTAGGAACAGAGATTAAGCTTAAGAAAATTACAAAAAGTAATTATTTTCTTATACTACAGTGATCAAAATAAGATTTTAATTCTCGAGTCTGATGTTAAAAATGAGAAAGAAAGAAAAAAACGCCTTAAGTTTTCTTTTTCTTCTAGAGCAAAATAAGAATTACCACATTACAGGTGTAAGTTTTAAGGACGATAAACTACGAACAATAAACTACTAAAATGGTTTTAAAAAATTTTAAACATTGATAGAATTTATCGTTCCAGTTGTAGGAATCCTTCTACTCGGTTTTCCGTCGAATGTTAAAATTTAGAGTGTCTGGATTCTTTAGATTAACAAAATATCATTATAGGGTCGCTTGTAATTTCGCCGTCTAGAATAATCACACGATTTTCATTGAAGGAATAAAATTCAGTAGAAAAAACAACATAGTTTCAACGAATAAATATTAATTTAATATAACGACAAGAATACAAGCAGTTGATGATAGATTGGAAAGTAATGTCTTTTTGTTTGGGTTAATAAAGTTCTGAAATAAAATATAGATTGTCTTTGTGTTCGTATGTGAGAAACAATAAAATATTGTTATATGTGTGTTTGTATGAAAAAGTCAACACGTGTGTGCGTGATTCATAGTAAAGAGCATACAAGAGATAGAATTTGTTTCTTACTGTTGGCGGTGTTGCCGTAGTCTGAAGTTTGTCAACGCTGTCGCTTATAGGTCGTGAAGATCATAAGCGAGGGTTGCGTGGAGTTTGGTGACAGTTGTGTGTATCCTGTTTGGGAACGGATTTCGTATGTTTTTATACACTTTTTCGTAACAGAATCGGCTCCAGAATTAAATTTTTCATTTATTCCTAATTGGCCCTAAAAGGACACATGGTATGTCTTCTACTACGTCCGCACAATATTTGGTCGGTATCTACCTAAAAATAATGATGGCTAATGCAACAAATATTCTGATTTGTATTCTATGATTTTATTGGTGTGATTTAAGATGTAAGTGTTTTCTTGAGTGTGATTGGTTTATAAATATAGTATTTGATATTTTAGTGGACACAACACAGTCATAGATATATTTATGCAACTGTGTAATTATTAGAATCGATATCAAACCCAAATAATTATTGCATATTTTAAAAGATATTCAAACGTTCGATGTGAATGTATGGAGGATAGTAAGTTATTATTTATGGTTAATATTAGGTTGTGGCGTACTTCAGCACATTAATTTAACTTTAGATTAAGAAACAGGGCTGATGCAGAAAAGGATAAACAAAAGACATTGTTACACATAGAATATGTATTTAACAAAATGTACAATATCGAACAACGATGTGAAAAAAAGCATGCATTTAAGTAAGAATAGGTTGAAATAAACAAGAGTTGTCTCTCTTTATCTGTTATTTTAGTATTTCAAAGTTCACTGGAATAATATTAATGAGAGTCTCTTATAATGACTGTTCTTAAAAGATTATGCGAGTGTATACGAGGTATGTTCAGCATGTGAGTGGTGTGTGTGAGTGAGAAGGTTGGCGCATGGTTTCAACTGCCGTGGATTCGTTTGGCAGCTGAATTCTCACTAAAAAGGGTTAGAAAATTCTTGCTTAAATAAGTGACTATAGGCTCTAGATCGCTGCGCAGGAAGAATTATTCTTCACGTACAGACGATCTAATTGGTTGGCATAGACCAATCAGCGAGTGAGCTTTGGGAAGAGTTAAGAAAGCTTCTGTGATCAGTTTCTCCCAAAAGCGCACAAAACTGACCACATAAAAATAGAGCGATTACAAAATTGTCGCATTGCTGCAATTTGTAAATTGCCTATCATAACGTAGTGGTGATTAATTAACCAATGAATGCTTGGCATTGTATGTGATTTGTATTCTTGTATGTATGTATGTATGTTCGTGCGTAATAGATCCACACAAGGTTATTTTCTGACAAGGTCCTTTACGTCCATATATCGGTATAGTTGATTTGGATGTATTTTGACCTTGTGTAAATGATTAAAGAAAAATGAACAAAGTGTTGATTTATACAAATTAGATCGTTATATACACAATATAACTTTATAACACTTAAAATATGTAAATATATATATAAGAATTATTTTATAAGAATTAAAATATCTAAATTTATAGCTAAATTGTATGATTAGTGTAGAAAGTTGTTGACAACATGGAACGAACGTAAAAGCTTCCGCGTTGCACTCTCAAAATATAAATCGATAAATCTTCGCTCTTTCCATCTCGTCATTGATTAGTTCTTCGATTATTTCTCAAGATTTGAGTGTAATTTAGATTCTTGGTCAAATGAAAAAAATTTTGGTAATTTTAAATCTCTTACATGAAAATATTCTCTTCATTATACCATTCAAGAGTCCTGATAAATTCCATTATTATTTTTGCTACTCCAAGTATGATCTATTACGTTTTCTCGATTCATTTTCCACATGAAGAATAAGAAATGGAATAGTTTATATATTTCAGTAACATAAGGATATATATACACTATAGCTTTAATTAAATCATTTTTTTTTCATATTAAATTCGTTTTCATCTGAAGGACATAAAACAGAATTATTCCTAATCTTTAAGTCACAAAAAGTTACTGATGCTGTCATAAGCACTACAATCTGCCACTCTCTTTTTTATTTCGGAGAGTCAACCATTTCTTCGTATACTTGATAGTGTCAACACAAAGTTTCGGTCGATCCATTCTTCAGCTTTCGTCAGGTGTAAAAATTCTTCAAATAAAACCCCATCATCAACTATATGAAGAAAGTGTACAATTTTCCGCGTCTTATTCAGTTCAGTTATGTGCCATGCGTGATACACGTATAGGCGATCATGTATCTTTCGATACATGACTGGCAAGGCAGATTTTTTTCCCACAATAGGTTTCCATTTCTTTCTGCGGTAGACCGGTTACCATCCAAGGCTAGAGAACCCGGTTGTTCTGCTATTTACCCATAGCTAGGGGGAGAAGAGGATTAATATCTTTCCCAAGTGTATTAGCACGTAAGTGAATGTAATGGATTCGACTGGAATATATGGAACAATAAAACCACTTCTCCAAATTTACATCCAACATGTTGGTATTTATAATTTTATTAAACAACACAAAAATTCATTTTTCTCGAACAAATATGGTATATCTGACTGATATCGTTATCAATGTGCCTGTTGCAGAGTTTATGCTAAGTAAGATGGGTCAGAAGGTGAAATTGAGTGAATGCCTAAAATGTGCGTGTACATTATGGATTTATCCACAACAAATAAATTAAACGAACATATGAAGACAATACAACTTGAAGAAATCAAGGAAAAACAACGTAGTTATAGATTTCAACAATAACGTGAATATATATATATATATATATATATATATATATATATATATATATATATATGACATACACAAAGTGATGATAGGTTGCTTGTTAAATGTGGCAAGTGAGATAAGATTGCAAAGAGTGTCCATGCAGAGATTTGGTGAATGAATGTTAATGGTTTAAGTTTGTTTGTGAAATTAAAACAGTTTGATTTCTGCAATGTAAAATGTCAAGTGTGTGAGTTCAAATAATAGTGTGTACGTGTGTGACAATTGTAAGGGTTGATTCAAGTTATAAAGAGTTGTGTGCCTTTGACTGATATGCTAAAGTTGATTAAATGTACAATTATTATTTCGTAGTGATAATGTCACTTTTTTTAGTAAATTGTAAGTTAATTTTCTTCACGCGGCAATAATAGTGCGAGTTGTGTTGAGTTGATGAGAAGCTGGTAGTGTTATTGAGTCAGTGTGTTGGCACGCGTGGAGTCTGCTGGCATCTCTCGAAACTCAGTGTCTGACTGACTTGAATTACGTCAAGCTATTCTTTTTTATAGATTTTTTGGTTTTCAAATAGGCTCTAGACAGCTGCGCGGAAAAAAAAGGATTTGTCTCAACTTGTTACAATTTTATGTCCTTTTAACTAATGGGAAGTTGAGTTTGGAAAAGTGAAGTGATGATTGGTTAAAGGTTAATTTGGGGAAGAGTGCATCTTCCCGTAGGGGGTGACAGGCAAGTATGGAGGATTCTATATGCCCAATGTATTCTCATATTTTGTAGATAATTATTTACTATATTAAAACTAACTTTTTTATAAAGAGAATCTAATATTCGAAAGTAACAGCGTTTATGTAGATTGCAAAAGATAAAAAGTTGAATGCCGAGACATGATTGACCGGCGATATGCATCGTATTTCTAAGCAGAATCAAGGCTAAGCTTTTTACACATATCGTTACAAGTAATAATTAGTTAAATTTGCTAAATGATCATTTTTTTTCTCTTCAGGTTGGGAATCCTGACTGAAGAATAATATAATTCAAGTGTGCTTATCTCAAAAAGATGTTTGCAGAACAAATAAATTTTAAAACTTAATGTTTTACATTGTAAAGTTAATATCTAAACGAAAAAGGGATTGTTATGATATAGTATTTGGAGTCTTAAATAGATTTACGATTTGTTTGTTTGCTTGTTGTTTACTGCGTGGTGGTGGGAGGGCAATAGTGACAGATATAAACACATAAGCGTTTTACTTTGAACACATTAAATGTGAACACATTAAATGTGAACACATTAAATGTGAACACTTTCAATTTCCATTTTTTTAATAACATTGAACTCGTTCCTTGTGTTGATTTTACTGTCACAAAGTTTTGGCCAATCTATACTGCAGCTTTCATCAAGTCAACAATCTATACGTGTGATTTTCGTTTAAAACTGTCTTTCAAAAATGATATCAACAAATGAAAGTAATATTTCAATCGTACGGATTGTTAACTATTGCTTGAGAATCAGATGCATAACACAATTAGAAACAGTAATGTTTCAATGCGTAAATTTTTCTTTTGCTACACACTTTTCATTTGATTTATCTGTCTCATTTCGTCTCACTCTCTCTCTCTCTTTCTCTCTCTCTCTTTCTCTCTCTCTCTCTTTCTCTTTCATCTCTCTCTCTATATATCTCTTTATATATATATATGTATATATATATATATGTGTGTATGTGTGTGTGTGTGTGTGCGTGTGCGTGTGTGTGCGCGCGCACAAGCGTCTGTGAGTGTGTTTATCTTAATATCTGTTGATTGGTTTTACACTTCATTCACTGTCGTTTATCTCCAAAAGAATTTAAAATATCTAAATGCTGCAATATTTCATATATAGCCAGAACGATTAATGGTCAAGGGTTATATCAATAATTATAAAATGACAAGTTATGACCTTATTTATAAGTTAATGTGAATCGATTTATCAAAAATTAGGTGTATTGTATTTCTCATAGCTTAAGAGACTGAATTTTGCGAGGAAAACATGAACGTAAAAAAGAGTAAATTAAACGTTGATTATTGAACAAGATATTTCAAAATCGGAAAAATTGTCATAATAGTTCTCAACTCTCCTGACAATACCAAATATAAAATGTTTTAAATATAGATTTTTATGAAATTGCAGCAAACATTTTGGCTTATTTTAAATATATGATACTTTAATAGAATAATATTTGTAAAATGTTGCTGTTATTCAAAGTATTTTAGATAATAATACAATTGTATAATTTATCACCTCAGTTACAAGTAATAAATTCTTTTAAATTAAAGGCCTTCATGTAATCTTCTATGAAACCGAATAATTCTCTTGTCTTGTTTGTTATATTTACATGTTTAATACCAATTGTTTTTCTATCAGAAAGGGGGAATTATTTTCTGAGATATTAACAATAGTATTTCATATATGTGTTACGCTATTTATGACTTGCTCTTACGAATCACTATGTTGCTTTGTGAATAAAACGTCTTGTATTTTTTTGAAAAACAAATAAATCATGGTTTCCGTTCAAAGTATCAGTCATGGTTTCCGTTCAAAGTATCAGTCATGGTTTCCATTCAAAGGATCAGCCATGGTTCCATTCAAAGGATCGGTCATGGTTTCCATTCAAAGAATCAGTCATGGTTCCATTCAAAGGATCAGTCATGGTTTCCGTTAGAAGGATCAGTCATGGTTTCCATTCGAATGATCAGTTATGGTTTCCGTTCAAAGAATCAGTCATAGTTTCCATTAGAAGGATCAGTCATAGTTTCCATTAGAAGGATCAGTCATGGTTTCTATTCGAAGGATCAGTTATAGTTTCCATTCAAAGGATCAGTTATGGTTTCCATTCAAATAACAAGTCATGGTTTCAGTTCAAAGCAATAGTTTATTTTAATGTAACCAACCCCTTATTCTGGGGAAAATAAGACCACAAATACAAAACTTTGCTGCGCTTGTATAACCTGCCTGTATATAATCTGTTTCCATAAGGGTTATTTTTACTTAATAAATTATGACTCTTTTGCTTTACCATGCTTTTTTAAGATTGTTGGCTTTATATGCAATCAAGTCTATCTATTATTTTTCATGACCCATTCACCTATGGCACATCCTAATATCCTCCCTTCCGCTGACATTTAACAATGTTTCCAAGTTTAACGATCCCTCATTGACTTTTAACAATGTCTACCATCATCTGAGCAATTTGTTTCGTTGGTAGCTTTGTTTTACAGATATCGATTAGGCTTTTGTTCATCGGTTCGATCTTGTCTGCCAGCGATCAGATGGTGAAATAGTTTGTCAAAAACACCCCATTAATATCGGAGAGATGGATGGTGTTCATTGGATGGAGTTAAAGAGAATGTTCATTAAGATCCTTTGTTCCAACGAAATATTCTAAGACTGGACTCATGATTGTGCCAAAGCAAAATCCTTTCACGCACTCTCAATCTACACAACACGGTCTCTCTCATATAACAATTAACTAGTTTACATATTACTTAAGATATTTTCAATGATCATCCTTAATTTTTATTCTCCATTTTTATTTTTCTCCAACACAAAAACATCGCAATTAGATATAATATACCAAAGATTGTAACACATTCAGTTAGGCCTTGTTTAATTGAACAAGAAACCTGACTACAATAATAAATAATTACGAAAATATGTTTCCCTTGTACGAATTATTCAACCAATAGTAGTCTTTTAGTTACCTACGTGTAATTATGTGTTTCTTAATGTAATCTTTTGTTCTTTCATTTAGCAGCGGTGACGCAAAGAAAGGTATGAATTCTGAATAAAATTATTATTAATAAAAAATTGTTATTTACCAACCGCAACTCGAGATAAAAAGAAACATTTGCACATTGTTTGAAATGCTAATGTTGAAACTTTTCTTCTTCCGTCGGGATTCAAAATATGCAGAGAAAAAATGATCAACTAATTATTACTTGTAAGGATATGTGTAAATAACAAAAGTCCACCAATGATCATCCTTAGCATTAAAGATGCTTATCGCCAGTGATCATATCGTAAATCAATATTCAGCTTTCTATCTTTTGTAGTCGATAGAAACGGCGTAACTTTCGAGTATTGACTTTTTTTTTTTACATCGACAAAAAGAATGTTCCCCGAAACAAAGACGCAAGCTTATAACTTCGAATAAATGTTGTTTATATTATGAATGAGACGTAGAAAGTTTTCTTGATGAAACTTTCAGTATTCCATGGAAAGTTCTTACTAGTTTTTAAGTAAAAAAATCTCGGAGTTCAAAAGAGAAACACGAGGTGATAAGAGATGTAAGTGAATCTGTCGATGTGTCTGTCTCCTTAAGGAATCACGCTGCACAACTATAATTTGTTTTTCCATTTTATGCGTTTTTTATGTTACAAAATCATAGACAAAGAGCTTTAGCACATAATAAAAAATACATAATTTGAAAAATTTCACCACCAACAACAACAGCAGCAGAAACAACAACAAAAACAGATAGTACATGAAGCTAGGAGTGTCAATAATAAAATATAATCTGGATGTTCACTTTCCACACGATCTTAAGGTTAGAGAAGAAAATCCTATCGATACGATAAAATGCAAGGACGGTGGACTTGTAGAAGTCAAATTTTGTGAAAAAATATTTTAACAAAAGATTTTAGAAATTCCAACTGAGAGTATTACTAGCTGTATGAAAACGGCTATTTTAACCCTAACCCTTACCAACTATTCGGTAAATAAATACTGAATGCTTCCTGTATTGAAGCTGCTAATTTAACCATTACCATTGCCAACTGTTTGGTAGATAAATACTGAATGCTTCCTGTATTGAAACGGCTAATTTAACTATTACCATTACCAACTGTTTGGTAGATAAATACTGAATGCTTCCTATATTGAAACGGCTAATTTTACCATCCGTATTACCATACTTACAGCAAATATTTATATTTACGCTTGGAATGTATAAGTTGTATAAAGCATTTTAAAATTACATATTAATAACCAGAGAAAATACCATATTATTCATATGTGGTATTTTCGGATTTTAAGTTTTCAAAATAATCTAAGTGATATACATTTCTGTCTCCAAAAATTTAATATTAGGTTGGTGCAAAAATAATATCGTTTTTTGACGTTAAAAAAAATACATCAAAAAACGATATTATTTTTGCACCAACCTAATAACATATGGAATGAAGCATATATCCTGCTTTTGTGATTCGGATAAAAAGAAATATTTTGTAAGAAATTAAAACTCAACGCTTTTAGTCGCTTTAATAAGCATTATTACTTATCTGTTTATCGAATGAACAGATTAATACTACTGAGAACATGACTTAAAAATTCATCTCCTTATATATCCTATAAAATCTTTGGAATCAGAATAGGATGTACAAGTCTATCTTCTTTGAACATATAAGAAATTCTTTTAAAAAATTTCCAATTAAGATAAGGTGAATATTGAAATTACTTTAAATGAGCATATAATTTCAAATAATCCCTCATTGTTGTTAAACAGATTAGAGTCAAAAAGAATTTCTCATGCAGAGTAACAAATGTAGTTTTCATCATATTTACACCCTTGTACAAATCAATTGAAACAGAACGAATAATTCCGTTATTATTTACTTTTTCTCGTATTTTTTCCAATGAAACATGACCTATTGCACATGTTAGTACTTCGTATGTCCATCCCACGAAGTCGTTCTTTGCAGACTGATCACAGATTCTCGACTGGAATTAAATCAAGAGATTTTCCACGCCAATATATAGAAACTTTGATTTGATTACTGGTAAGGTTTGTCAATGAGATCATGGAGCGTTACAATTATTGTACGCTTCCTTGGAGTAACGTCCATCGCAGGCAATGGCCGTAGGACAACTAACCGACAATCGAGATATTAGTGTTTGGGCGTGATAATAATCTGACGCAATCACGGATGAGGTAATATTTCTCAAGGCCAAACAAATTTTATCATACAGCCCAAAAATACATTCACATTACTGCAGACTATTGCAAATAACCTAATCTGAGGAACAAATAGAAATCGATTATACCCTGTCATTCCAGTGGGGGGGTCTAAAACTGACCGTATGGTAAAAGAAAGGAAATTAAAGTAGTCGTTTCAATTCATTTGCCCAAGCGCGTTGTATGCATTGTTTTAAACAAAGAGTCTTTTTTTCTGTTGTTGTGCGGTTTTATTGATGCAGAAACAAAAATGGTAATTTTTTGTTTATCTACCTGATTAAGAACTTTATTGACATTCGCATATATTTGTCTATCTCTTCAATCAGACTGGACTCTTATTTTCAAGGAAATGTTTTTGTAAGCACATGGACTTTTCAGATGCTTGTTAGCGTCTGAAAAGTCCATATATCGCAAACTTCTCTGATGTCCTGCATTTCAACTTTGTCACAAGCATCTACGCACTTTTATATGGATTGCAATAGTTTTGTAATAACTGCTTTAAGCTATAAACCGGAAAATCATGCAAGTCTCCTTTCTCTGCAAGTCTCATTTCCCAGCCAATGAGAGTTTTAAAATTGCAGCTGTACCAATTTTATATTTATTGGCTGCTTTATTTTATTGTATATCCGACAAGGCAGTACCATCTATTAGGTTGGTGCAAAAATAATATCGTTTTTTCACGTTAAAAAATACGTCAAAAAACGATATATTATTTTTGCAACAACCTAATATGTTAATATCTTTGTTTTCATTGTATTCCAGATGCTTTCAAATAGATAAAAAAAATTTCTTTGCAGCAATGTCTCTACCCCCAAAAAAGTATTTTAAAATTCCATGAAAATCTGCATTCATTGTATTTTAAATGAAAAACTCTATTACAATAGTTGTGAGTTTATTTAAAAATACGAAGATATCCTAAAAGTTTCTCGGCTCGACAAAGAAGGGATTCAAAATAATTATTTTTTTCGTCATTTATCAAATCTGGAAAGTGTGTCAGACCGAGAACTTTTCAGTACGACTCGTAATCAACGCAATAATTTAAATATACCCAGCCTTTTTGTTTGTTTAACACTTCGTTTTGCATTGCTTCTTGTATTTTAGTTATTCTTCCGAAGTTTTCATTTCCTTAAAGCTGATCAGATGCGTTTTAGCTCCAATCGGCTGATAATCGATAAAGCCATTAATTAATCATCAACTGTTTCCCTCACTTTTCTTTCTTATCGAGATAATATGGCTTCTCCTGATTACTTCTCCCATTTCCATTCTCTTACGTCGTTAGTCAAATCAAATCTTGTTGACTAATCCGTATGCAATCTTAGCGCTTGTCTCAGATTTTAGACACAGTCTGATTGGCAGGTAGCCAAAACGATAACAAACTAAAAGCTTAGTTTTGATTGGGGAGGGCGTGACTTAATCTAATTATAAAAGTTCAAGTCAGTCAAAAATTACAATGTTAACATCATTACTGTAACCAGGTAACATTACAAGCTGTTCTTCAAATCTACGGATGTCAAAGAAAGCATCAACTAGAATTCAACAATTCAAATTTTTTCTAAGAAAGCATTTCGTTATCAATTTTGTGCTTCATGGTATGACTGGAAATACAAATTTGAGCATCTGTCTATATTTCTGAGATGAGGTATTATATACACTATTTACATTATTCGGACTATTGTCCTCATCTTTGTCGCCATATTTATTCCATCCTTTCGGCCGTTGTACGCTCCGGCCTTCTTCAGCTTGGAATGTCGAACTGAACCCTTTATTTCGCTCACTGGGTTAGGCTGTTCTAATTCCACGTGCCATGTTTAATGGATGTCAGTTATCAGTTATCTCCTGTTAATTCTCTTTTCCAAGTTCTCTACTGTCTTAACCAGGTATTGAACTCACACTCTTTGTGTCCTGTAACTGGATCTAACTAACGCCTTTATCTACTGTGCCATGTGTTCTCAAGGACACATGGCATAGTGGATAAAGACGTTAGTTAGATCCAGTGACAGGACCCAAAGAGTGTGAGTTCAATACCCGGTTAAGGCAGTGGAGAACTTTCAGAGGGAAATTAACAGGAGATAACTGATAACTGACATCCATTAAACATGGCACGTAGAGTTGAACAGTCTACCCCAGTGAGCGAAATAATGGGTTCAGTTCGACATTCCAACCAGCTGAAGAAGGCCGGAGCGTACAACGGCCGAAACGTTGTAATAAATATGACGACAAACATGAGAACAATAGTCCGAATAATGTAAATAGTGTACAAATTTGAGCGTTTACTCAATGTTAAGCTACAGGTTTAGCTTAACATTATAAAATGGTTTATTTTAAGTTTCTGCATAATCTTTTATTCTTTCATAATATGTCTTCCTCATTCGATAGAACGCTGTCAACCAGTGTAAGTACCTCGATGCTGACATAAACTGGAGTTTGCTTTTTCTTCCTCTGCAAAACGTTTAATTTTGGCTCCACTAATTGACTGTGCATGTTTTAAAACTTTAGCCTCCTAAAGTAACTGCTAACATTTTGTGGCTTGGTTCGTGTCCACGGTTTATTTTTTCAATACACGAAAATATAAGGATTTAACATTCAAAACAAAAACTCTCTGTGATTGGCTTATGTCCGTTAACTCAAGAAAATTATTAACTATAACAGATTGAGTCGCGTGTAAATAAAGAAAAATATTTTCCTGATATGCCAAGATAATTTGTTAATAATTCTTGTTAAATATTTGCACTTAACTTAACTTTTATTTCCTTATTTTTTTCACGCTTCATTCAAACCGAGTTTTTTTTTTTCTTCACACTTCGTTTAAAGCGAGGTTATATAGGAATGAATAAGACAAATGGTTTTGTTCTACAGAATGAGTAAAAATGGCAAAATAAATGTTAAGGAAGGTAAAGTGGTAGGTTAGTAGCAAGTAAAGAATGTGCGAGAAACTAATATAAACATTGGACATATAATTCTTTAATTCGAACCAATTTATACTAAAGGCTTACTAATATATTCTTGATTTTATTCTCTCCTGTAAATTACAAGTTATTCTTTGTACAATATGGGTATAAATTTTACAAAAATTATACATATTCCTAACATGTACCTTTGCTATTTTTTTCTTTTTTTAAGGTAAGTGCTAATGTAATTTATTCCTATGCGATAAACATAATCAATATCTACTTTCAAATGTTATTAAGAGCGTAGAAAATCTTCCAGTATCTTATTTTCCATGAGGTAATATATCATGCCTTCAATACCAATTTGAAACCAACGTTTTCTTTCAACTTGAATGTGTAATATCTTACACAAATCTCTTCAGAGTAAATACCAGTGAACCTCGTGTAGAGATGGGCTTTTAAAGTTACGATGACTTTTGCCTGGAAACAAATACAGTTAAATCCGTTTGATCACCTCTACAGTGATTTTGTAGAGATTCAGAGTTAAATTATCTATGATTTGAATGATATTTTAATGCATGATATAAGAAGCTATTCATCTTATTTTAAAACTTTGAAATACTGCTTGCTTACTAATGACTAAATTAAACGAATTAAGTAATTTTAGAAAACTGACAGCCAATTCCTGTCATATCTGTTTATGTAGAAGTTTCTCTTTTGCTTCTTGAGTGACGACTCGCTTTTCAGCGAAATCACGTCAGGACGAATATATGTTGATTCTAGTTCATATTGTTGCGCAGATTTCAAATATAAAATCCAACTAAAAGTAGTCTTCTACACAATTCATTTTAATTAGATATTTATAACTGAATTAATTCAAGTAACGTTGCATCAATCCTTTGAGGATAAACTCATCTTATATAAAAAATATAAATTTCATTCCCAATATTGCATTCAACAATTTTCGATATTTGATATATTTTCAAAGCCCCCAATGTCAAATCATGATGTTGGACTAGTTTTAAAATATGAATTAATCTGCTTTATATATAGCAGGTGTTCGGAAATTAATTATGTATTTCACCGCAAAGCAGGACCAAGGTTACATGATTGGAAAATGCGTCTAAAATTACTTTATCGTTTCTTCTATCCAATAGTGTGGCATTTAAAGTGCATTTCAATGTTTTTACTGGGAAAACTTGCAAAAAAAAAAAAGGAACTTGGGCTCTTCACAAGCTTTCGTTTGAGAATCGAACCCAACGTTCCAGCACCTGCAACATTTTTTAACCAGGAATGTTTGTCGGGGTTAGCTCCTCTTTAATTCCCATATTGTCACTAGGGGTCATTCCCCCTATACTATAAATACTGGGCGACTTCTCGCCTCGTCCTCTTTTTCCTTCAGGCCTCGTGCCACATCCCACCTCGCGTGGAGGTGAGGCAAATCATCTTTCTTCATTTCAGCAAACACCGCTACTATATGAGCTCTCACGTAACTACTTTCCGTACACTCTAATTGATTAAGGATTCATTTTTATGTGTAATTAACTGGAATTATTATTGATATCTCCCCAATTAGAAAGCAAATTTAAATATTACGGCAAAATAGAAACTAAACAAGGCAACTTTCATAAGTATTTTGTTTAACGACTTTCAAACTGTACTTTGAATTGAGAAATGGCACAATGGCTCTTAATTATAAAGTTATTTTTTAAAACTTTTTTCTTTATAATTTAAATATCTTTAAACTAATTTGAATCAATAAATGGTATCAAAAAAGGAGCAACCATGAAAATTCTCTTAAATATTGAAAACTGCAAAGAAAGGTTAGCCTACAATATTTGTTTCTAAAATTTATATCTCTAGAGAAACCAGAAAAGAAAATGTACGCTTACAAAATCAATGCTCAAAATTTTCATCCCCTATTCAAATCAATGAAATATCGTTTATGTAAAGAATCTTAAATAGATACTTAACGAAGTTTGACATAAGTTCATATCTTCAGATCGTGATAAGAGTCTATCTATCATTTTATTTATTTTCTAGAAAAAAAAAATCCTTTTGAAGGTTAATGCATCTCTTCTAACATTGTTGCAAGGTTTCAATCATAAAAAGTTTCTCTAGAGTTAATCAAATGCAGAAATTATATTTAGTATAGATTTTTGAATTTAGTCTCACTTTATGTTAGTAGCATAATATTCTCTGGTTATTACCCTTTTCTTTCGAAAATATTTTCATCACAGGACGAATATATACTACTTCTGAAGTTGAACATTTATTGGGTTAACAAAAGAGAAATTTCAATGATATTCGGGTACGGCAAATCTGTTGAATGATTATTTTTTAAATTAGGGTAATTATTTTTCTTAGTTAGATGTTCATGCAGTTTTTTAGTATTGTCATTGAACTTAAAATTACTCTGTATCAAACCTCATAATCTATGTCTCGCAAGTTTAACCCCGTCACAGTTGGGCTGCAAACACTTATATATTTCAATTGATGAGTATTTATTTGCTTTGTTTTTTGTGTTACCCATGAGTCTCTTACTTTCAATGAGAATGAAAAATAAACCCTCCCGTACATTAAAAAAAATCTCTAATGCATATGAATCATATGTTTACATATCCGCTACTTACATCTTGATTCCTATAGAAAAAATTTCAGCTGAGTGATGATGATCATATCTCGTCCTACCTGTAGCTTAAAAACAAACAATTTCCTCAGCGTATCAGCTGTCCTAATCAGCGCTGGCATCTGCACACTTCTAATGACTTTCAGTGGACCCCAAGGACAGAAAGATTTCTGGAAATAGTCTCGTGTGCACCAACCACATAAAGGAAAACTTGGGCTGGTGGTCCCACCTGCACTTCCATGTCTTGGTACGTCTGTATTTTTGCCTGCGCTTCCTTTACGATTTTCTTATTCCAAGGTACCGCAGCGGTCTATTCATAGCTGCTTATATGCAGAATATGGTATCAGGGCGATTTCTCTCCAAGCGCTTGTCAGTCAAGATCTTCATATCCCATATGAGCTTCACTTGCTCATTCTCAGTCACTGACGGTGGTAAATGCTTCTACCACTTCTCTACGTATTTGAGGACATACTTCCTGCATAGTTCACTATATATTCTTAGGGCTACTTTGTGAGGGCTTAGTTACAAGTGAGTGAAGCCACTGACAATGAGTTGCACAATTTCAGTAGCACAAGGGTAGATCAACCCTTCTATCTGATGGAATTTGTTCTTAAGGTTTGCTCTTGGAATGTACATCTATTCCCTTCGGTTTTCTTTTTCGAGAACCCGTTCCTAAGCCACCTCCATTATTCTGAAACTGCCAACTCCTGAGTTTCTTGTGTAAATGTTCAGTGCAATTCTTTTTCCTTCCAGGCATCGACTTTTTCACCATAGATTCTCCTCCACGAATCTGCCAATCTTTTTTATCTCCACAATGACCATTTCATTCAGTAAGCCTTTAACATCCATTCCTAGATATTCTGTAAGTACTCATACAAAGACTAACATTCTGATGTTATACACACTGCTACTCATACCAAACTTCCTCCACCCTCTTTTCTGGGTCTGTAAAATATAGCCACATTACTCTTAGGATGTAAGTATTTGTTCGTGATCATTATCTTACCAGTCCTCCAGTCCAGATTTGCTAGGTACTCCTTTGTCTATTCAACAAAGCCTGCACCATACCCCATAAGCCTAACTACCCACACTTTATTTACATTATTTGGACTATTCTCCTCATCTTTGTCGCCATATTTATTACAACGTTTCAGCCGTTGTACGCTCCGGCTTTCTTCAGCTGGTTGGAATGTCGAACTGAACCCTTTATTTCGCTCGCTGGGGTAGACTGTTCTAGTCCAAAACGTTGTAATAAATATGGCGACAAAGATGAGAACAATAGTCCGAATAATGTAAATAGTGTACATAATACCTCATCTCAGAAATATAGACAGATACTGAAAGGCCGAAACGTTGTAATAAATATGGCGACAAAGATAAGGACAATAGGCCGAATAATGTAAATAGTGCACATAATACCTCATCTCAGAAATATAGACAGATACCCACACTTTGATGCCTTAAACGTAATTTCTACCATCCAACTTGGATGTACAAAGTTTCTTTATGCGCCGAATATACTCCTCGAGTATCCATCATTTCATCTCGTCATTCAGTGACGTGTCCATCTGTAAAGCTTCCAGGTTTTTATAACCACTACCCACTACCTCCTCCTTAGACATGCCGCATTAGTACGCTTTATCCTCCCTACTTCACCTCTTCATTTCCAGCACAGAACATTTACCAAGGCCAAACTACAGCCTGATAGCTTGGAAGCACATCCCAACGGTCTTTATGAAGAGTCATGTAGTTGATGGGCTCTTTCTGGTCATTTGCAAGGGTGTAGCCAGATTTCGTCCTATTGTGAAACGGCAGCATGATGACTACAAATAACAACGGGAATAGCGAATCAACCTGAAAATCTTATGCTTGATTTGTACTTTGTTAAGTTCTTTTCCTCATGAAGTTAATAGTTTTCCAACTAGTCATTCTGTTTTTCTAGTCTTCTTTGCTGCAGAAACCATATCTATGAATTTTAGGATATACGTGTGTGTTGCCATTTCGTAAGCCTTGCGACTTGGTATCCAAGTCATAGAAAAGTTATTTTCCCATGGCCGTATAATTTCTTATCCTTTTCCCACTCCCTTAGGGAGAGAGTCTCTTGATTTTGTCCCATGGAAAGAATACAACAGCCTCTCCTTTTTGAGGGTTGGACAGACCCTACTAACATCAGTTATATTTAAGTTTACTTTGTGTTGATTTTTTGTTTATTATTGGGTTTATCTTCCTCCCCTCTCATTCGTGATTATTAGATTTTTATGTATAATTATCATTAAATTTTTATGGCATGGGTCGCGTTTTGTGGGTTCCCCTTGAGAGAATGCGGTATTGTGGTGCATGGAGGATTGAGTGGTGACGGACGAGTTTTTATGGTGAATGTGAAAATTGTAATGAGTGAATGGGTCGTGAATCGGATTAGGTAGGTTAGGATAGTTAGTGTCGACCACCCTCAACCCCTCCCCTTTTTAGGCCATGTGTCACAATTGTGCTATTTTCACAATAAATATACCAAGTCATAGAAAAGTTCGTCATACGCTACCTGAAATTCTTAAGTATCGCCTTACCAATCGGAAGCTGAACTTCGTAGTACCTCGTTAAACTTTTCGACACCCCTTCTGGTCACCAGGAAGAGTATTTGCAGGAAAATGCTAGTAGATTCTATTAGGTTGGTGCAAAAATAATGACGTAATAATGTCGTTTTTTGACGTTAAAAAATACGTCAAAAAACGACATTATTACGTCATTATTTTTGCACCAACCTAATAATATTGGGGACGCTGTCAACAATTTCCACATCAATGGCAAGCAAGCAGTAATTGCTTGTCCTCCCTTTAATCATCCATTCTGGTACTGATCGAAACATTCTTGCAGATGTTGTTGCAACTATTTATAAAGGCCTATTAGCTTTTTAAACCAGAATTCTTGCACGGTGTCCAGTTCAGCTTCTTTCTATTTTGATATCATACCAACTCTATCCATTCAACATTCATTTTCTACTTCTGGTAACCATGATCTTCAATCGTTGTGGCTGATTTTATTCACCAATTTTGACATCTAATTCATCATCGAACAAATTTTGGTTCGTTCTAAACAAGTTGCACTGAATACCGTCAGTCTCTACACCATGTCTGCGATCTTCACTGCTCTGTTCAGCACCCTTGAACGTTCTGATGAAAAGCTTCTCAATCTCATTCAGCTCCAGTTCAGTTAACCACTTCTTCAGTTGATCAGCAATTGGCTGCTCATTCACCTCATTCGGCGCTACTCTGGGTCCACATTCTTTCCAGTTTATCATTCGCTTTCTATACCCACATTTCTTGTTCACTCCTGTCGTAACATTCAAGCATCAATTCGTTATCAGCATTTGTCCATCAGTTCTTGTGCTGGTTCTTGCATCATTAGACATCTTTATTACCCTAGTTACAGAAGTGTTTTCCATTACTCTGGCACCTGATTGGGGGAGGGGATCTTGGACACATGCACACTTCCTGTGTGCTGTACATTTCCGTTTTCATCCATTACATCTCATAGTGAAAGGAAGTTGTTTGCTATAGGGTTTTTCTTTCCCTAGTGTTTTTGTGACGTCATCGTCGGTTAAGGTTTATGGTAATTCCAACATTAGAGCGATAGTTATCCGAGACTCGGAGAGATTATCTTACTGAAGAATAGGGGCTTCGCATTCCCACCGGTCTTATAGCACACTTGAGCACCAACCCAGATATTTTTACGTTCCCACGCTGCTGCTATTATTATTATTATTATTAACAACCCAAACTCACCGTTCATTCTGTATGTCTGGTACAAACTACAAAAAGTTAAAAGAATAATTCTTCCTGCAGTTCTCTCGTTTGTTTTTTTAATAGTAAATACATGTATCATATTTCAGAAATATTGATAAAAAATAGTGGGTTCTACATTACGCATATATTTTGAACAATACTCAGTTCAGTAAATTTATATTAACTATCTTGATAGTCCCATTTAAATTTTCAATAAAGAGTGGTTCGGTGTGAATACAAATTCAAGATATAATTAGAAAGCTAGTTTCCATGGCATTTGCTCGTCTTGAAACTAAAATTGCATTAAGTCACCTTTTACAAATAAAGAGACTATATTTTTACTAGCATGATTTTTATTTATGGCATTAAATACGTTTGAATAAAATGTTTTCGTCTCATAAACAGTCATTTTCATAGCTCTTCTAATAATGTGCGAAATTTACGCCCTTAGCCATAGAAAAATATTTCATATTCTATTAAAAATGGTGAAAAAAAAGAATATTTGCAGAATTATTAATGGATTAATGAAAACGAGTAAATGTTGACTATGTATTACTATCCTCACTTTTATCAGTATTAAAAGAAATCATATATAAAAAGCAAATAAATTCCACCTTATACTCGTATATATCTCATGCAATTGCGAGAAATGATACAAGATTTCAACCAGTAGCTCTTTCCTGTCCTGGTTTCCTCTTAAAAATAATTGATTGTTTTCAGATATATGACCACCGTCAGAGGGCACACGCGGACAAGGAAACGTGGTGGCACTATTACTGAATGACCGCTACTTATGACGACCATAAACTAATCTCGTTCAGTTCTCGTCCATTCACATAGCTCGCGAGACTAAATCAATAGCAATTAACTTGTTTATCTTGATATCTTTCTTTCCCTGTCGAATTAAAGATGTCAACTCAAACTTAGTTTTCCTTCTTCACTGCCGTACTCTGTGTTGCAATTAGGTTTTCAGTCAAAGACCGAAATTTATTTAACGAATGTCAGTAATTGGCTAAGCGCTCCACCTTTTGATATACGCCTACAACACGCCCGTTTCTAAGTATCTTAACATCGTTAATTCTGGCATTCATTCATTTTTAACAATAGAGACAAAAGTATGTTCTAGAGGTCGAGATTTTTATATAAGTTGTTACGGTTTTTATTATTATTATCTGATCAATATATTATGCATAATTGTGAAGTCTAAAGATAAACTTATCACTAACTACATATTTTTCGACTAACAATTTTCACGTAGCAGAGTTTTAAGAAAAATACAAAAGCAAACGATTTAAAGAATATAATAGTATCTTTTGGTCAATCTTTTGCTTTAAAATTTGGATACTGATCTTCTAAAGAGTGTATATTTTAAATCAAGGCAGCTATAGACTAGCTGGAAATATAAATACTTGCTATTGGAGAAGTGGAAATCTGGGTCCTCTCAAGTTTAAACTTGTCTGGGCATTCCAAAAATCTCGACACAAGTTTTTTTATATCTGAATGCTAAAGTATAGAGCATTTTTTTTTAAATACAGTGTAACCCGGATATAAGAGAGTTGTCGGGACCGGATAAGAAGTATCTTATATCCCGGTTTCTCTTATATCCGGGTTTGGTCTATTTTGTTTAGGTAAGTATGGCTCTAATTTGGGATCAGAGAAAATCTCTCTTATATCCGGGTCTCCTATATCCGGGTTACACTGTATTACAAACGCTCTTACTTGTTATCTTTGTTTTGTAACCTCAATGAATTAATGTTTCTCAGTTTCTCAGAAGATGTGAAAATTTTCTTCTTTACTCAAGCTTTAATTAAAATAGTTACACGTAAATAACTTTAAATAAATGAACTATAAAAAATGTTGGGACTGGTCAATATGTTTCCGTGGGAATTGTATAAAAATTTTCCTCCTTGATATTGTGAATAAATTATTTTGTTAAATCAAGCAGAACTAAAGTTTATGCCTTTCAGTAACCGAAATATTTTTTTTTAATTTTTTAATACTTTTAAACGCTGTCGCTTCTTATTGGTCTACGCGTGAGATTTGAAATCCTATCCCTTCGTTTGATATTCGTCCATATTCTTTCTTCACGTGTTGATCGAATAAAAAATACAATTTATTATTTTATTCCCTTTTGGTCAAGTGTTTGTCCGCTATGAAGACCCCACTAGGCATAAAAATGTTCAAAACTATTAAGACTGAGATAAAATCATTTACCCTTTTTTATATGGGTATTCCAATTTTACAGTCACGTTAAAAGCAGTATGCTTTTAAATTTTTCATTGTATTGTAACCTTATACTGACCATGGAAATCTTATAAAACTTAACGATTTTCTATTTTCTATTTTCATTTTTTCCACTTTTTCTCTCTGTAACGTATTCAACACAATAAATTTAATACAAAACACACTGAGGTTATTAGAATAGATTTGTTACTGATGAGTGGTGATTAAAAATGCGGCATGATTGAATTTCTGCAATTATTTTTTTAATTAAGTCAACCACAGCGACTTCTCCATTATGTATGTATGTATAGCTAGCCACTCGTATTCGAGGATACCCGTCTCCTGGCCAATCCCTATTGCAGTCGCTAGCTCAGGCGCATTTGTGTTTATTAAACACACACAGAGCCCACCTGTGGTTTATACTGCAACTATGCTGAGCAGACCATAGTTACAGTTTCTGGGAAACTGTTATCTAGCGTGATCAACAATTTGAACAAAGCCATCACGCTCAAGCCCTCGGCCAAGATGACTTGTGACTTCGTGCTAGCACATCTATTGTTCTTCACAAGGCTTGGGTCAACCCGTGGTATGGTTTTCAGGCACTTTCCAAAGTTGCCGCACGCTGGGATCGACCGAGCCGATAACAAATCCTGACAAATCGACCATGGTGAGATTCGAACCCGGGTCTCATTGTCAGAATGCGAACGTTCTAACGTACCCATTCTCCATTATATGACTTAGAGAAAGATTATGAAGAGTACGTCATACAGAAATTGCTGGAATGCTAGGTAACCTTACATATGTGGGAAGGATATTAGAATAATCTCGAACCTATCCTGCATACGGATAAGAAATGAGTTAATCTATGAGTAAATATAGAAAAATGAAAAGGGATGTAAGACAAGGATGCATCTTCTCGCCAGACCTTTTCAAATTATACAGCAAGGCTATTCTGAGAGAATTAGAAGTGCTGCCAGGATTCATTATTAGCGGCCATAATATTAACAACATAAGTTGTTTTGGTTGTTTTGTTTTATGGCATATCAACCTCAGTAGATCATTTAATGCCAACAAATTTTTTAAATAGATTCATAACGATAGTTTTGGTAAAAAAAAAAAAAATAAAAAAAGGTGTGTATGTTGGTAATATTTTGTTTTCTCAAAAATCTATTTCTGGTAATATTTTTTCCTCAAAATTGTATAGCTGGTAATATTATTTTCAAAAACGTGCTGCTGGTAATATTTTTTTTTCAAAAATATATTACTGGTAATAGTTTCTTTTTCTTCAAAAATTTATTTCTGGTAATAATTTTTTACAAAGTATTTCTGGTATTAAAACCTGTTTTTACACTTTTATAATGCTTTTTACCATTTTTGTGTTCTGAGTTCTATTCTCCAATATTTTTTTCAAAGAATGTATAGTTGTTTATATTACTAGTATATATATATATATATATATATATATATATATATATATATATATATATATATATATATATATATATTAAGTATTGCTAATAATAATCTTTCCCTCAAAAATTATTGCTGGAATTTTTTACAAAGTATTTCCGGCCTTTTAACCCATTTTTACACAAGTTTGGGTGTTAACTTCCTGCCCATAGCCCGGACCCCAACAAGCGCTACCACCCCGGGCCAGGGTGGACCTGAGAACACCAGCAATTAAGAGGTGGTTCCACGCTCCTCAAAACCTCCCGATCAAAGGCCCGCCGCTTACCCAGGACGTGGATGTAGTTTATCGTCATACCCAGGACGGATTAACAATATAAGATATGCAGATGACACAGCGTTGATAGCAGACACAGAAAGGAAACTACAAGAATTCCTGCAGAAGGCAGTGAAGGAAAACGAGAAGAAAGGACTAAAGATTAGTTGCAAGAAAACTGAATGCATGGTTGTTAACAAAAGGAACAGTCCAACATGCAAATTACAGACTGGGAATACCGAAATCAATCAGGAGCAACAATTTAGATATCTGGGAAAGAGTATTAACAGAGAATGGAAAGTGAAGCATTGAAATCCAAAGACACATTTGGATAGCAAAAAATACCTTCCAAAAACTAAGCAAAGTATTAAGAAACAGGAAAATAACGTTAGAAATAAAGAAAAATGTACTGAACTGTTATGTAGTATCAGTCCTCCTCTATATCAGTGAATGCTGGACAATCTCCTCACAGATGAAGAAGAGACTTGAAGCAGCATAAATATGTTTCTACAAAAGGATGCTGAGAATAACATGTGACCAGCGACGATGTTCTAGAAACAATAGCAACCAAAAGGACGCTTATAATTAACATCAGGGAGAGACAGCTGAAATTTCTGGAACACATAATGAAGAAAGAGGTCTTGAAAAATTTGATACTCAGAGGACAGATTGATGGTAAGACGGCCAGAAGGAAGCAATGCACAACTTACCTGGCGAATTTGAGCCAATGAATGACGTAGCAGCTTTTAGAAGAGATGGCAAAAGACAAGGAACTACAAAAGACAGAAACTTGTAGAGAGCCGTGATTGCCAACGTCCTGAAGGGACACGGCACATAGAAGAAGAAGTAGTATGCATAATTCTTCAATTTTGCACCAGCTCTTTTATAACAACGTACATTCCCTGACCTTTACGATGAAATATTATTTTGTGTATGTAACAGATATTGAAAAAGATAATGGAATCTAATTTAACTGATTTAAATAAGAATTTCACATTTAAGAATTAAATTTAATTAAATCTGATATTTCTTTGGTTTTTAAATTTTCATTCCAGATCTCACATCGGCAATACTCATATGATTACAGTGTAACCCGGATATAAGAAACCCGGATATAAAAGAAACCCGGATATAAGAGACTTATTCTCCGGTCCCGACAACTCTCTTATAGCCGGGTTACACTGTACTAAAGAGAAAGAAAAGCATTTTCGAATTAGAAAGATTATTTTTCTTTCTTTCAACAATCCATTTGATTTAAAATTTTCATAACACGCATTTTATTTATTTATTTAGTAATATATATTATAGTAAAGATTTGGTTGGTTCAATATAAATCGTACTGCTTTAACTAGTTCTTCTAAATATTTAATTGCACTCAACTTGAAGAGTGAAGCAAGTTGAAATGCAGAAAAAGTAAATTTCAAAATGCTGTTAAAATTGCTGTGTAAAGAAAATGTTGATAAAATATCTGCCTTGTTCACTGTTTCAATGTCACCGGGGTTTTCATTCAATACATTGAAATCCTGGTCAATTTATGAATGAGTCAAGCATGCAAAAACATTGCCAATTGTTTTGTATTTATGTAGCAAAGAGGGGGAGGTGAATGAAACAATAAAATCAATTTAACGAGTGTTTAACCAACCAAAGCATTGTTATTTAACGAAACAATTACGTAGGATGGCAATTTTTAGAATTTATTTAAGTGTAACACCTGCCATATCATTAGCTATTGAATCTAATAATAATAATTAAATATGTGTCGTATGCTTGCTTAGTTGTTATAAATTTATACGAAAATTTATGTTGCTTCTATAAAAACAAGAGGAATACATAAACATTATTACTAGTAGGTTGGTTCAAAAATAATGTCGTTTTCTCACATATGTTACTATGTGCGAAAACGACATTACTTTTGCACCAAACTAATATATTATTAGTTAAAATATTTAGTCTGTGCACAAGACAAGAATATTGTCTGTTATAATTAACATTAGGTTGGTGCAAAAATAATAACGTAATAGTGTCGTTTTTTGACGTTAAAAAATACGTAAAAAAACGACATTATTATGTCATTATTTTTGCACCAACCTAATAGTATTTCTCTCAATTCTCGCATCTGATTTTTAAAAGCAAACACCTTGAGTTTATTGCTTCACTCAACCAAATAATTAATTATTTTGAATTTTTAATTTGTGTCCTTCTAAAAATGAACAACTGCAAGTCATTTTTCAATAGGTCCTATGTCCAGATTTAGTGAGATATTTACTGTTAGTGTATTAAAATTATGATTTAAATTCACCCAACAAGAAATTAAGTGCGACTGTTGAGTATGCTCAAATCCGGAAACCTATTTTATGTCTGATAACTTTGTTCCTCAAAAGAAATCCCCGACATATGCAAACGCATGCATAATTCAACACGTAATGCGAATTGAATTCAACTGGAAAATCATGTAAACTAGTATACGAATTGTATCTAAAGTGATTATTGATGATATTGATGATGATGATGCCGCCGCCGGCCTGTTAATGGTGAATTTGACTTTTGAATGAGCGCAATTGATGATAATCCTGGTTTCGGCGCCACAAAGTGTAGGCGATACGACGACAGATGGATTGTGGTCATGATGACGCAGTTATGGTTTTTGGGAATCTAGAATTGATAGTAACGCTGATGTAACGTCCCCCCGGTGTCGCTGCGCCAAATGTGACGTCTGCCTAGCCGCGTCCGTCGTGCTATCCTGTCCTGTGACGACCAACTGGCTTGGTATTGGTCGCGGCACCAAATGTGACGTTCTAACCTTTTGGTGATTCGGATGGGAATCTGGTTAGATTCGGTATCAGCCTTGTCGTTCCCAGCTCGCTTCCAACGTCTGGTTACCGAAGTAACTGCTTTGATTTTCAGTCTAGCCTACCCACGTTGTGAATTGATCTTAGGCAGACGAAATCAATCAGTCGCCGGGCCGTAATGCAAGTCGAGTTCGAATAAAGGCGATATCGCACAAGTATATGTAAAAGAAAAGAAAATAATAATTCGAAAAGTTCAAATGTGTTAAAAAAGGATAACAATATTTTATATATGGTTGCGGAATACAGAACTGCGTCTACTTCCCAACCCGCTATATGGATTCGTGACACTTTGTGTTTGTTAGGCGAGTCTTACATCTTAAGTTGTTTGTTCTTTAAGAAACTGGTTCTTGGTGTATCTTCAAGTGATATTCGTAAAACTTGTTTTGATGGTGTGAGTCTAAGTCGTTCTTCAAAAATAAATTGTTCTTGGTTAGAAATTGAGTTCGGAATTTGCGTGAATCTTAGTCAGCTTCTTCGAGGCGGGTGCAACTGCTTGCCTGTCTGTCTCCAACCCCAACTGCGAACTTGAACTCGAACTCAACTGAACTTAACTCGCTGCTTATATGGACGCCGACCAAAACCGGGGTGGGCTTGTCGGGGTTTGCGGTTCCTTGATAATTCTAAACCCACAATCCACTTCTTTGTTTTCGGACAGGAAAATTTTATTATTTTCCATTTTTGGAAGTCTTCCGTCTTCCCACCTTCTTCTATTCTCATATTGGTATCTCACCCATACCCTCAGAGGGTGTCAACGGGTTTCCCCTCTCTCTCACAGTGGCATCTCACACCTATCCCTTCAGGGGGCGCAACAGGCCTCCCCTCCTTCTTCACATGATTACCTCCGCCTAACGGTCATGCCACCATTCAGCCAATGGGCGCTCAGCAGCGTGGGTGTGGCCAGACTAGCCTCAGTTTAAAAAAATCTTGCTCAAAGAAAAAAAAATTATCTTCCCTTTTTTTTCTTCTTTCTTTTCTTTTTCTCCCTTCTCTTCGAGGAGACCTCACACCCTAGACTCTTTATCTTAACCGAATCACCTGGAATTCGTCAACCAGCTTTTCGCCAGCATCAAGTGGGTGGTCATATGATGAGATCGCATTCTGGCGTTAATAAAAATAATTTTCTTATCATAGCCAGACCCTGGCACAAAACAGATGCCTTTTTCAAAGATCTTCGTAGATAGCCAACGGCTCAGTCTTTTGTTTTTGTAATTCTGCGGTTGATCCAACGGACATTTTCTGCGACCTAAATAATTTTTATCTATTTAGAATTCTGCCCTGTAGGTCATTTGACCAGCCTGGAATTTTCACCCGCCCCGTAACATAAATCAGATTAAATCCAGTATCTTCCTTTCTCGACAAAGGAAATAAAAAATTTTACCACTTTTCTTTGTCAGAAAAATAACACCGCTTACTGTCCTTTTCGTGTTGGCTTCTTATCACCTAACTTTAATTCTCGCCTTTCTTCTTTTTTTTTTTTTTCTTTTTTTTAGCAAGCCAAAGAGTGTCACACTGATGTGATAGCATTGGCCTTTTTGGCGATGCATTCGTATTTAACAAAAGACATATTTGGCTTTATTTTGTACTTTGATTTGGATATCATTAAATGACCGGACGATATGGATATGTAGTTTGCCAGACAAGAAACCAAATCGCCTTCGTCCTTATTCCCTGACTAATTATAATTCTGCAGTAAATGTATACTCCAACCTGTTTGTATCATAAGATATTTACGGTAACATATCTAGGCCTTGTTTGATCCTGAAAAAAAATATATCTGTGAAAAAATAGTTTGTTTTGAATGCATTTTGTTCAGTTTTAAAACTCCCTAAATATTATTTTTATGCGAAAAGCGGTGATACCTAAAAAAAAAACTTATATACAGTAGCATCGGACAATTCTAAATGTATATATCTACAGAAACTTGGCTCGCTCTGAATAAGATGGTGGCCAAAAACCTTTCCGTCAGAATAACAAGGGAGAAATACTAACAAGGAAATGGTATTAAATTCCAACTATTTTATTGCCAGCCAATGAAATATTGCTGTTTTCCACTGTATTGATCTTAGAGCGAAACAGCAGTTACTGAAACTTGGCCATCGGCTTAGTGACTGGTTTATTTTATGTCTGTGTTGCCTTGTATTGCTGGGTGAGGTTAGCTTCTAATAGGTCTGGAAATTAATTTGTCCCACATACATTGTACTTTGCATACTTGTCATTAGTGACAGATTAATACGATAAACTTTGATCACTTTCGCTGCTTTTAGACGCTAAGGGATACGTATATGTCAATGTATATTGATATAATGAGTTAGAAAACACAGTAAATAATCTGTTCGCTGGCGACATTGAATGCATCTTAATGAGTTAGCATCTGATAATATGTGTGAAATTCCGTATCTCTTGTGCCTTCCCTCGTTTAGTCATACTCATTATCATCGCCATTTGAGAGGCCGTTTGGAATCTCTCCAACATTTAAACATTAAACTTTTTTTTATAACCAGTCACTTTTTAAGAGACGGTTGCTTTTTAACACATAAATATGGTCAACTATGTCACATACCCATGAATTGATAACGAACTCAAATATCGATTTGAGGCTAAAAATTAAAAACAAAAATGTGTTTTGTCCAATCTCGACAAGTAGAAGATATTGAAAAAATGACTAGAGTCGAAAATAGTAAATGACAGAGATATAGAATTTAAATTCTGTCGTGGCCCTAAGATGAAAGATGTAAATTTTAATTTCTGCAATGATTCAATTATATTATTAGTAAGAGGAAATGTAAAGACATGGGAGGCCTAAACCAGAAATCACACATGTATAATGTAGTGTAATTGCCGAAGTAAACATCCGTCATCTTACATTGCATTGTAAGATGTACGATAAAATTTTCCCTTGTCAACATGTTTTGTACAAAACACGAAATTACCCCAGGTTGTAAATGATTTACACAAACCAAGGATCGAAATAAGTTACCTAAATAGAAAGCATTCTCATTGATCTGCTAACGGAGGTCTTGTCATTTTTCTATCCCAGCGGCTAGAGCAAGAGAGTCAATGGTTTGGTATACCATAATTTAGAGAACAGAAAAAGTTCGCCTTTCTATTGTAAGAAGATAGGATGGTAATTTCTAAATCTCGATACATTAGAACAATAGATGACCAAATCGATCCTTGGTTCCAATCAAAGAATTTATGCTAATTTCTAAATCGTACATTTAGCTGGGAAATTTATATTACATCTTATCCACTTCCGCTCCACATACATGGAATTTTTTTTCAGACCATAGTAAAATAGATATGTAGTAAGACAACTATTCCAAATATAGTAATGAATGATGATTAGCAGACTAGTGAATTCAAGAAACCAGAAATCATAAGCTTCTAGACAAATAATGAATAGAGCTGACATGATTTTGGAACCAGGGTAAATCACTTAGACTAATATACGAATTCTACCCGAAGTGATTGACTGAGTGATGATGATGATAAGGATGATGATGATGATCGGTAAATATTGAATTTAAATATTGACTGTGCGATGGCTACAATTGATGACAATCATGGATTCGATGCCATAAATCGTAGACTGTACGACGACAGGTGTATAGTGTTTCATTTTGGTCATGATGACGCAGTTATTGTTTCTGGATCTCCGAATTGATAGTAAATGTGATGTGATAGTATCGAGTTTCGTGATGCTACAGTTGTAGTCTATATTTAACAAAAGACATATTTGGGTTTATTTAGTACTGTGACTAGGATATAGTTAAAAGACCAAAGGCCATAGACACTATGAATATTCACTATAATTTATTAAACGGGAAGCCAAAATACCTTCATTCACTGAGTAATTGTAATTCTGCAAGATATGCGAATTCCAACCTGCTTGTCTCGTAAGACATCCATGTGAATACTAAAATGGCGAGATCATTCTCCACATATAAATGATTTTGTCTAGACCTTTTATATCTGTCTAAGCCTTTTATATATGTCTTGGCTTTTTAGATATGTCTTGGCCTTTTATATATATCTAGTCCTTTGATATATGCTTAGACCTTTTATATATGTTTAGACCTTTTATATATGTCAAGGCCTTATATATATATCTAGTCCTTTTATATATGCTTAGAACTTTTATATGTCTAGGCCTTTTATATATATCTGGGCCTTTGATATATGTGTAGGCCTTGTTTTGATCCTGAAATAAATAATATATTTGTGAAAATTTCGGCAATATATTTGGTTTATTTTGAAGCCAGCTCCATCAGTTATAAATTTAATTATAAATTCATTGCCTGAATGACTAAATGTTTTAAAAGATGATCAATTTTAATTTTGTATCGTGAATATAATTGAATCGAATAAAGGTTCTTGCATTAAAATAGTTGTGTTTATTTTCTTTTGTCATTTTTCCGTAAATATTCTGTTAATAATTTAGCGTGCAAGACAAAAGACTTAGATATTCTTCTATAAACGGCAATTGTCTTTAGCTTAATATTTAAGTCTTAAAGTTAAGACTGAAAACTTCTGCTTCGTGAATGTATATCAGTTAAGGCTCAAACAGCCATACTTTTTATTTCTCTTTTTCTTTCCCTCTGTCCCAAGCACAATTGCAGCGCCCATTGCGAACAGAAATCGGTAAGTTTGATGATTGTTACTGAAAATACTTTAGCTTAAACAAGCCCAAATGACACTGGTGATTATCTAACGTTTCTCGGCAAGCACAATTATGTTATTGGTACTTTCTGAGATATTTATAAAAGGTAAAATATTGATGAGTTATTGCTAAGGACAGTTTTCTTTAAAAGAAAACCGTTTAAGAGCATTGACAATGAAGATTATGTTGAAAAGTAAATATGTAAATGTTTAGTCATCATTACGCTACAGAATTATTGAGGTGGTGCCATAGTTTCAAGATTTTATGACATTGATATAAATAGACTACTTTTTAAATTATACAATGTATTTCTACCAACCTTAGCAAAATATATTTTCACTTCTGCTGTAATCAACATATTGCATTCTCCGAAACTTGTTTTACAAAATTAATATAAATGAAAATCAATCCGTTTAATAGATATATGTTTTAAAAGTTTCTGATTCGTCAAGAGTCTAAAATATATTTTATACCATTGCTCGTAGACAATTTTGTCATAAGAAAATTTCTTTTTTTTCTTCTTTTTCTTGTTTCAAGTGTTCTTTAACCCATTCATGAAAATATCCCCTTTTGATGCTCTGATCAGTCTAGCCGGCTTTTTGATTTCATTTTACTTAAATGAATATATATTGAATTAAAGTTTGTATTTTCTATCAAATATATAATTTCTAATGATAATTTGATCTTTTGACTGAATTTATATTGATTTGACTGAACTTATATTGATTCTTTTGAAACAGGAATTTAAAAAAAATTCATGTATCTTTATGAATTTTACAAATTTATGAACTTCATTTAAAATATTAATTAGAATTTGTATTAATAGTAATAGACAAATAAAACGCATTAGAGGCTAGCTTATTAACTCTTAAAGTTAAAAATGTTTAAATTAATTGCTGTAGAAGAAAAGCGATCCTCACTAGCATTAAAAGCTAAAGTTTTCTTCCATGTTCCATTTTCTTTTCTTTTCTTTTGTGTATTATTCTATTCATTTTTTTATTCACTATTTTTATTATCTGTTTATATTTCTATGAAGTATTATGTGCACTATTTACATTATTATCCAAGTTTTCCAAGTTCTCCAAGATCCAATGACAGGAACCAAAGAGTGTGAGTTCAATACCTGGTTAAGGCGGTGGAGAAGGGAATTAACAGGAGATAACTGATAACTGACATCCATTAGACATGGCAAGTAGAACTAGAACAGTCTACCCCAGTGAGCGAAATAAAGGGTTCAGTTCGACATTCCAACCACTTGAAAAGGCCGGAGCGTATAAGGACCGAAACGTTGTAATAAATATGTCGATAAAGATGAGGACAATAGTCCGAATAATGTAGTGTACCATTTTTATTCTATTTGCTTTTTTTTATTCTATTCCCCATTTTTATTCTATTCATCATCAGTACACTGTCCTCAGGAGATAAACCCTAAACTCTGTTGTCTATTAGCATCTTCGTTCGAAATCTTGCATAAAAGGCTTAACTGACCAGTGCCCATCTGTTATATAAGAATAAAGTGTCGCTGCCGACACTGAAGTCTGAACGTAGATCGCCAGTGAGCAAACACGAGCGATCCCATTTTTAATAAGCAGATCACGTGATAATAAAGGAAATGTATATATGGGAATTATCGTGACGTCTAAAGGATCACTATTTCTAGTCTATCCTCTATTACTATACGGATCGCTATTCTCTATACTGATCACTATACGGAGTAATATTTGGATCACTATTCGGTAGTTGCTGTTCGAGCGAGTATTATCGAGCAAGAACTATTGATGCAAGTGTTATTCGATGGTGTCTGACAGCAGTATTGTTCAACGGCGTTACTATATCTGTATCTGCGATTACAAAGTCTCTACTACAACGATCATTACGAAAGTGACAACGAGTATTCGATGACATCACAAAAGTGGCAACGAGTGTTCGTTGACATCACAAAACCATCTCTTAACATCTATGCTTGCATATGCGCAAAAAGATCAAATAGACTGGGTTTCTCACTTCCTCCTTTTCGTACTCCAGATAATGTAAATAAAAATATTTTGTTGTGTTTCGAAGAAAATCTAACTTTCGGCCTATTAGCCATTGACCACATTTTGGCAAATTACTGGAGATCCTAATCAACTCTGAATTAGTTAAGCATTTCACATCGCAGAGCTTTCTTTCAAACAATCAATATGGCTTTCACTTCTCTAGGTGTTATAGTGGAACACACCTATTCTATAGTTAATAGACTCTCCCACCTATAATAAGTAAGAGTAGTAGCAGTCACTCAAGGGAGTTGGTCAGTCAGTCGATGTCGGACGACCGTTAGTCGGATATTAAAGTATCAGCCACCACAACTAGATTACTGCGTCATTCATTACCTATTATATCAAGTTCCTAACGTTTTGTACGCCGAACCTATTTTAGGACCGACTTAGTACAAATACAAGCCTCCACTGTGAAACGACTCTACAACACTAGGTCAACGATTAACAATTATTGCTGAAAATAGTCTATTAAGCTTTAGATAAGAATGGTGAAACTAGAGATGTACGTTTGGACATCTTGAAAGCGTTCAACACTTTTTACTATACCGGTCTTCTTCACAAGTTGAAAGTTTATGATATTTCCGGGCGAATGTTTGAACTGATTTAATCTTCCTTTTTTGTCAAATTTGCGGGGAGGAACCCAAAGGAGGCTACGCCGAAGGGCGGAGTCCCTTTCGGGGAGGTAGACCGACCCTGAAACCGTTTATACGGGTTCAAAGGGCATATTTTTGGCCGAGCCCACGGGCTCGGAGATCCCACGGGCTCGGAGATCCCACGGGCTCGGAGATCCCACGGGCTCGGAGATCCTACGTTAAACCGGCCTTGTGCCACATGATGCCCTCGTGGAGGGGTGACTAAATACCGTTCAGTCTGAAGTCTGGAGTGAAGTCCGTCAGGAGTCTGTCAGTCAGTCAGACCGAGCGAGTCGGTCAGTCGAGTCAGAGGTAGTCCGAAACAGAGTCGCGTTCAGACAATTACTACTAAACTTGATTGTTCGTACTAACACTTTCTACTTTTCTGTATATATTCCTGTTTGTAATATATCTGTGTTATTCCATATCCGTGTTCGAGTTCTTCTTTATTGGTTCTACCTTGGACTATCACCGTGGTACAAGGAACCGGACCATAACACCAAAGAAATCCTCCTGTCTCGCAATGCTCTACCCAGCTTTTGGAATGCATCCTTGGCCTTCGAATCTCAGTGTCGCACTTGCCGTCCTCTGTCAAAACACTTCCCAGATATTTAAACTTCCGCACCTGCTTAATTTTAGTGTCCCCAACCTGCAAATTACATTTCGGGTTCATCCTTTTACTGATGACCATGCGTTCTATCTTCTTGTAGTTTATGGTTAGAGCCTTCTCCCTCGCTACCTCCTGTAGGAAGTTTTATAGTTTATTTTCCGTATCTGCCATCAGTACTCTATCAATTTAAAGTAACTTTTATTTGCCACACATGTAAACTGGATATTACTATTCGTACAATGGTACGACATTTTACCAGCAA
Source organism: Acanthosepion lycidas (assembly GCA_963932145.1). Taxonomy (NCBI): domain Eukaryota; kingdom Metazoa; phylum Mollusca; class Cephalopoda; order Sepiida; family Sepiidae; genus Acanthosepion; species Acanthosepion lycidas. The sequence continues at coordinate 109,212,338 of OZ010585.1, read as the reverse complement.
CAATGAAAATTCGAAGAAAGTTTTATTCATAGAAATGAAAATACCTATTCAAAATTGTTATTTCCATCAAAAGGCTTTCTTAATAAGATCAGTTTCTATTCTTTCCCGAATCAAATTTCCTGATTTGAAACCTTGAATAATGACAGAGGAGGACCCGTGGCACTAAATTGTATGCAGTAGTCAATCAGTGATTAGAAATAATGAACCCTACACAATTTTGTTTCACAACTCTTTAAATGCTCAATTACACTCTACGTGACAAATGAGTCCTGAATGTCTATAAATCATTTTAAACTGATTTTCTTAACACCAATAAATAGTGTTCAACCTTATTGTATCGATTCACATTGAAGTCGTTTTATTTATTCTGTAAACCACTGTAGGCGTCTCAAATCAAATACTATATCAATTCTGGATCAGGTTCATTCTCTTGGGATTAACTACCGTGAGTTTCAGTTTACTTATCTATTTTTTTTTCTTAAATCTTAGTTTCTGCTTCATAAAATAACTTAATTTTTACTCGAATGCTAAATTAATGATAAATTTACAAACAATAAAGATAAATTTTTCCGCAAAAATTTACGGAGGGACCAAAATTGATTTATTATATTTCTTGTTAACTATTCAGTGCCTGAGAAGAATTAACTGATGCACTCACAAATCTCTTGTTTTATCGTTTAAAACAAGACCAATGACAAATAAGATATTAACATCGGTAAAACGCACTCATTACCCCCATCATCTATTGGGGCGTTCAACTGTCTACAGACTACCATATTATAAGCAAGTAATTAACAACTATAAAAATGAAACATTTTCCAGTGAAAAATATATGGAAATAGTTAAATTAACGATTTCAAATTTCTTTTAAAATGCAATAAAAGATTGTCTTAAATTTTTATGTTGAAATATAAAAAATGTTTTTCAATTTAAATAACTTTAAAAATGTTAAACTAGATAATAAACGAGTTCAGAATAAAATGTATGATTTTTTATGGAGCATTTTGATTATTTTTAATAGTGTTATGGGAATTATTCCTTTTTCAAATTTTAATATTCTAGATATATTACTGATAGAAATTTCTCAAATATTTTAAAATAATTTACTGTTCTGTCTATATTTCTGAGATAAGGTATAGTTTACTATTTACATTAATCGGACTATTGCCCTCATCGCCATATTTATCAAAACTGCAAAAATTACAATATGAGCACTGGTAAAAATGGTTGCTGAAGGCATTAGGTTTATAATACCCAGAAATTCATACACAGATGTCCTCAAGGACACATGGCACAGTGGATAAAGGCGTTAGTTAGGTCCAGTGACCTTAACCTGGTTAAGGCAGTGGAGAACTTGGAGAGGGGAATTAACAGGAGATAACTTAGACATGGCACATGGAACTAGAACAGTCTACTCCAGTGAGAGAAATAAAGGGTTACGTTCGACATTCCAACCACCTGAAAAATGCCGGAGCGTACAACGGCCGAAAGGTTGTGAGAAATATGGCGACAAAGATGAGGACAATAGTCCGAATAATGTAAATAGTGTACATAATACCTCATCTCAGAAATATAGACAGATACGGAAAGGCCGAAATGTTGTAATAAATATGGCGACAAAGATGAGGACAATAGTCCGAATAATGTAAATAGTGTACATAATACCTCATCTCAGAAATATAGACAGATACGGAAAGGCCGAAATGTTGTAATAAATATGGCGACAAAGATGAGGACAATAGTCCGAATAATGTAAATAGTGTACATAATACCTCATCTCAGAAATATAGACAGATACTGAAAGGCCGAAATGTTGTAATAAATATGGCGACAAAGATGAGGACAATAGTCCGAATAATGTAAATAGTGTACATAATACCTCATCTCAGAAATATAGACAGATACGGAAAGGCCGAAATGTTGTAATAAATATGGCGACAAAGATGAGGACAATAGTCCGAATAATGTAAATAGTGTACATAATACCTCATCTCAGAAATATAGACAGATACTGAAAGACCGAAATGTTCTAATAAATATGGCGACAAAGATGAGGACAATAGTCCGAATAATGTAAATAGTGTACATAATACCTCATCTCAGAAATATAGACAGATACTGAAAGACCAAAATGTTGTAATAAATATGGCGACAAAGATGAGGACAATAGTCCGAATAATGTAAATAGTGTACATAATACCTCATCTCAGAAATATAGACAGATACTGAAAGACCGAAATGTTGTAATAAATATGGCGACAAAGATGAGTACAATAGTCCGAATAATGTAAATAGTGTACATAATACCTCATCTCAGAAATATAGACAGATACTGAAAGACCGAAATGTTGTAATAAATATGGTGACAAAGATGAGGACAATAGTCCGAATAATGTAAATAGTGTACTTTAATGTTATTTCGTAATATTTAATAAATAAAATATATATTTAAATCATCTTTATGATAACAATATCAGCATCTTGAATATTTGCTATTATCTTCCAACATAATTTCAAAGAATTCCTAAATGGACAACAGACGACATTTCCAAAGTAACCGTCAACTGAGTGAAGCAATTTATTGAAAGATTTAATCTAAAAGGTATCAATATTTTCAGTTGAAAAATTAAAGTTAATTTCCAGAACAATCACCTTTTATTTATAATACTTCTCGGATTCAAATATAGCAAGCTTAAAGTAAGGTTTTGTCCAAACATTGGATGTCTTGCGTATAACAAATTGTTATGGTCCAAGGTTAGGACCATGGAAGAACAACACGAAACATAAGAGTAGAAATAACAAAGAATATATTAGGTTGGTGCAAAAATAATATCGTTTTTTGACGTATTTTTTAACGTCAAAAAACGATATTATTTTTGCGCCAACCTAATATTACACGAAAAATAATACAAGTGGTGGAAGGTGTTAGTATGACTGTCCGACTGGTTTGAGAGTGAAGTACTATCAGCTCGACTCGATGAAATACTATCCCAATACCGTTCGTCTCTCTTGAGAGGCGTAGTATATATAGCGTTAGGAAGAGTTCATTCTGTCAGTCTAGGTAGGCACCACGACACAAATGATTAATAGATTTCATAAAAAATATTGTATAGCCGAATCGGATAGTTGGCCAATGAAAGTTAACTAAACTTTGAACAAATTGTTAATTCTTAACAATATAATTTATTTACAAGCTATATTTTGTACAGTTTGTAATAAAAATAGTTTTTATATTTCATGAAAAGCAGAATTTGTCAAAAAGTTTAATAAACAGTTTTTATGAATATATTAACTTATTATTTTGTTTTTGTTGTTATTAGCGGGTCGTTTGATGGCTTGCCACTGGCTTGCTTCACGGGTGGGTAAATGCAATAGTCATGTTAACAAACTGTTACTCTGAGTCGACTGGAATGATGATGGATGAATTGATATTCTAACTCGACTGGCTGACTACTTTTAAAAATTCTAAGAGTTATAGGGCTGGTAAATTGATTTTTTAATATATTTTTAATTGACTTCTTGAGCATACGGAATAGGTACAGGATACCTCAAATACAGTGGGAGGAAATAAATATTCGTACACTTGAAAAATTGTACTTTTATAAATGTAAAAGCCTTAAATAAAACAAATCTCGGCACATTTTATGTGTAAAGACACATACTATTAAAAAATGATAATAAACTAAATTCTTATTCTAACAGAAATTAATGCATTTTTTTAATTCTAACTGGTGAAAAAAGTATTCGTACAAACCAATTATTAGAATAAAATAATCAAGTAATTATGAAAAAAGTATATTCTAGAATGTTCCAGTAATGTTATCAGTAATTATAGTTAACGCTATTAGCCATTATCAGAGCATTCTGAAATTTCTAGTCTTATGAGAAGGTTCTAATAATGCCTAAAGGTAAAGAATTGACTATTTCACAAAAACAACACATTTTCTCTCTTTGGAAAGATGAGAACAGTTACAGAACGATTTCTAACAACCTGAATATTCCTTTTACTACAATTTCTTCGTTCATTGCAAGGTTTAAATCTCGTAACAGCGTCGAAAACCAATGACGAACAGGTGCTTCGAGGAAGATTTCTCTAAGATCAGCAAGGATATTAGAACGCCAGATCCAACAAAATCCACAGGTTACCCGAGAAGAGCTGCAGGAACATCTGCGTACATTAGGGATTAAAGTAACCAACCGTACAATAAGTAATAGACTACACAAAAACAGTCTGAAATCACGCATCCCAAGGAAGACTCTACTCCTCTTGAAACGGCACAGAGATGCTAGGCTAAAATTCATTAGAGAGCATAAGGATAAAGAATATTCGTTTTGGGAAAAAGTACTATGGACAGATGAAACTAAAATAGAATTGTTTGGTCATGATTATCGAAATCATGTGTGCAGGAAAGACGGTGAAGCCTACTTACCAAAGAACACGTTGCCAACTGTAAAGTTTGGTGGTGGCAGTATCATGATCTGGGGCTGTTTTTCTGCAAAAGGTGTTGGCAGAATATCAGTAATAGATGGCAAAATGAATGCCGAAAGATACCAGAAAATCCTGCAAGACAATGCGTTCTGTTAAGAGACTTCGGCTACCTCCTGATTGGGATTTCCAACTGGATAAGGATCCTAAGCATACCGCTGGATCTACAAGGAAATGGTTAGCTGAAAGTAATGTTGATGTCTTGCAATGGCCAAGCCAGTCCCAAGACTTGAACCCAATCGAGAATTTATGGCGATATTTGAAAATTCAAATTGGGAAAAGAGCACCAACAAATATAAAGAATTTGAAGACAATATGCCAAGAAGAATGGGACAAAATACCACTCAATGTGTGCAAATCATTAGTTGAGACATACAGGAATAGACGTGTAGCTGTTGAACTCAATAAAGGATATTCCACAAAGTATTAAATTAAGTTAATATGTTTTTTTTTGTTTTGTACGAATACTTTTTCCATCAGTTAAAATGAAAAAAGTGCATTAATTTCTGTTAGAATAAGAATTAATTAAGTTTATTACTATTTTTTTTAATAAAATGTATCTTTAAAATTTGTTTTAGTTAAGGCATTTACATTTATTAAAATACAATTTTTCATGTGTACGAATATTTATTTCCCCCACTGTAAATCAACTTTGCATATGAACAACAATAGTTTCTCACCTGCTACCATTAAGCAGATCTGGCTTATAGACCAAAATAGATCTAAAAAAAATAAACACATAATGAGTTACCAAATTCTTTTGGTATATTACGAATGCCGTGAAGTAAAGAGATTACTAATAAACATGATTCCTTTCTGGCAAAAATTACCATTTTGAGGGTTTAATGTTCTCACTCAATCATTTTATTTGCCTATAATATTGGACAACACTGAAAACAACTCTGTCTGTGACGATATGTGGTAATACTCCGAATTTAAATAGCAACATTTTGATGAAGGCCTTAGTTCTCTGGGGTGCTATCACTAGTGTGATTGAAAAAGGAAAAGCCTGTGTGAATTTAAGTCGAAAACATCAATTCCGTCAGCCAAGGACATCATTTCATTAAGACACACCGATGGCCGATGATCAGTTATTTTAGGCGATGCCATCAACTTGTTATGCATCTCTAGTTTAGCTTCGTAACACTGATTGAATAATCCTTCCTACAAATTCAAAAGAAAATGAGGTTATTATATGATAAAACTTTGTACTAAGGACGTCAATCCTAGCGATATTGAATTGAATTTCCATTATGACAAAAAAAGAAAGCACATTGGATTCAATGAACGCTGGTGGCTTAATAGAGACCGCCTACACTGGTTGGGATTCTTCTGTGAGCTTTTCCTTTGTTGCCGCTATACATTTTTTTTTGTTTCTTTGTTTAATCATTTATTATAACTAGTTTGTTTTGTTTTTTTACCAAACGCCTTGGAAGCATCAGTTATACACGATCAACGAAAAGACTGAGTTTCTTCATTGTTCTTCAAGTTCCTCAATATAATAAAAGTTCAGATATTTATAATATAGTCAAATGCATAATCTTTTAAAGTCCGTAATATGTTTTGTTAAGAAACTTTACTAACATGATCAGATGTTGGTGATTTAAAAAATTATTTCAATTGTTCTAGTTGTGATTCTCTAATTATAACTGAAAGTGGTTAGTTGAACGATGAAATTTCAATTCATAAAACTAAACAAAATTTGAAGAAATTGCTATAATGCAATTGATTGGTATAATTTACAGATTTTATATTTTGAAGATGTATGCACATTGATTTGTTTATGCGTTTTCTTTAGAATAAAATCTTCATATTTGAAGTGTGCGGTTTATGTGCTGCTAAGATTTCTAAATTTTAGGTTTTTGTGGAAAGAAGAATTTGTCAAAAAGATAAAAAAAATGTTTATATGAAAATATATCTTAACTGAATGTTTTGTTTTTGCCGCTGTTGTTGTTGTTGCTATCGTTGTTTTATATTTTGTCACTGGCTTACTTCAAAACGGATAAGGGACAAACTGACATTCCTGAGTTGACTGGCTAGGTGTATACTCAAACAGGCATTTTTGACTTAAATTTAAATGCAATACCAATTGTCATATTCTGTCTTCCTGAAACACGTTCTTTTATTGTCCTTTGTCTTCACTAAAGTCTCTTTCTCGGCCAGTAGCATTATCGCCTTGCATGGGGTGAAATGATTAAAAATATTTTTAAACAAAAATTAAAATTATAAAATCGGAATCCGATTTTTACAATAATTTCCACCCAATACAAGCCCAAAGAGTCACTCAAGTTAGAGAGTTACGGAGGCATATTTTATTATGATATGTGGAGAAGATAACCTTAGACTTGTATAGGTTAAGATTGTAGTGATCGGGGAAACATCCACTTGGGATTCGGTTCCACAAAGTAGGGTTTTTTTTAGAAAGAACTGTTTGAATGGAACTTACATTTCACCAATGAAAATACGAAGGGAATGAGGATGGTTCACTACAATGGTCATTCCATGGCGGATTTCAGCCGAGAAGGTTAGAACTGGTGAAACTAAGAAATGTAGTTCGTCTAAACACTTTCCACAGAAATATCGAGAATAGCGAGAGGCTTACAATATTTTATCTGCGGAATAGATATTTTACGCTGGAAAATAATTCATCACCCACAAGGCCGTGTAGATGCTTTTGGACTCTACTGAAAGTAGAAAATAAAGACTACGTAGAAGTAGTCCATTTTCGACTTGATCTGGCTCTTGTAAAGGTAGAGGATATTAGGAGGAGTCAGGTAATTACTGAAACGGTACAGGATATCGATCATTTTCCCATTTGTCATAATTAAGTATTCCATAGAAAGATTTCCAAGAAGAAATTATAACGATACGGTGTTATTGCTATCATTTTGAATGCTAATTATCGATTAAAGAAAATAAGACAAAGTATTAGCAATTGAGAATAAGGATAGATGTGGTTTTCTTGATCCTTATACAAACTGACCCAATCACACTATCGTCCTTTTAACACGACACTGCATTATACTGAATAGCGCTTATGAACCACAATCACCATAATACTACGCCTTCTTGGTAAAGTACTACTTAAAAATATTGTAATGTTAATAATCAAAAATAAAGTCTGTTTATATATACTCTACTCACCAGATTGATTTTTAAACAATAACAGAAATTAAACTATTTATTTCAAAAGTAAAAAAGAAAGTGCAATTCGCTACTAATTAAAAGATGATGATTAAAACATTTTGGTCCTACCAAGAAGGGATTCCAAACTACAAAACATTTTGGTCCTACCAAGAACGGATTCCAAACTACAAAAAAATTTGGTCCTACCAAGAACGGATTCCAAACTACAAAACATTTTGGTCCTACCAAGAACGGATTCCAAACTAAAAAAAAATTTGGTCCTACCAAGAACGGATTCCAAACTACAAAACATTTTGGCCCTACCAAGAAGGGATTGCAAACTACAAAAAATTTTGGTCCTACCAAGAAGGGATTCCAAACTACAAAACATTTTGGCCCTACCAAGAAGGGATTCCAAACTACAAAAAAAATTGGTCCTACCAAGAAGGAATTGCAAACTACAAAAAATTTTGGTCCTACCAAGAAGGGATTCCAAACTACAAAACATTTTGGTCCTACCAAGAACGGATTCCAAACTACAAAAAAATTTGGTCCTACCAAGAAGAGATTCCAAACTACAAAGCATTTTGGTCCTACCAAGAAGGGATTCCAAACTACAAAACATTTTGGTCCTACCAAGAAGAGATTCCAAACTACAAAGCATTTTGGTCCTACCAAGAAGGGATTCCAAACTACAAAACATTTTGGTCCTACCAAGAAGGGATTCCAAACTACAAAAAAAATTGGTCCTACCAAGAAGGAATTGCAAACTACAAAAAATTTTGGTCCTACCAAGAAGGGATTCCAAACTACAAAACATTTTGGTCCTACCAAGAACGGATTCCAAACTACAAAAAAATTTGGTCCTACCAAGAAGAGATTCCAAACTACAAAGCATTTTGGTCCTACCAAGAAGGGATTCCAAACTACAAAGCATTTTGGTCCTACCAAGAAGAGATTCCAAACTACAAAGCATTTTGGTCCTACCAAGAAGGGATTCCAAACTACAAAACATTTTGGTCCTACCAAGAAGGGATTCCAAACTACAAAAAAAATTGGTCCTACCAAGAAGGAATTGCAAACTACAAAAAATTTTGGTCCTACCAAGAAGGGATTCCAAACTACAAAACATTTTGGTCCTACCAAGAACGGATTCCAAACTACAAAAAAATTTGGTCCTACCAAGAAGAGATTCCAAACTACAAAGCATTTTGGTCCTACCAAGAAGGGATTGCAAATTAACTATTGTGTTTTGTGATTTGATCAGATTTTAGGATGAACTTTGCATTCCCGTTTTTTTTTCATCAATTTATATATAAATTGTAATAGAAATTTTAATCTTACGTTTATTTCTCGTCTCCAATTTTCTTCTTACTTTCCGGTAATGAAACAATGATTAAATTCTTAAAACCTAGGTTAATCGTATACAATATATTGTATTTGTTTCTTAATTCGGGTGCAATAAATTTTAATTAGCTCTCTTTATCATACCTCGGGTTGTTTTAATTAAGTTCAAGTTAATTTTGACAATTTTTATAACGCCATTATTTTGCAGTGCACCATATACCGCTTTATTACTGAAGCAGTGTACTACCATGTTTGTACAAATTCCAAAGTCGACGAAGAAATACGGAACTTCTCACTGGAAGGCTTGTATATCATTTATAAAATTTGTACAGCTGTAACTATAAAATTCTTGAAAACACTACACTGAACAAGCATGCACTGTGTTCTCTATAAAAAAAAAGTTCATTCTCTGACATCTGTTTCGGAAATTGCTTTAAGATCCCCGGAAACCAAGTTCAAATACTTGATTCGTATTTTACTCTTTATTCTAAAAGTTCAGTGAATTGCAGCGAGGACAGGTTATTCAATTTTATATAGTATTCGTAAACATGAATTTATTAAAATAAATTATCTGTTGAACAACTGGTCTGCAACGATCTCAAGTTATCTTTCTTGTCGAATAATAGGCATATGTTAGCACTCCCTCTTAGGAAGCACTCACCTATTCAACATCTGCTCAAATGATATTGAAAATTCTTCAACGGACACATCCAATCCACTTGCCTACGTCATTGTTGGAAAAACATATCTTTAATCTTTTCTTTTTTCGCAATGACTAGGTTAAACTCTTCCATTCGTCGTCGTGTCGGAACTCGTTGTCGCATATTGGGATGGTCATCGACATTTCCTCTTGTGTTAAATGGATCCTATGGAGGATCTGAGGAGACGCCCACAGACAAAGCATGGGAGGGTAGGGGTGTTCAGCGAATGGAGAACACTGGCTTTTCTTTTCGGCTATCTTCGTCTCTTCTATTTGTCTTCATGTGTCTTCAAAGGATTTTTTTTCGTGGACAGCTCTTCAATTGTTTCTTCCTGCAGCTTCCGTCTCCCAATTGACTGAATTGATTTCTATCCTCAGTACGGTGTTTTTGAGCTGATTCTTGAATCAGCTCAAAAACATTCGGGCAAAGTGTCCGGCCCATCAAAGTCGGTCGCGAGCCATGAGTCATCGAGTTTCTAGGCTCTCCATCTTTGCGCGAAGGGGAACTTCGTTCTTAGTGATTAGGTTCTGCTAGGTGTTCCGAAGAATTTGACGAATTTGGTGAAATCTTTCAAGTTCGCGGATGTTTCCTCGGTAGAGTATGCAGGTCTCACAGGCGTACAGGAAAGTCGTGATTACAACAGCTCAGTTGACCATGAGCTTGGTGGTTTATGTTAGCACAGGATTACCGAAGACTCTTTAGAATATATCCCCATATGCTTCGTGGGTGGCTGCAAGGGTGGCTTTGATTCGGTTATCGACGTCTTTTTCAGCTGATGCATTTTGTGTTAGTACGCTACCAAGATATGGAAATTGTTCAACATTCCCAACGTTTAGTCCGTTGATTGTGATTTTGACTCCAGATGGTGGTCGATGTCCCGGTCGTGGTTGGAGCAGGACCTTGGTTTTTGCCACATTGATGGTGAGTCCGTAGCGCATGTACGCTCTGGAGAAGTTGTCTGCTGAGTTCTAGTGAAATTCGAGTCCATGGGTTAGGTTGCAGTTGTCTGTGAGCTCTGTGACTTGTGCGTTTCTTGTTATAGGCTTTTTAAGATCGTAGAAAATCATTCCTAGGGGTTTTTACTGATCTCTGCACTTTTCCTGGATTTGTCTCACGGAGAAAATCATGTAGCGAGGATCTTCCTTGTGATGAACAGAAGAGTGATTCCATGGTAGATTCCACAAAAATTTCTATCTGCTTTCTTGAAGAGGATGACGATATTGGCATCCTTCAGATCTGATGGAACTTTCCTTTCCTCAGATTGTTTTGAGAGGTAATCCGCCATGCTTGATCAGTTCCAGGGGGATGTTATCAGGCTCCAGAGCTTTAAAGGATCGAATGAACTTGAGAACAGCTTCGAAACTATAACAGTTAACCCTAATTGTCAGACATCCATTGTCGCATGGGATGCTGTGGGACAGGTATGAGGAAGTCTGACTCTGCAGTGGAGTCACAGTTGAGGACGGTAGAGAAATGTTCTTATTAACTTGCTAGAATGTCTTGAGTTTCGGTGACGTTATCATCCGCTTTCAGGATGTAGACTTCCCGACGGAACCAAAATCCTCCTTAATTCCAAAGAATTGTCTCATATTTCGGAATTGTTGTAGTTCTTCCGCATTGTTTCTCAAACGTTGATTTTGGATGCTGCGGACCTCCTTTGGCAGTGAAACTTGAGATGGAGAAATTTGGATTTCAGTCCTTAAGATGATTGGTGGGATTCATATTCAATTTTGACTTTTCGTTTCGCTTCAATTTCTGGTCGATCCAGTCTAACTGGCGTCCTATCGTGTGTCTGGTGGTTTCTTTTGCAGCTTTACACGTGGTCTCTCGAAAAATGTCCACTCTTCTGTGATCTGTTGGGCAGAGTTTAGCATCGCAAGTTGACGATCGACTGCCGTTACGTATTCCCTGGCCACGTTTGCGTCAGTCAGTCTTTGCGTGTCAAATTTTCGTATTGCTGGTTGATTGATGTGTGGGCGTCTGCGTGTTCGAGTATTGAATTTGGACATAAGCAATCAGAGGTCCGTCCAGCAGTCGTCGTCTCCGGAAATAAAATAAAATAAGCGTGTAATGAAGACGTCTCTGTGGTCTCTCTGTCGGGTGTGCCATTGTCTGGATCAAGAATGCCCCCAGGTACCCTTCTGTCGAGTAGGGAGCTTGAAGATGGTATTGGTTATGAGAACCTCGTTGCAGCGTCATTTCCCACGTGGGCATTAAAGTTGCTGAGGATGATTGGTTTGTCCATTGGTGTAACGGAGGAGATGATGTCATTCAGTTGTTCGTAGAACTCGTCTTTCAGTTTCATCAAGAGTTGAGGTGAGTGTCAGGAAGTTGTCATGAGTTAGAGGAATGTGGAGGAACATCGGGCGCTTGTTGATAGCTTTGGAGTGGAGATTGTGGACATGTTCTGACCACAAAACCCACTCCATGTATCCGGGGTTCTGGAGCTGACTTCCTTTTCCAGAAGATGGAATATGTGGATCCCGTTTCGTCAATTCTTCCTTCATTTAATATTCTAGTTTCACTGAGGGCCACTACATCGATGTTAAAGCGTGCAAGTTCCTTGCAGACGGGGGCAGCCCTCCGTTCACGCCTTGCGCCATCTTGAAGATCGGGAGTGTTCTAACGTTCCATGCGCCAATAATCAGGGCAGAGTAGTTGAGATAATTGAAAGATTTTGGTCGAGTGCAGAAAATGGGCACTTGCTGGTGCGATTTTTCAGCCAGATGAAGTTGATGGTGTCCAATGTTTAGCCCAGATTTTATAGGACCTTCCACGATTGGGGTGGGCAGTTTGAATTCCTAAAATACGCCTGCTCAGCCACAGATACAGGACCTCATATCAGAGTCGCCAACATTTTTCCGGCATGAGGCCATCACACACCTGCCGTCTACGTGCAACATAATCTTAAACGGTAAAGCAAAAGCATATTAAACTAACATTAACAAAATAAAACTAAGCATACACACGTTAACTAGCGTCCCACGTCACATCAAAAGTTGCAATGAATGAAGACGCAGACAATATTTAAACGTGAACTTAAAATCTTGGATTCTTTCCAATGCCAGCAAATGAAGTGTGGCCAACGTGTCTAGTCTTTGAGATACCATTCTTCAATTAAGCGTCAAGCATTCATTACTGGGTGAACATCTACAAAACAAATATTTGGGACGAGAGAACAAAGAGTGTCTGGGTTTTGTTCTTTTCTTTTATGTGATTAATGATGAAGTCTTTTAAGCTATTCAATTGTTTCTGTCCAGATTTTTTAAAAAAACACACACAGGCAGCAATAAATTTATTAGTGGGTCTGTTTATTTTGTACTTAAAATTCGTTATTAGTGGGTCTGTTTATTTGTACTTAAAGTTCATTGAATAAGATAAATATAGTATTATCTAAACTTTTCTTCATCAGTAAATGACGTAATTTTCATCGCCTGTCAGACTGTATGACAGACATTAAAGATTTTCGATATTTTCGCTTGCTTTTGACTTTCATACGATTTAGAAACATTATGATATGATAGGTATATCCAACGAAAGTCTTGTCTTGTCAAAAAATATTAATTAAAAATTGAAAAAGTGAGTTTTATGATTCTTCTTTCTCTCAAGGAAAATATAAGAGCCCAAATTTGCGTCTTACAAAGAACATCTACAATTGAATTAAATAGCTACAATGCAAAAATTTTCCCTTGAATCAGCAAAAATCAGAATGGTAACATTTTGATTGACAGAAAAATTGATATTGCAAACAAATGAAAATAAAAATATAAATAATCCTAACATCAAGTCAATTTGATGGAAAATAGTTACTTTAATCTTTAATCGATTTAACTATGCCAAAATATTTTCCAAATTTTATTTTAAAAACGTGAAAAAAATATTTTTGTAATATGGGTGTCTTTCTTTAGTCAGTACGAGTCAAAAGTCGAGATGTGTGGAATATTAAAAAAAAATGTATATATGTTTCATAGCGTTTTTTTATGCAGGTGCCTAATTTTCTGCCATGAAAATTGGAGATACCTCTCAGTATCATATGAAGTAGATTTGTCACTTGAAGTACATTTGTCACTTGAAGTAGATTTGTCACTTGAAGTACATTTGTCACTTGAAGTACATTTGTCACTTGAAGTACATTTGTCACTTGAAGTACATTTGTCACACGTGTCTTGCTTCACTATTTCGATCCTGTTATTTTATGTGCCTTTCTGTGATTGAAGAAGTGAGTTATAAAACACTGAGCTCATTCGTAGCATTTACGGATTTAAAATCTTTCATTTTGTAGACAGGTTCGCATTAACAGCTTGGAGTGTCGGTATTCGATACAAAATATCGTTACAGGGTCGCTCTTACTTCCTTCTTTGAATGTATATTAAAAAGAAAACTTTCTCATGTTGTCCCCACTCATTACTAGGAACAGAGATTAAGCTTAAGAAAATTACAAAAAGTAATTATTTTCTTATACTACAGTGATCAAAATAAGATTTTAATTCTCGAGTCTGATGTTAAAAATGAGAAAGAAAGAAAAAAACGCCTTAAGTTTTCTTTTTCTTCTAGAGCAAAATAAGAATTACCACATTACAGGTGTAAGTTTTAAGGACGATAAACTACGAACAATAAACTACTAAAATGGTTTTAAAAAATTTTAAACATTGATAGAATTTATCGTTCCAGTTGTAGGAATCCTTCTACTCGGTTTTCCGTTGAATGTTAAAATTTAGAGTGTCTGGATTCTTTAGATTAACAAAATATCATTATAGGGTCGCTCGTAATTTGGCCGTCTAGAATAATCACACGATTTTCATTGAAGGAATAAAATTCAGTAGAAAAACAACATAGTTTCAACAAATAAACATTAATTTAATATAACGACAAGAATACAAGCAGTTAATGATAGATTGGAAAGTAATGTCTTTTTGTTTGGGTTAATAAAGTTCTGAAATAAAATATAGATTGTCTTTGTGTTCGTGTGTGAGAAACAATAAAATATTGTTATATGTATGTTTGTATGAAAAAGTCAACACGTGTGTGCGTGATTCATAGTAAAGAGCATACAAGAGATAGAATTTGTTTCTTACTGTTGGCGGTGTTGCCGTAGTCTGAAGTTTGTCAACGCTGTCGCTTATAGGTCGTGAAGATCATAAGCGAGGGTTGCGTGGAGTTTGGTGACAGTTGTGTGTATCCTGTTTGGGAACGGATTTCGTATGTTTTTATACACTTTTTCGTAACAGAATCGGCTCCAGAATTAAATTATTTATTTATTCCTAATTGGCACTAAAAGGGCATGGGGTGTGTCTTCTACTATGTCTGCACAATATTTTGGCGGTATCTACCTAAAAATAATGATACAACAAACATTCTGATTTGTATTCCATGATTTTATTGGTGTGTTTTAAGATTTAAGTGTTTTCTTGAGTGTAATTGGTTTATAAATATTATATTTTATATTTTAGTGGACACGACAAGTTTTCCCAAAATATTTCTCTCACACAGATTCGCAGAAGATATGCTTCTCTTTGTTGTATTGAAAAAATGATAAAAATAATATTCATTATTTTAATACGTTTGTGATGAACTTAACTACAATAAAGTTAGATTTACTTAAGACCAGAAAGAGTTTCGTATTCTTTTATCCCATCAATTATGTACCAAACTTATTTCTTGATTATCCAAAAACATCGCCACTGAGGAGAAAATAATTTTTCATTGAAATGCATTTTTTTGAAATCATTCTATTGACAAATATATATAACATATATATAATAATGTATTTTTGGTAATCATTCTATTGACAAATATATATAATAATATATATATAATAATGTATTTTTGGTAATCATTCTATTGACAAATATATATAATAATATATATATAATAATGTATTTTTGGTAATCATTCTATTGACAAATATATATAATAATATATATATAATAATGTATTTTTTGGTCACCACTCTATTGACAAATATATAAAAATATTTATATAATAATGTATTTTTTGGTAATCATTCTATTGACAGATATATATATATATATATATATATATATATATATATATATATATATATATATATATATATATAATAAGATATTTTTTGGTAATCATTCTCTTGACAAAAATATGGTATCTTAAATATTTCTGTAATTATTTTACAAAAGTTATAAACCAGCTTATAAATCCGTAAATTTATGAACGTTTTCACTTTTTTGTAGACAAACTAATCTCCATATATGCCATTGTACAAAGTTAGCATCAATGAATAACGAAAATCGTGAAAACACTTTTTCAATAACAATGACCAAAACGGCCAAAAGTGAGAAATTGTCTGCAGATGCGACTAAATTTTGAGCGATCGGTGCTTTTGAAATTCACCATGAAAACCAAAAAAAAAAAAGTTGTTCATCCTGTTCTAGTTCTACATCTGTTTATTCGGTTCTGTCGACAGGCGATACTAAGGACCTCCAAAGTGGTTGATGAAGCGTAAACATTACCAGGAAATAATACCTTGTTTTATTTCAATTTTTATTTTATTTTTTTTTTAATTTTTATTTTTTTTTGTCGAAGGCAACACATTTTACAATCTAGAAAATAAAAATTCCAGCTTCATTTAACTAGGCAATGATCTTCTTCATTAATTTTGCCTATGTTTATATAAATAATGGAGGGACATTTTTGCTACTCCTAAAATAATTATATATTAAGACGTATTCCATTTGGGCAATACATCACAAGCGCATCCAAGTAAATACAAAAATTCTGAAGTACAATGGAAAGGGAACACAAACAAAGAATAATTAAAAAGACCATGGCTACTAACACTGATATCAAGTGGAAGATAAGTTAATATATGTATGTGTGTGTGTGTGTGTGAGAGAGAGAGAGAGAGAGAGAGAAAAGGTGTATATAATGCAAATATACAAAATTCAGTTCTTATCTTACCACCATTTATGTCCTATTCCCGTGTGGAAATCAGGGAGAGGCGGGGGTGAATTCAGGGCTGCTTATATAATAACGTATGACGTGACTCGTAACATATGATTTCATATCTAAAGGAAGGAACACTTTACTTTCGTCATATTCTTATTTATTTATTTTTGCATGCATGTAAATGTTGCACTTAAACGTAGTTGATTTACGAATTCGCAAGCAAATATCAGAGACAGACCTGCAATGAAATCGTTGCGCCAATTAATCATAACATGTAGTACATTTCTATCTCTCATATTTAACACCACGATTTATTCAACTCCTGATTTTGTCAGTTACTCTAGGCTAGTGAGAGCACAGAACCACACATCTCATCCGACACATGGACCTTACATTCTCGTCTGCAATATCTGAGAGACTGCTCAATTCTTCTGTCGGTGTGTTATATATATACACACACACACGCGCGCGCCCACGCACACACACACACACACACACACATATATATATATATATATATATATATATATATATATATATATATATATATATATATATGTAATGAAAAACAAACCACTTTAAGGTACCATTACGATAATTTATTTCACCCAAAATCCTTTTTTAAGGATTCAGGATCATCAGGTAAAACTTCCAACAACGAATTGAGAGGAAAAATGGGATTAGAAATTGGTCGGTAGTGTAATTTATGTAATTTAATAGAGGGGGTTGAGAGTGGCAGTTTGGATTTACCAATTCGGTTTACCAAGTTCTTTATAACTTAACTATATATATATATATATATATATATATATATATATATATATATATATATATATACAGGTAAAAATCCGTGGGTAAATAATCCAAGTGAATTCTAATAATATAAAACATTAAAACTGCTACACAAAGAGAGCTCAATGTATTTATTACAGAACATATATAGATAAATTACGTATAACTGAAATTCAAGGATACCCCATAGAAATAGCTATTCATATGGGGTATCTCTGAATTTCAATTATATATATATATCCTGTAATACGATCCTTTCGCAGATGCAGCTTGGAGTTTATCTCAGACCAACCATGCACCTGTCTTCTCTGACGTCACACCGAACACAAAATATTATCTGCATAATCTGAAGTGAGATACATACTAGATAAACAATAAAATGAACAAATATTTCAGTATATAAGTCTAAATATACCTACATATATATTCTTTGTTCCTGTTAGCCTAAAATAATAAGCCCTCTAAAATTATTATTTTCTGTGTGTAGATTTTTCAACATTTAAATTATTTTTATTATTTACATTTGTACTAATGTCCTTATCTTTTTGTTATTATTGCAACGTATCGGTTATTGTGCCTTCCGGCCTTCTTCAGGTGTATGAAGATCCGGGTAACCTTCAAGGAATTTCGAACTGAACCCTTTATTTAACTTGTAGTGATAGATTGCTCTTGTTCCGACGTTTATGTCTGGAGATAAAGTTTCAAAAAAGTCATCGGTAATATCTGGAATTATGTGTGCAATTTTTCGATACTTTCATATCCATATATTAGCAGCTAGCACGAAAGAAATTTAAAAAGATTCATTCCACATAAACTCAACCATGGGCAAGATCTCAGATTTTTTTTTTTTTTTAATTCTAATATATTGTAGCGACCTATAAGAAACAATTTTAGCTTTCTTAGCGTCTTTGTTCAAGAGTTATGACCTCTTGAAATTTGCTGTCAATTTTTTTGCTGATTTCAATATAGCATGATTTGCCAAATTTTGCACTTTATAAATGTGCATTCTAAAAAGTTACCCAGATTTATATTTGGTTGTCCTGTAGTCTAACACAACTCAAAATGGTTTGGTTTTTATTTAATTTCTAATCTTTGTAGTTTCATAAATACAGAACGCTAAAATGGGGAAATCTCCTATTTACCGTTTATTTGTCGTAGTGAGTGTTTTGCCACCCATGGAAGCTAAATAATTAGCAATAAAATAAAAATTGAAGTTTATTATAATCCCTTTATGATTTGCTTTGTGAAAAACATTGAAATATTGATTTTATAGCAATTTCATAATTCCTAGCTGACAGAAGTTTACTACCACCCCTCAAAAAACGAATTTTATACAATTTTGGAAGGTATCTGTCTATAAGAGATGATGTATTATGTACACTATTTACATTATTCGGACTATTGTCTTCATCTTTGTCGCCATATTTATTACAACGTTTCGGTCGTTGTTCGCTCCGGCCTTCTTCAGGTGGCTGGAATGTCGAACTGAATCCTTTATTTCGCTCACTGCGGTAGACTGTTCTAGTTCCAAGTGCCATGTCTAATAGATGTCAGTTATCACATATCTCAAAGACAAATGGCACAGTGGATAAAGGCATTGGTTAGATCCAGTGACAGGAACCAAAGAGTGTGAGTTCACATACCTGGTTATGGCGGTGGAGATCTTGGAGAGGGGAATTAACAGAAGACAACTGATAACTGACATCCATTAGACATTACTTATTGATTATTTATAACTTCGTTGTTCGAATCCTATCTGAATGCAAAGCTTCTTTAAAAAAAAATTATCAATTTTCTTTCGAAAAAAAATAACAATTATTTTCTGCTTTCCTTTCTATCGAAATCGTCCATGTCATTCAATAAAATTCGTTTTTCGGTTTTCCAATGTCAATTTTTCCATAAGCTTCGTCAATCTATTACTTCAAAGATCATGCCTGATGACAAAGCTAGTGTTTAGCTTTAATCTCTCATAAAAATCCATACAAGTGGAATAATAGCCAAAACATTTGTCCCCAAACAAGAAAAAAAATGCTGAATAACTTCAAAATTACTTAAGAGCACTTTCAGGTACTAGGTAATCGAATATAAAAGATTACCTGTTAAAAGTTGAGTTAAAATTAAAATAGTTTATTTTCATGATCAACAGACAAAAACTAATCTATTTATTATTAGACTTCAAATTCTTTTACCTAACCAAACAGATAAATTTACAGAAAGAAAATGATTGCAAATAAAAATTATTTCTGCGCAACGGAAATATTGCCTATCCTTAATAATTGACCGAAATCTGACTTAATATCTCGACAAAGCGATATCTTGCTTTAAATGGTTAATATATTTTACAGGGTGTTGCAGCAAAATCCGACACTTGACAAAAAGAAAACGAAATAGGCAATAAAAACAAAAGTTGTATATGCAAAAGTTGTATTTGGCAACAGTTAGAGTTACATACTACATTATTTTTCAATGTGACCGCCGGCGGCGGCGGCGACGACCATCTCAAGGCGGGCGCGAAATGAGTTACACGAACATGTCCTTGTCCATAGCGGCGAACGCCTCCACGATGCCAGCCTTCAGAGAGTCGACTGTGTTGTGGGCATGCCTATTGGTCTTGGCCTCGATCACACCCCAGAAGAAGTAGTCAAGAGGGCTGCAGTTTGGGTGAGGAGGGCGTCAACAAGTCCGTCGACAAGTGATGAGGAACATTGTTGAGCAGCCACGTCTGGGTCGTTTTGTCATTGTGTACAGGAGCGGAGTCCTGCTGGAAGAAGTAATGGCGCCCGGCGGCGATCTCGTTCATTCAGGGCTCCACCATGCTCCTCAGCACCTCCTGGTAGATCTCAGCGGTGACTCTCAGGCCATTTTGAAAGTAGAACGGAGGCATGACGTTCCCTTTGCTGGAGATGGCGCCAAGGACCATGACGGAGGAGGGAAACTTCGTATGCTTCACGACGGGAACCTTCTCGATGTCTTTGCAGATCCAGACGTCGTTCTGCCTGTTACTCGTCTGGCTCTGGATGACCCGTGCTTGAATTCGTTCAGCAAAGCCACCGCCTTGACCTTCCTCGACTCCTTGGAGACATTCGTGATAAGCATACGGTGAGACTTGTGGTAGGAGGAGTAACCAATGTCCTGCTTGATCGTTCAGCAGATCGTCGACTTGTGACAACCCATGTCAGCGGTGATCTTGGCGTAGCTCTGGCTTTCATCATTGTCGACTGTCTCCTTGACGGCGGCGACGAATTCGTCGGTCCTATCGGCCGAAGAACGAACGTTATCGGCCTTTCGTTTGGCAGTAAACTCGTCCTTGTTCTCACACGCTTTCCACTTCCTCCAATTTTCCATGACCATTGTCCTCTTGAACCCAAGCCAGGCCAGCACTTTGGCAAGCTTCTTCCCGATGCGAAAAGAAGCTACTACCGCTGCTCTGTGCTCATATTCCATCCTGGAAAAGTATAGAGAGAAAAAAAAAGTTAGTTAGTCGCCAAACTGTCGGGTATCTGCATATACACCATTTGTTTTATTGCATATTTCGTTTTCGGATTTTCCTGCAGCACCCTATATATGTGTTTACTTTAAAACTCAAGTTTTCGCAGGAGTTGGTCTTTAAAAAAATTATGACTAAAAAAGGAATTTTAATCACACTTAGAAGTACTTAAAGTAGCGATCTCAACAGCCGAGAGTAAAAAAAGAAGTTCACAAAACATTTTACTATGAAACAGCAACGAAAGAGTTTTGAAGGAATTCGGAATTTCTGAAAGACAAAAGGTTAAACTGTGTGCGCTATACACACACATATGTTTATACAATAATTGGCCAATGGCGGAAAACATCACAAACAATTAGCAACCAACCAGACAGCTCTAAAAATGGCATAATGCTTGCGCCTGATTTCTAGAAGAAAAAGAAAACCAGCTTTGCTTGAGCCAGTTTGATTTTGGCAGACATAGTACAGAACACATCGTGTGTTCGTTAAGATAAAATAGTGATGTATTCGCTACTTCTAGCTCAACTAAAAAGCAATGGTAACCAAAATTTTTACATACAAATTACGAACAAATAAAACATTTTTGTTTAAAATAACAACAATGTATCTCCAAAAAATAACAATTTTGGAAACAGTAAAAATGTGTGTGTGTGTGTGTGTGTGTGTGTGTGTGAGCGCGCGCGCACGTGAATGTTTGACAGTTATGTCTAAATTATTTACATGTTGGGCAAGCAGCGCTTCAGAGAGCATAAAAATGTGAAGAGAAATTTTTGGAAACACTTTGCTTTTTATACTCGTAGAACATAACCCTAGTCACGTGACTACATGTCTAAGGGAAGTAATTCCCCATCCGTCACATGTGTTCCTATTTATTTTATTTTATGTTTATTGCGGTCTTGGTTCCTACAATACCCACTCCCAGAGTTAATGTCATTACTTCAAGTAAATGATAAATCAATCTTTTTAATGTATACATGTTTTGAAACCTTCTGGCCGTGACAACTTTCTGTCACTTTTCGTAGATGCTGGCTGATAAGTGTTGGTATTTTATTTTGTTGGTATCATCTCAGGGGATGTAGGTTGCTGTTTTGTATAGATGCTAGTGTAGATTCTGTCGTGTTTGTGTGTTCGTGAAAATTTAGCATCAACACATGCCAGTTTAAATCTGTTAATGAAAAATATGACCTTCTTTCCATGGCACAGAATGGTAAAATATTTATTATCTCTTTTGTACTGGGTAAGGTCCTTCATAACACGGAGCTAAAGTTTTTTTTTTTCATTCTATTATTGCGAACAAAAATATACTCACAATTGCCCAGATATTTTTTAGTATATATTTATGTGTTTACTTGTCTTGTTGGTGTGAATTATAGTTGTGACCATTGTTGCTTTTGACTACTATCAAAAGATTGACCAGGAAGGGTCAAAGATATTCACCAAACTATTTCAACTGAAATTCATGGTAGGCTATTCTTGAACGTGGTTCATATAATCATCATTACAAGCGACAAATTGTCTGCCCTGTTGTTTTGTTGTTTCTGGAGGCTAGTGCAGTTTTAATTGCTTATGTAATCGTTCGGCCATGGATGGGGTTTATTCTTTATGTACCCGTATTCCAAGCAAACTTGTCAATTCTTTGAAAAATTGTGATTCGAAATGAGACCCATAATTTGTGGTGATTAAAGAAGGAACATCAAATTGTGCAATCCACTAATCAAGCAATGTTGTCGCTACAAATTTAGCACTTTCATTTCCGATCAGATATGCAGCTGGCCATCGAGAATGTTGATCTGTTACCCCCAAAATATACCGATAGCTTAAAAATAGCGTAAGTGAACCTGCCAGATCTATATGCAAATTAGTAAACCTTACATATGGGTTACTAAATGTACCAGTAAGTGTCATAGTATACCTGTTTAGCATCCCGCTACCACTTTCTTATCAATGTTGAATTTTATTCAGCTTCATACAGATTTTTAAGAAATATCAGCTTCTAATTGGACAATACACACAAGTGGGCGGTTGCAATCCACCCACGTACAAATATTTTTCAATCGCGTGAGCAAGTCAAGTTTCCCGCCAATTTTCTGCGATTCTGCCACGTAGTTACATTAATTATAAATAGCAGACACCAGCTTGCTTTCTCTCTCACTTCTCTTCCCTTCTGCGAAGATGTAACCTTCAAGGATCTCGTCTCGACCACGTGCGGTCAGACGATAAAAGTGTAGTGATCATCATCGCCATCACACACACATACATACATACAGATCATACGACAAGCATTTATTGGCTAATCTCCTCAAAACTAACTCGCTGATTGATCAATTTCAACCAATCAGATCGCCTGCATGCGAGGAATAATTTTCCCGCGCACAAGGCTGGGAGCCAGTCACGTGAGACACAACCTTATATAAACAAAACACGAATAAGCCTCTCTCGTTCTCTTCGTTCATCTTTTTCTTTGCTGCCAAGATGTAGTCTTCAAGAGCTCCCGTCTTAACCGTGCGGTCAGACGTTAAAGAACATTACCAACAACTCTTTTTCGCAAGTCGCCAGTAGAGTCCAGTAAACTTCACCTGTCAACACAAACCTATGACTTTACTCACAACATTTCAAACGCACACACAGACACAGAATTTTGTAATACATATATACATATCACTCTGTGACTCAGCTAAGTTCAATCAACCAGGACTCTGTTGATTTCTCTAACACAACACACTTTCTGATCAATTGTATTCTTGTGTTATCTATTCTAACAGCAGACTTGTTCTAACATTGATTCCTGAACATTTGTCTCTAAAGAGAACTTTCTTTTGAACAATCAATTACAAATCAAAATACAGTAAAAGGGGAGCAACTTCTTTCCTCTTAATCTATACATTGAATACAAATTATTGTATATTTTGTTCTTGTATGTTATTTCAATATATACTTGTTGGTTCAAATTTGGAGTTTCGTTGTCTTCTTGAATCATTAATAATACAAAAGATATATGCGTTAAAGAACACGCCCCATAACAAAAGCACATTCACGCACGCATATAGGTCATAATCTCTGCTTCACTTCCAATAAGGTATAATAAAGTATTTAACCTCCTTTTACTTGAGTCCTTATTCGATTTGAACGTGACATTGTATCTCAAAAACGGCTGGGATTTGTAGAGGACCGTGTGTGAGTTTGCGTGTTGTTGAATTAGGGACACGTGCTGTTTATTCCTGCTAGAAGGTCCAACTACAAGAACAATGGCAGATTCAAGTTGAGTCCAACCGAAGATGTAAAGAAAACAAACAAGACCGATATATATATATATATATATATATATATATATATATATATATATATATATATATCAACAAGTATATGTATTAAACAACGAACTTTACAAGTGACAAAGACATCAACATTTGTGTTTGTGCGTGAACGTAAACAGTTTGTATTTTTGTGAATGTTCGTACGTACGTGTATGTGTGTTTCATGGCGTTTTCCCATAAGTGGGCGAAAACGCGGATCTCTGTGAGAGATCACATTTTTAAATGTGTCTGCTGAAATGCAAAGTGAAAAAGAATATTTATTTCTGTAAAATACAGAAAATATAGCACAAGGCCGAAGTGTGGAAGGGGGAAGAGGTCAGTCTTCTGTCTTAACTTTAAACTTAGCTAGCCATAAACGCTGACCCAAACATACTAACAATATTCCTTACACCAAAACAACACATTCTTACATACCTTTCTCACCACATCCACCATAATACCTCAATGTCTCCATGAAAATACTAACTAGTCCCCATATGTACAATTTATCATCTGTGGGTGGGGAGGCGAATAAAAACAATAATATTAAAAAAATTTAAAAACTAGCCTCAATGAGTATTTACAATATGAAATAAAAACTATTTACAAGAAACTAAACAAAATCATGTTAGCAAAGTGAAAAAGAGAACGAGACAAGAAGTTGCCCAGTATTTATAGTGTAAGGAGAGCGACTTCTAGTGAACAACTAGGGAATTAAAGAGGAGCTAACTCCGACATATTCACCATTTTTTCGAAATTGGAAGCAGCCAGTGGATTTTATCAATTGGAAAAAATAGACGTTTATTGACAATATTTATAACCCCGTTGGGATGATATTATTTTAAGCAGTTACTTTTCGGTGTCTCAATTACTCCAGAAATATTTCACAGAAGAATGTGTGAATTATTTGAAAATGTGAAAGGAATCGAAGTTATAAATAGATGATATACTAATATGTGGTAGAAATATGGCAAAACATGATAAAAAAATAAAAGGAAACTTTTTAAAGACTTAAAGAAGCCGAAATTTTATTAAATAAAGAAAATATTAAATATAGAAAGACACAGATGAAATATTTTAGACATATCAAAGTAAAAGGGTGAAGATAAAATAAAAGCTATTACAAAATTGAAAACCCCCCAAACTTCAGTAACGGAACTGAAACGGATACTAGGCATGATACAATATTTGGTTAGATTTATACCAAACCTTGCAACCACAATCCAACCGATGCTAGAATTATTAAGATAACATATTTGAGTTTTTTAG
The DNA here is from genome assembly GCA_963932145.1 of Acanthosepion lycidas. Lineage (NCBI taxonomy): Eukaryota > Metazoa > Mollusca > Cephalopoda > Sepiida > Sepiidae > Acanthosepion > Acanthosepion lycidas. Next base: position 109,186,913 of record OZ010585.1, on the reverse strand, counting down.
ATTATCAATAACAGAATGTTTTTGAAAAAGTAAAAAAGTTATTGACTGAAGCACCAATATTATCATATTATGACCCCCTCCAAAAAAAAAATAATTATAAATGCTGATGTAAGTAGTTACGGGCTGTGAACAGCATTATGCCAAGAAGGGAATGGAAAATTAGAAGTATTGCTTATGCATCAAGAACTTTAACGCAGACAGGAAAAAATACGAGCTCAAATTGATAAAAATGTCTGGCTATAATGTTTGCATGTAAATGATTTGACAGTTATTTAATGGAACTGGAAGAATTTAAACTGCTTACTGACCACAAGCCGTTAATATTCTTAATAAAACACAATATTTGTGTAAAACACCGATACTCACACCAATGCGGTGGGGAGATACAATCTAAAAGCAGATCATATGCCTGAAAAGAAGTTAATAGTTTCAGATAACTTATCAAAACATCCAATTCAAGATGAAAATAGCACTACAGAAAATTATGTAAAATCATATGTATACAGTATCTTACAAACTCTACTTGCCTTAGATGGGAGTAATAGAGGTAAATAATATGATGTTACGTCGGAAATATCACCAGATATTAGGTGAGCGATTGAAGATATGAATATTCCCCTAGTTTGTATTTTCCTCCATTATGGGCATTATTATATTTATAGCCACCGACGTCGACACGTCTAGCAACACAACTATCACTTCTTAATTCACCCCCACTCACGAATCTGTCCCTTCTCTTCTTTTTTTCTTTCAATCGTGAATCAGTAGCTCCGTTAGCTTTGTTGAGTGAGTCATCCGAATTTTTTCAGTCTTCAGTTGGGACCGGTGTGTCGTCTCGATAGGGTTGATTCTGGTTTCCCAAAATCGTCGTTACTGGGATTGACGGCGAAATCTAATGTAAACCTTTTACATACGTTGTGTACCATAGACAAGATTGCATAATTCCTGTTTATGGCCGTGGTAAACTTTAGTCTCTTATGCCCGAATGCAACTTCTGAAGTTAGACTAGAAAAAGAACTCCTTCAATGAAATGCACAGCACTGTTGATAAATCTAACAACAGGTTTATTGAATCTAAAGAAAAACTGGTTGAATAAAATTATTCTATTTAGCTACTGCAGCTCTAAATACTCTAGTGCGGGAGTGGTGATCAGGAGATTCTGGTCGTAACCGTTAAAGTGATGTCCAGTTCATCGACTCTCACTCAATTCTTCGGTTATGCGTGTGTCTGTGTGTTCGCTCAGGCCACCGAAATGCAGGTGTGTCTCTTGTGTCTGACGTCTGCGGCTCGCCCAGGAAAAATGACCACCAAGTGAAATGCGCGCTGGTTTTTTATAGGGGATTTTTTCCCGATGACAATGATTAATGACTTTTTCTACCTAGCCAAATCCCAGAAAATAACAATTCATTATTCCTAATTTCATTATCTCTCTATTCCTGTAAATTGAACAGCTGGCCTTCTTATCGGCGAGAAATTCTTCACCAGATATCCAAAATAATGATACCTATAAAAATTGCAGACCATTATCAAATAAAAAGCACATGTTAATCTTAAACGATCTTGCTAATTAGCCATAAAGTATTTCTTTAATTTAGTATTTCTTATTTGTGATATAGATATCACAATTAAGAGATGCGCGGAGCTAATTTGCAACGTTAATTTCGACGACACAGGCTGGAGGCAGGCAAAGCTCCCTTTGAGTTTCGGAGGCCTGGGCCTTCGATCAGCGGTAGATTTGGCCATTCCAGCATATCTTTTTTTCATTTTCGTCCAGTCACGAATTAATTGATGAGATACTCGGTGGATCGTCTCAGAGTTTCTCGGGTAGTTCTTTCAAACAAGCTTGCAGCGTCTGGGCCCAAGAATTACTTTCTATCCCACTAGACATATCAAATCAAAAACCCTGGGATAAAATAAAATACGAGGTCAATTTTACTAATTTGAGGCTCTCTCTGGATCAGCATCGCCTGGCCTGTCTACTATCTGCTTCACAACCGAGTAGTGGCGCCTAGCTCAATGCAGTACCCTCTTCATCTACCGGTACCCTTCTAGATGATGAGTGTACTCGGGTCGGAGTCGCGATCCGTCTTGGACTCAAATTATGTGAGCGTCACAGATGCAGATGTGGAGCTTCCATCGATGAGTTTGGTTTGCATCCTCTCTCCTGTCGTCGTAGTGTTGGCCGCTTTCCACAGCATGCAGCAATAAACGACATCATCATCAGAGGTTTGGATGCAGCTGGTTTCCCTTCCCAAATCGAACCCGTATGCCTCGAAATTTTAAAATGGAGAAGGTGTTGATTTAGGATGCGACCTGTGCGGATACATTTTCGGCCGGTAATTTGATCAGGTCCGCGTTTGAGGATAAACAAAAAAACAGTTAATATTCTTCTCTTGCTGAGAGATTTTTTTTTCTTCTGGGGTTATTGGCCCTCGTTCGATGGCGTTCCTTCGGAGGATTGGCGCGATTGCATCTCGATTAAGGGACTAGCCTCGTGAAACGGAGTGGCTCTTGCAGCGTGTCTCACTAGCCATGGTTCGAGGTAATGCTTTCTCCATCATTGCGGATGGCAGAGGATAGTAAAAAAATTGTTTATAGTTACTTTGTTCAAACTTTTTTTTCAATAAATAAATTCTCATGATTCAATTTTAAGTCACTCGTAGTGACGTCAATTTAACTGGAATAAAGATGAGGACAACAGTCCGAACAATGTAAATAGTCACCTCAGAAGTATTTCTTTTGTCTTCCTGGATATCTTTCAGTAAAGATGATTGAATTCTTCGGGCGATCAACGTAAATACATCGCCAAATTTTGGGGCTTAGCACAAAATAGATGTTTTGTTTCTTTATCTAAAATAATTTAAAACTTTATTTTCTCTGACCACACACATTCTGTTCAGATACGTATTGTAAACAAAACGTCTGAATTCTAAGAACGCAAAGAATTTTAACAACGCATTAATCTTCTTTTGTTATCGGCGGGAATTGGATAGGGTTGGGTTTCTTAGTTTTGTTTAATTTTGCTGAATCTTGTCTCGTTAAATTTCGGTTCGATTCTCCTTGGAACTGTACTTAATTCCATTTTATTATTTTAAAACAAAAATTTTTGATGCTTTTCGTTTTTAATTTTCTTATCACCCATTCAACCTATTCTCTTGAGAATTTTAACAATTATCATCCAATTAGTAGTCCTTTCACACCACCGTCCTTGAATTTCATGCATTTAAACGTTTAAACAGGGTCAGCGCCATGTTACACATCTATGACACAATATCACCTTATTTCACGGCCGGAATGGAATAGCTGAAAAGAAAAGAAAAGAAAATGACAAACATACTTTGTTCTGAAATAGAGCTTTATGCTGTTAAGTCATGCACAAAATTATATGTATATATGTTTACACGTGTCCCACACAGAAAATATAACACATTATCTACACAACAAGCCGAGTGAAAAGATGACGAAAAAAGAGTCATACATGTAATGATTACCAACGAGAATTTGATCTGCTGGAGATTTTTCTATGTTTCTGGATAAGCCATATTTAGGATTCCAGATTCCAGCGGGCCGGATTTATCTACTATATCGTTATTGAGGACATATCGGTGAAACGGCGAATCTTGGACATGAGTACTGCGAGCCGGAGATTCTATATCTGGTGAAGATATATTTCCATAGGTAAACGGCACCAAGAGCTTGTAAGCTGCACCACATATTAGCTGGCTGGAGCGAGTAGATTTAGTCAAATAAGCAACTGCTCGGTTTCACTCCCGGAAGCTGACTGACCGACCACTTTTATAACAATATGAAGTGACGTCACAAAGCGCCATGAAGTGACCAACATGACTTCCTCTGGACCAAAAGGGTTTTTTTTTTGTTTGTTTTTTTTATTATCCGTACAGGTTTGAACAGATAAAAATAAAAACACAGAACGACATGGTGTTAAAAGAAGTAATTCACTTAACAAAGACATGATAGCTCTTAAAAGAGTGAAGTATTAAGAAAAGTATAAAACCTTATTCTAAGCCCAAAAGTGAACTTTCAGTACTAAAAGACTTACTTTTCTATCGGAACAGAATAGTTATCCCAAGAAATCTGAGATTTGAAATCATTTGAATCCATACTTAGGCCTAGATAAATGTAAAGCAAGAGTCAACATATCAATATGGTGGCCAGGAATAACAGCGGATATAGAAAAATTCATTGGGACATTCTCATTTGTAACGTGCCCAGCTAATAGAATTGAAAAACGTAAACCTACATCAATTCTATAATGATACTTCATATACAACGGACAGCAAATACACGATATGTGGTTTCAGCAATCATTTTTTCATTCCCTTAAAGAAAGAAATTTATTATGAAGAGTGAACGGCCAAGGGAAGTAATTAATACTGTAATATTTGTGAAATTTTCACTGTTCATGATTATAGTTAATTGTAGTTGTTTTAGGTGTGGGTGTGTTTGGAGTGAGAGTCAGTTTATATGTGAAGTGCTGGTTTCCTCTCTGGAAGCACCTTTTGTAGGGGATCTGTGAACAATCTGAGGTTGATTTTCCACAGCGGCATTCCAGTATTGGAAAGGTCTTCTTTTAGGAGTCATCGGCTGCGAAGAAGCACCTATCCTGGGAGAGTTTGTATTATGTACGAACGAGGTTCATTGCCTAATTGGTGAATGACTGCGGGATCCATTTTCCTGCGTTTTGGTTTTGCACCTAGAACTGTTTTCCTGCAGTGAGAAACGGAAAGTTCCTAGTATGTTGGTCATAGTCGATTTTTGTTTTTGTTTTTGTTTTTTTTTTGGGGGGGGGGGGATTATTGCCTCTGATAGAAACGGCTTGATATCTTTATGAACATTGTTATTAGTACATTTCACTGGGAGATTACTGATAATTTTTCTGTTGCATAGAAGCTCGACTGGAGATGGAATCACATGGTCTATTGGAGTTGACCGTAGACATAGTAGTACAATACCAATGACTCGGTTGCTCGGTGCTGTTTTCCTCATAGCCGATTTGATGGACTGTACGCAGCATTCTGCTAAACCACTCTTTAGAAAATTCTTTAAAGCTATAGTGGAACCGCAATGTTACTTATGAATCTTTCCATAGATCCTCTGTTCTCCAAAAATGTATTTGGTTAACTTAATTAGTTCCTGACTGGAGAATTCCTTTAGCATACTCACAAAGTGGTATTGTAAAAAAATAGTCCACAATCAGAAAGTCCTGTCCATCAAAATTAAACAGATCTGTTGCTGGTAGGTTTAGTATATATTATTCACCATCATGTTGTGGGAATCCCTGACCTGGCATCTCGCCTGCAGTCGCTCTCTCACAGACGTGCCGTCGCCTCTCTATGTCTTTTTTACAAATACTTTCATGGTAATTGGTCCGATGAGCTGCTTTCACTGGGTCTCAGACTTCATGAATTCAAGCGTCCTACGAGGCTGGCATCTCGCTCTCATCCTTTCACTGTTGAAACTGTTAAATGTAGCCGTCTCTTCTACTCCACTAGCTCCATGTCTCGCACCTCTCGCCTGTGTAACTCCCTTCCCTTTTCCTGCTTCTCTGAGAGCTATATTCTCCAACTATTCAAATGTAATGTCAATCGACATCTCCATTTGCCTTGATCTATCCACTATCCTTCTGCTCATCCTTTCCTCTATCACTCCTATCTGCTCTCGCTCTAAATCCTCTGTAACCTCCTGCGTGCTAGTGGCTTCCCGCCTTGCTTGGGGTGAAATGCTTAAAAAAAATCAACCCTTTTGATAGTAAATATTTACGGGCTCCTGGAACATTTATCCCGCAAATAATATTGGTGGACTCAATGAGAGTAACACAAAACAATAAATATAAAATAAACGACAATGTATTAGTAAAAGGAATTACATGTGTAGACAATTGTAACGAAAGGAAAAAACATTAAAACAAGTTATAAGAAGAATGTACTTGTTTGTGTGTGTAGCAAGCGTGTGTAATAGACACGTGTGTGTGTGTGTGTATATATATATGCGTGTGTGAGAGAGTTCTAAAGTCAAAGGAGTATCAAAGAAGCGAACGCGTCTTGTCGATGGCATTCTTAAAAAGCCAGAACTAAAAGGGCTAAAAAGAGTGATTGAGATGCCTATTTATAGGCTTAAAGAACGCTCCCCTAGCAAGCATTTTTGTCACAGTCAAGTGGGGTAACACACAGATCCATAGCCACAATTTGCCATGGTCTTACTGGGACTTCATGCAGCAAAGGGGTTTCCGCACTAACTGTTTTAGTGCTCCTTGCAGATGCTACACTGTAGTAGCATGTTGTCGATATTATTGTTGAAACCATTCCAAAATATACATTTTGCCCTAAGCTTACAGTTTTTCACCCATTGATGGCTGTAATGTATTTTGTGAAGCGGTTCTTTGGCATTGCTTTTAGGGTTATGATGCGGTCTCCTTCCAATAATATTCTACTTTCTATGGTTAATTAATCCGGAAAGAACCAGTATAAACGCATGTTTTTTTCTAACCTCTCTGAATTGTTTAGGCCATCCTCGCAGGATCAAATCTCTTAATTCACACAATATTTGATCAGAACTAATTGCTTGACAGATCTGTGGTAACTTTTCTCTTTTGAGAACTGAACAAAATCAACTATAATGTCCAGATCAACGGTTTCTGTATTGCGTTTGTTTGGGAACCTAGAAAGTTCATCTGAAGGCTTCATCTCCCTCCCTGGGCGATACGTTATGCTCATGCCATAACTTTGTAGGTGCAATAGGCTTTGCTGAAGTCGGGGAGATGTTGAAGTGAGGTTTTTTTAGACTTATCATCTCCAGATCTTTGTGGTCACTTTCTACTCGAAACTTTCAACCTTAGATATAGATTCCGAATCGTTCACAAACGAATACTACGGCCAATAACTGTCGATACTGGCATAGCGCTGTTTCATTTGAGCGTGTGCCTTTGTGGTGAAGACTATTGGCTATCTTTCTTGTAGGAGGGCTGCCCCATAACCTATAATGGATGCTTCTATTTCTATCTCGTCGCATGTTAAGTCTTTGATTTTCTGTAGAGTCTTCTAACTCTTAGTCCATTTTTATTCAAAGTCTTTTTTTAAGTAGTACTAGCATAGATGCTGTGAAGTCCAAGGGTTTAAGAATGAATAGTATTATGGATGTGATGATTCCGAGCACTTTCAGCAACCATCCTGCGATCAGGACGTAATCCATTTTTTTAAATAGCTCCCCAAAAGTTAATGTTCTTCTGGTGTATTGCACACTTTCTAGTGTTGAAATGATTATGTAGATTCTGGTCATGTTCAACTCTGGTTTTGCCATAGACAGCTGCATCATCTATGAGCCCTCGAGTTCCAGGACACTTCTCTAAGATCATGTCCATTTTTTTTTACTGAAACACAAGAAGCATTCTTTGGAAGCCATAGTTTCCTAGGGAGAGTTAAAAGTGTTCAATAATTGTAATTCTAGGTCAAGTTTAACGGACCAGTACCCATTTTTGAGAAGTCAAGTTTGTGTGTGAGCTTCCAATGTTGGAGTTTTGTAGTGGCACTATTTACATTATTCGGACTATTGTCCTCATCTTTGTCGCTATATTTATCACAACGTTTCGGCCGTTGTACGCTCCGGCCTTCTTCACGTGGTTGGAATTTCGAACTGAACCCTTTATTTCGGTCACTGGGGTAGACTGTTCTAGTTCCACGTGCCATGTTTGATGGATGTCAGTTATCAGATATCTCCTGCTAATTTCCCTCTGAAAGTTCTCCGCTGCCTTAACCGGGTATTGAACTCACACTCTTTGGGTACTGTCACTGGATCTAACCAACGCCTTTATCCACTGTGCCATGTGTCCTTGAGTGACAAAGATGAGTATCAGTAGAGGTTCGGATACTTTGAGGATGATGCCATGTTTGACTATGCCATTTACTTCCACTGTAATTTCATCTTTCATGTGGATATGACATTTTCTGAGTGCAAGAACGATAGAGTGTCTGTCTGTTTCCAGGACAATGTAGTATTCTAATATGAAATTAATAATTTGGTCGCGACTGGTTAGAGTACATTTCCGTCAAATCCGCTGTGGACTCAATTGGAGCCCATTTTGTTTTGATGATCTTACAGTGTAGTTTTTTTACAGTGATGTTATTATAGTGGAACACACCTATTCTATAGTTAATAGACTCTCCCACCTATAATAAGTAGCAGTAGTAAGAGTAACGAGGAGTCGGCTCAGGGGTTCGGTCAGTCAGTCAATGCCGGACGACCGTTAGTCGAATACTAAAGTATCAGCGACCACAACTAGATTTACTCTGCGTCATTACCTATTATATCAAGTTCCTAACGTTTTGTACATCGAACCTTTTTTAGGACCGACTTAGTACAAATACAAACCTCCACTGTGAAATCACTCCACAACAGATGTTCACCCTGTACAAGGTCCAATAACCACTCGAGGTAGAGGGTTAGTTTATGCCCATACGTTAATCTTAGACTTGAACTGGTTAAGATTGTAATGATCGGGAAACATCCACTTGGGAGTCGGTTCCGAGTGAAATTTACATCTCACATCAATGTAATACGAAGGGAATGAGGATGGTTCACTAGAATTTGCGCATCATGGCGGGTCTTGGCCACGAAGCTTAGAATTGATGGAACTTAGGAATGGAGTTCGTCTGAGCACTTTCCATGGAAATAAACGTCAGAGCAGAGAGAAAATTGCGGCGTTTCGTCTGCGAGAAATAGGTTGCAGGGTGGGAAATAATTTGTCACCTACAAGAACGCGGAGACGCTTTCGGTCTCTACTGGGACAGGAAAATGAAGACTATAGCAGCAGTGTCACGAGTTTAGGCTTTCTGACGGAAGATACACTATTATGGTTTGCCCATCTGAGGTCACTACGTAGAATTTCATCAGGTTCTATTCACTGTTGTAGGCACGCTGTAGGCTTACAGGTCCATGGTGGGGCATACTTGAGTCATTGTATGCCGTCAATTACAGCCGTTTCATTACGTGTTACGCTGTACTTTGGGATCGACATTCTCTGGAAACATCTAATTGAATATATAAAACGGAAGTTTATTTCTTTCAACTCAGGTGTCAAGCTTGGATTTTAATTCATGAATACCTTGTCTTTTGAGAATTATGATGTCAAGGGTTGCAAATGTCTCAGTTCTATTATCGTTTCCACACAATCTTAGTATTGTATTGAACGATATTTGTTCAAATTTTCCATACAGCACATCCACTTTGCGTTGATTCAATGAATGCACATTATTCTTGTGCTTCAAATTATGCTTTTGCTGATAATAATTTCTTATTCCTGAATTCAATTTTGGGTGTATTTATGGCATATGTGTTTGTTTTCCCGTGCTTTTCTTGTTACCCAAACCTATAAAAAACCTAGTGATTTGGTCGTGTACATGTTGAATAAGTTGTACCCCAAGCAGAGCATTTCCTTTTCTGTCAGGATGAATCCCATCACACCTTATACACTGACGATTATCAGGCTAGTGTCTAATAGGACAATTTTTCTGATTATACCAGACTTTTATTTCAGATAGCCGCTTCGTCTGGTTTAATGAAGCTTCGTAGTTCCTATTTAGGTGTTCTTGAAGTGTAAGTGTCTCACCATTTGACAGTAGTTGTTTTTGCAACTCTGGGTTTCTGGTTCCTGCTATAATTTTTTTTTCATTCAGGAGCTCGTCAGTTTCTTCAGCATCACCAAATTTGCATCTTTTGCATGTAATCGCCATCTTGCCAAGAAATAACCAATGTTTTCAACGTCCCTCTAAGTAAATATTTGTAGATATAACCGTGCAATTTCGAAATTTATTTGCACTTCCAATTATTCCCTGAACTTCTGCGAAATTATTGTTGGATTCTGTTTACTTCATTGTCAAACGTCCATGAATTGAAACGGCTCAGACCTTCTCTTCCCGCTAACAGAAGAATGTGGTCAGCTTTCTTCTCTACCGGTATACGACTTATAGAAGTACAAGTTGCATCGCGGTAGAAAGATTTGAATTAAAAAATACATGTTATTCTATTCATTTTGTTTCTGAAACAAAATCAATAGAATAACATATGTATTTTTTTCTTTTTTCCTCAATGATTTTAAAATTTTAAACTTAATATGAAATGGGTAGTTTTTAATTTTAATTTCAAATTTTATCGTACAATTTATACTTATTAGTTAGAATAAATTCTATTTTAGTATAAACCTAACTTTAAAGCATTTAATAGTTATTATAAACTTCCTTCGTTGTCAAGCTTTTTGAATTCTCGTATACTTGTATTTTGATTGGTCATTTCAGCTCATATGGCAGCGTTTCCCCTTACGAGGGGTGGTTAATTAATTTGAACCTTTTAAAACCTTTATTCTACAATCTACATTCAACATCATCACTTGATATGACACCAGAGGTGTTGAAACAAAATGGCTATTTTTGTAGTGATTTTATAACATATTTATGTTATAATTTTTAAATAAATAATTTTACATATATATATGTATATATATATATATATATATATATATATATATGTGTGTGTGTGTTGGTCACACCACAAACTCGCTTTCACGTTGCTTGACTCTACATTTAAATGATAACTCTACCATTTTTAGCCATTTAAAACAACATGCCTGCCCGCGTACTCAATTCCGGAAAATCCTTGTTGACAATACAACTATACTTAAACATGAAAACAATAAACAAAAATTAAAAATTCTTGAAGCTTTATACATAAAACAGTTGAAACCTAACCTGAACAAAATAAACTATGAATCTCCACAAATATCCTTAAATGCCTATAATTTATAACAGAAGCCATTGATTTATACCAACGGTTTCCCATACTTACTATTCTCGTTTTTCACTCTCGCGTGTTCATGTGTGACGTCACGAGCTGCGACGAGATTTTCGCTTCCGCGTCTCGTATATACGAGTTTGTCGTTATTTGGAAATTTTTCATGCAATAAGGGCGGACTATCATTCTTGTTTCGTCCGCGTGTTTTTTGATTTATTGAAATTGTCACCTTTGATAATGGCTTGTATAAGCCGAAAGCTTACATTGGATTTAAACATGTATCAATATAGTGTTTTCCTTTCATTTTTCAACGATAATGTGATTAAGCTTATCAGAAAATATGAAAGGAACTTACTTAAAATAGACAAAACTTGTCTATATTATTTAATGAAACATGCATTAATATATATATATATATATATATATATATATATATATATATATATATATATATATATATATATATATTGCCACCATATGGCAGTCTCGAATTATGTTGTGACAGCCGCTTCATAACTATTTCCAGGCATTTATCGTTGTTTTGTTTTTTTGTTTTGTTTTTTTTTTTTTGTTTCTGCTAAAGCGTTTCCTGCTGAGTTTTCTTACCACTGCCATTATATATAGATATATACGATGGATCGCAAACACACGATATGTGGCGACTATTTTCATTCCCTTAAAGAAAGGAATTATTTATGAAGCGTGAACGACCAAGGAAGGTAATTAATATTGTAATATTGCAAATACCACATGGATCATAGGAACGGATATATTGAAACATGGAGGAAAATACTACTTTGTAATTATTGATTATTTTCCCGTTTCATTGAAATTATTTACATAAGTCAGTTAATCGGTCGTAATATCATTAACAAGATGAAAAACATTGGTTTGATCCAGTGACTTGATCCAAAGAGTTGTGAGTTCTGAAGTGGTAAACAAAAACTTGGAAAGTTGAGTTAAAGGGAGATAACTAAGACATCCAGAACAGAAGAGGCATGGCACCTGGAACTAGAACAATCTACCCTGGTGGACGAAATAAAGTGTTCAGTTTGAAATTCCAATGGCCGAAACGTCGTGTATATGTCAATAAAGATGAGAACAACAGCCCGAAAAATGTAAATAATTACAATACCTCATCACAGAAATATAGACAGATATAAAATCAAAAACGTATTAAGCAAATACGCCATTACAAATACGATGGTCAGTGATAATGGTGGACAGTATAAAAGTAACCGTTTTAAACAATTTTCGGAATAATATGGATTTTATCACGTAACAAGTAGTTCACAAGAGAATATTAAATAACTAGATGTTAAGACATTTTTTTATTTTTATACGTTATTTTTATAGATACAAATATTTAAGTAAATGCTATGTTTATAATAAACAGTATTAACGACATATACCGGCCTAAATGTCCGAGAAATTTTCATAGAAAATATGCGTCCTCCGACAGGAATCGAACCTGTATCCTACACGGAATCGTTATATAGCTTGACGTGCTTTACCGAGTTAGCCGCAGAGGTGCGTTTCAGCCAGCAAGGTCGATTTTACTGTTTTTAAACAACAATTCTCGATGATTTTCTCTCGTACATTTATATCTACTCGATGCGTATCCAAATTTAAACAAATGACGTCACACATTATGAAATGGACAAAGTCTGACAATGATTTTAAGACATTTTTTATGTTTATACGTTCTTTTTATAGATAGAAAAATATTTAAGTAAATGCTCTGTTTATAATAAACTCGCTACAGACATACCATCGCAGTCACCACCGCAACCGCCTTTCTTTGATACAACATTCGACCGAATCCAACTAAAACATTCCACTATAGGCCTTCCAGCTACACCTAATCCCTCGTCACCACCGCCGTCAACTCGACATCCAACACACCCAAACACAAATCCACCCACCACCGTAACCGCGATCAATCAACACATGCCTCAAACTCAACCAATAGCTAAAGCCACTCCGTACCTATCCTGTAACCACGGCCAAACCAACCCGAGAAATCAGTAAACTTCCGGCACTACCTACTACACTATACACGTAATGGCTTTCCTGACAAATAGCAACCGAAAACGACATATCAATGAGTTTCGCCGATTTTCTAACAACTGTAAATGTATCATGTATATCAAACGAATACACGCTGATCAAAAATGTAATTCTTGTTATTCCTTTCCCTTCGCAACCAAACGCTCGTTATAACATATGCCGCCGGAAGAAATTAGAGCTGAAATGGCCTAATTTAAATCAAGTAAGGGAAAGAGACAGAAATAAGGAAAGAATCAGGAAGTGTAATAAAAGAAGACATTGTGCTGAAGACTTACCTAAATTAAGAATTGGTAACTACGGAAATTGAAGAGGACTAAGGAAACACCCAAATTGCAATACGACAGACTCATCAAAGACACGAATCTGAAGGAGAAATATATCGACAATGTGAAAATCAGATACGAGGAACAAAAGGAAAATGGAAACTCGGAGCGGGACACTTTAAGAGAAGCTTTAGTAATATCTGCAATCGAGATCATCTCACAGGAAATAAGATGAAGAAAAATGATGAATGGTTGACAGACGAAATTCTACACGTGATGAAAAGAAGACAACAAAAGACGGAACAGAATATAGGACACAACACGAAGAAAAAATGGAAAAAATGTAAACAGGCTAAAGAGGAATGACTCAACGAAAAAATGTGCAGAAATAGGGTATCACAAATAATGCAAATATGCATTAAAAAAATAAGAGAACGTGACAAAAAAACATAAACATGCATAAAATCGAAGGACGGAATGCTAATAGTAAAGAGAGAAAAATACTTCAAAGATGAAACAAATATATCGGAGAACTTTTCCATAGGAAAGAGAACAACCGGCGATACACAGAAATATCGACAGATCAGAAATAGAATCTGCACTAGGTAAATTGAACAGAAACAAAGCGGTAGGGCTAGACAGAATTGTAATAGATATGCTGGCAGCCTTAGACGATTTAGGCTTACACAAGATTGCAGAAATGATAAATGGAATTTACTACAGTGGTGATATACCGGAAGACCTAAGCAGATCTATGTCTATGGCACTGCCTAAGAGATAAGACACAAATGAATGTGAACTCCACCAAACAATAAACCTAATAAGCCACATAACAAAAGTTATCAGCCAAATTCTGATGAATAGAGCGCGCAGTAGAATCAAACCGGAAATAGGACAGGAACAGTGCAGGTTCGTCAAAGACGACAGAATAAGGAACGCGATCAGAATGTTATCTGAAAGAGCATTACAAATGCAGAAGGACGTGTACCTGTGTTTTACAGATTACGCAAAGGTGTGCGATAAAGTAAGCCACAAAGATCTATTGGAACTGCTCACCATCTTGATATATTTGGGAAGTGTATTAAAATAACCAAGAACATATACTGGCAGCAATAATCAAGAACCAATACAGGAATAAAATGATTCTATTTAATTTTCAAATCTTTATTCGAAATTCTGTTAGTGTACTCAAGGTTAACAAAATATTCGTCATCATTCTAAATATTAATCTTGGGTCCTCTACAATAGCAATGTTTTCGACAAAATTTTAAAAATTTGAGTGATATGATGATAGCCAATATATCAATGTGATTTCAATTAACAAAATGTTCGTCTTAGAATTGTCTATTAATTTAAAGTTTACCTGGGTAAGTTCATTTTTGTGGTAATAATGCATGCTGAAAATATACTTACTTTCATGCTGTAATGTTCTGTGAAATGTTATTTGGGAGATGGGGGTGGTACGTAATGTGTATCCCCGAGGATGACACCATACACTCCTGAACTATTTTCTTTATGACTTTTTTATCTTCCAAAGGAGACTGTAGCAAAGATTTTCTCAAACGGAAAAGAAAACTGTATGTTCTCCTTAATCTAAAAATATATGATTGCCATTTTGTTTCTGATAACTGGAATGTTTCGAATTTTGTCTGCATTTTATTTTAGGCAGGAACATTAAAGAGCTTATGGGATCCAATCTTTGACTCTATTTTTAGATAAAAAGATATTTCTTTTCATTTTTGTAATTTGATTGTGACTATTTTCACTTCTGATTGTTAGATCTCTTTAAGAGAACTGTTTGTAAATAAGTTATGTTTTCAGGTTTTCCTAATTATTTTACTATGAAATGCTGCCAGTCCTTTTTTTATTCATCGTGTATTTTTAACTTTGTTATGCGCAAGTCAGTTAAAATTCTTCTAGTCTCTTAACTTTCTTGTAGAACAACAGATTGCTCTAAATTGATTAATTTAAATACCATGTGAATAAATTTGTTTCACATGTTATAAATCTTTGACATCATCATCAGAAATGAGTAATTCTTTACCTCAAATGGAACTCATACATACGATGTATTTATTGGTAAGGATGCAGGTAAAATGGTTCTCCTAACTAAACAAGAACCAGATCAGGCCAAAAACGGAATACTCAGACCTCACTCTCCAGCCTTGATAGAGTCCAAAAGCGTCTCTGAGTCCTTGTGGGTGATGAACTATTCTCTACCTTCCAACCTCTCTCCCACTGACGGGATGTGACAAGCCTCTCTCTGCTCTATCGATAGTTCCGCAGAAAGGGCTCGAACGAGCTACATTCCCTGGTCCTGCTAATTCAAACCTTCACGGCAAGGACACGCCATGCCACTTAGATAGTAGCAAACCCACCCACATTCCCTCCGTATTACATCGAACAGATTCTTCCCACGATCCACTGCTCTGTGGAACCTACTCCCAAGATATTGTTTCCCCGATCACTACAATCTTAGCCTGTTCTAGGGTAGGGCTAATTGTTATCTTCCACTCCTATCTGCACAAATTACTTCCAAACGTAACCCTCTACCTCGAGTGCCCCCGATCCTTGTAAAGGTGTATGTGCGTGTGCGTGTGTGTGTGTGCGTGTGTGTGTGTGTGCGCGCGCGCGCGAAAGTTTATTTTGCACATTATTGAGATAGCATAAGTTGTTTAGATGGTTGCGTTTTGCTATTAATAACCCATGGCTTCTAACGTTCGAATAGTGATTAATTATATTACAATGTTTATATGTCTGTTTGCATTTGGATCAATATGCATTGGTAGAAAAATAAAATTATTGAATATTCACTCAAAATTATTCTAAATACTTTTATTTTTATTATTTATTTTTACAGACTATTACTACTACTGCTAAAAAACAACGACGACAACGATGAGAAAACTGATGATGATAATAGAGAATTTTCAAGGGGAATAAATCGGGTTATTTTTTTATATGAGTTATTTCCCTTAGTACATCAAGCAATTTCTGGAGATTATTGGTCCTGATGTACATTGTTTGACAAAGATTTGTAATTCTATGCCATAAAAACAACTATGAGTTTGCAAAATTTTATTTTATTCATCCAAAATCAGAAAATCTTAATTTATGAAGTCTTTTGTGTATCCTGAAATAGAAACATCTGTAACGAAAGTGAACAAAGAACTAAGACATAACAGCATTACGAAAATATTTATTTAATAAACAACATTCAATTACTAGAGAAATTCAAAGATTTAAAATGTCTGCTGTATTGTACTGTTGCTATAGAATTTGTAAACATTTTTTTTAAGTAGCCACTCATATTACAAATATGTGTGTGTGTGTGTGTGTGTGTGTGAAGGATTTGCATATATATATATATATATATATATATATATATATATATATATATATATAAGTGAACATTGAAGTCAACACTCGGAGGCAACAGACTGTTTCATGTTAGATGCAAACATCAAGCCACATGACTGGCCTGATAGGTGGTGATGATGAATGGCCTGATGATTGCGTCTAGCATGAAACAGTCTTTGCCTCTGAGTGTTGACTTCAATGTTCACTTTTATATTTACATACGCTCTATTCCTGATATTAAGCACTTTATTCCATAAATATAGCACACCTTAAAATTATATTTCCATATATGTGTATATATATATATATATATATAATTCATAGAAGCAGTGAAAAAACTGGTGAGTGGGATGAAATACATTTCATGTCATCTCATGAAGACAAATTGTGTTCAAAGTAAAGAAAATATGGCATTATCTGCTCCATATTCAATAATACAGTGGCCACAAATCTTAATTTAATTCATGACAACAGACAAGAGTAGCAAATTAATCAACTGCTATAACTCAGTGCCCACAAATCACAACACTTGCCATTAATTATTCTCTCTTTAAATATGAGAACAACTTTTCACTGAATAATTTCTGCTTATATATATTTTGAATTACATATGTGGTTTGGCTATCACATCTTAAGTAATGTGGTATAAACTTAATTTAATTTCATTCAACATTCCAAAATTTGCTATCTATAAGATATTCAAATGTAAATGTTATCAGATTTCAGTTTTAAAATTCTTGTAAACCAACCTGATATCTTCTAATTTTAATATTAGAGATACAGAAAAATTTTATTTATATAATAGATTTATTGCTTATAGGATATATTCATATTCAATAAATGTTTGTAAATTTTATTTTTAAAAAGTATGTGACCAATGCAAAATGCCTGGAAATCTCTGATCCATCCATTACACTATTCTAGATGTTTCATATACATAAATATATGCAGTCTGTTGATATGATGTGAAGAATAACTTTCATTCATTCTAATAATCATGGTAAACATCAAATTCTAGTGGAAATTTATGGCTTTTCTTATTACTACCAGCATTCCCCCACTATTCTTCCAATGGGCTTCAGTCATTTCCTTCATGAACAAAATAAATATTTCTGATAGTAAGGAAAAAATTTGATGAATTTTGAAATTTTTAATTATGTTTTAATAAGTTCCAACAGTCAATCTGTATATTGTGCATTGAAAATCAGGAAGAAACATTCTTCATGGGCAGAAATTAATACAAACCTTACAGACTGGAAGAATAAGCCTATTATATTTATAATATATATATATGAAAAAGTTCAGATATAAATAAAAATTTATCTGTAAAAATAAAATATGAATAATGACAAAAGGAAAACTTTTCTTTATCGACACATTTCATTTATCCATTTGACTTTATCAAGGCAAATGTAAGGATTTTATTTTGCAACAAGTATTTATAAACAGAAGAAAATGTTGAGTTTTCACAATTTTTAAATTTAAGAATACTCATAAATATTATTCAGGCTGTGAAAGTCAAGGTAAACTATGGAGGATGCTAAGTGATATAATATAATGATTTTTTTTTAATGTAATTACTATTTAGTAGTTTATTTTAGTTTGAGAAATTAATTTATGTATTTCTTTATTTTAAATAATAGAAGGTCTTGAATTAACAGTTTTCTTTTAATTTTTTAATATTTAATCATGCATGCTGGTCTGGAAAAGAAGTTATGTCTTTTAGGAAAGAAGATATTTGAAAAAATCCAGGGTGCAGATTTACATTTTGGAAAGGTACAAAAGTAGTGCTCATGAGAAGTTTTCTACTAAGTAAGTTATTTACTCTTTTAATAAATGTGGCATTCTTTAGATCAAGGTTAGGGTTGAATTTATTTCTATGTATGCCCTTGAAAAATTGTTTTGTATAAGATCCTTGACCGCAAAAAGAATCCTTATGAGTAAATCCGCACACCAAGTTTTTTCAAATATCTCCTTTCTTAAAAGATATTTACAGGTCTAGGATCCTCCATGTGACTAGACCTCTCCCTCAACATATCCCATATGTGTTAAGTGAATATGATGGTTACATCATTCATCAGAAACCTCCAGCATGTTTTTCATACCATTTCTAGGCAACTTGAACCTGATGATAGAATATATTATCTTGCTGGAATAACCCATCAATGTTGGTGTACATGACATCCATGAATATTTGTAAATGGTCACAAAGCAATGCAATGTATTAGTAGTCACTGGCTAATAACATGTTTAGATGAACCTACAAATCCAACCACATAAACACATTGTATACTATTTTGAAACCACTATCAGTCTGAATAGTGCCTTGTTAACAACTGAGGTCCATGGTTTCATGGGGTCTGTGACACACCAAATCCCTACCATCATCTCAAAACAAATGAAACTATAACACATCAGACAACATCAAGCATTTCCAGTCTTCCAGGATCCATTTAGTGACATCACAAGTGAAACAGTGCCTGGATTTCTGCTCCCATACAACATGGAAGCTAAAAAACACTGAACTGTCCTTCTGTCTTGTACTTTCATTATTGAATATACATATGATCTGAGCTACTGTCACTTGTCTGTTCCCACAGACAATTCCAGTCAAACACCTACAGTCATGATCATTAAGAAATTGTGGTCAGCCAATGCACTGCCCAATGTTTAGTGCTAATATCTTCCATTGGTTAATCCCAGTGAATTATACCATAGATTAAAGAATATCAAATAACACCACAATTTTCAGAAATAGGAATTATTGTGGCAGATAGAATGGACATTCTAATTCCAATTATCATCCAATCAACTTTCAGACCACAACAGATATGGTGCCACCTTCCATCACCTTTATATACTGATATCACATGACTTTTGGCACATGAGAGTTTGTGTGTGTATATGTCCTTACTTATTTATGCTACTAGTCTACCCATGCTATCCAAAATGACAGTATATTTTGTATTTCACTTTAAATACTTTTAAATATCTATAATCTTTAATTGACATCATTATAAATGAGAAAATAATTGTGCCATGATATGTGAGTCACTTGGAAAGTGATTAAAATATAATCTTTTAAATACCATCAGTAAAATCACTAAATTAGTATTTATCAAGTCTATGAGATGTGACAATTTAATTCCCAGAATGCATCATACAAACATTTTCACCTCAGCACATCCATACATGTTCCACCATCTGCTTTATTGAGATACAGACCAGATGAGTCATTAATGGCCAAAACAATAGAGGAAGTCATATATGTTCATGTTATACTGTTAGCAAAAAAAATAAATGAAAAATGTCCAAATCATCAGATTAACATCAAGTTTTATATGACAATAGGTAAGACATGTTAAAAATATTGTATGAAGAATATGCTATAATGAAATTAAGTGTTTTTGAGTGACAGAGATGATTCAAGAAATGACAAGGATATGTGCAAAATGACACAAAATGTGGCAGTGAAAAATTCAACAGACAGATGCAAATATCTATTTGGAAGAGCTGAAAGGCTTACAAGAATCTGTCTGGAGAAAAAACTTGAACTCCAACTTAACAATTGGATTCTTCACCATGACAATTTTCCTGTGCATGATGCATTAGGAGTTTGTGAGTTCCTAGCTAAGAAATCCATTGCTGAAATTGGCCATCCAATTCATTCAACAGACTTTAGCTATTTCCAAAATTGAAAAAGATTTGATGAAATCCTTGATATCCAGTAATAAGTTTCTACATTGCTGAAAAGTATTCCAGAAAACATGTTCCAAGAATGTTTCCAGTAATGACACCATTATCTCACAAGGTATATAATTGTAGAAGAGAAGTACTTTAAAGGTGACAGCAACCAATTGACCAGGTAGGCAAACTTTCACAGGGCTTTTCCAGAAATTAAATTCTCATACTTTTTATACATCAGCTTAGGTTGACTATTAGGCAAAATAGTACCGTCTACCTTATGATTTCAACTAAAAATTATGAAGTAAAATGTTACTCTCTTTTTGCATTCGAAGAGAATAATGTTAACTAATGTTTAAACATGAGGAATTGACTGATCTGTCTACATTTCCGAGATAAGGTATTGTAATTATTAACACTGTTTACATTGTTCAGGCTGTTGTCCGCAACTTTATTGCCATATTCACGACGTTTCGGACGTTGTACACTTTGGACTTCCTCAGGTGATATACATTGGAATTTTGAACCAAGCTCTTTATTTAATCCATGTGCTATGCCTTTTGATTGATGCTTAAAATTTGAGAAATTTATCCCAGTCTTTTGCTACAGATATATTTTATAAGTATTCATTTTCTTGTGATATCCCTGAAGCTTAAAGTGTGTTTATTATACAAGAACCTAACGTATAAAAATCATTTAAAACTGTCCAGGAAATTATGGTAAACCTACTCTGGTTAGTAAATTTAAAATACTTTTACAATGACAGAAACAATAATTTAATCAAATGTTGTAGTATGTGATATAATATATAGCAGTATATTATAAGTATATTTAAAATTTAAAATGACAGAGGGTTTGTCCATTGCTAACAGGCGGAGAGAAAAACAGATCAACTCGCGTCTAGACAATTTTCTTAAAGAAGAGTTACAGGGAGATAACTCTTACTTAAGAAAATAGAGTAAATTTTCTTAAATTGTAACTAGCCATTATGTAAATATTAGGTTGGTGCAAAAATAATGAAGTAATAATGTCGTTTTTGACCTTAAAAAATACGTCAAAAAACGACATTATTACGTCATTATTTTTGCACCAACCTAATACATAAAAATATTTAATATCATCTTTTGAACAATTTTAGAAAAATCTTAGTATTATCTTTAAAGTTCACTCAACGCTTTCTTACTTATGCACTCATACAATTATAGTATGTCGTTTGTAAGCCTTAAAAGAAATTCTGAAAGAGTGAAAGGGATAAAAATATTTGGTGAAACCTTTTTTGAGAGGATCAATTTGTGAGTGTAATTTTCCAATTAAACTAAAAAATACTGAATATGTTAATAAATAAATGTGGTTGCTTTGATATACATTCAGGAAAGGCCAGTTTTAAAATATTATACCAATCACTACTCATCTCATTGTTAATTTTTTATATATAAATATACAGAGTGCGTACTGAAGACTGTAAGAAAAACAACCACATGTTACGAACAACTAAATTTATTGATGCAATTGCCTGCAGCAGCAATGATGGCTTTAATGCGGGAGCAAAATTGTTGATATGCATGCATCATATGGTCTATATCAGTGAGTGTTACTTCCCCACTAAGGGGCGATGGAAAGATCCAGAGAGTGATGAGAAAAAAGTGGGCAGCCAGAGAGTAGCAGTGGCACATCTGAACCATAACATACACCACACCACACCACACCACACGCGCACACACACACACTGTACCTGAAGTGTATCTTGCCTTTATATAACAATTATTATGGGAAATATGGAGATACTTATTTGATATGCAATACTAGCATCAAGAAAATCCAATCAAAAGTTGACAATACATTTGGATGGTGTTAGGGTTGTGTCCATATATTTTTGGGGTGTTAGAGTTGTATCTTGATATGCAAGTGGGTGTCAAAAAAGTTTCAAAATTACTGGACTATATAGATACTGAACATTATTCAGGTAACTGGCAGCTTTCAGAGAATCAGGGGATGTTGAGAGAATCAGGGAATGCGGGGATGTTGATTTGTTTCTCATCTAACAATGTGCCACATGTAAGGGGGTTTAGATTTGGTGTTAGATGGTCACATGTTTGGTGTGATATGGTCATGCAGACTGGCCACCATCCAATCTTGGATCACCACAGCTTTGTGACCAGGTACAAAGTCCTACTGAAACACATACTGCCTTCCATGACATATGAGGTCTATCCAGGGCTTCACAATTATTTCCAGCACGTCAGTGTAGCCAACAGCATTTAGTCAAAGAGCCTACTGAAAGAAGTGGAGTCACATAGCATGTCCTTCAATACTAACCACTCATAAAGAAGTGAGAAACATGGTGTGTA
Source organism: Acanthosepion lycidas (assembly GCA_963932145.1). Lineage (NCBI taxonomy): Eukaryota > Metazoa > Mollusca > Cephalopoda > Sepiida > Sepiidae > Acanthosepion > Acanthosepion lycidas. Next base: position 109,164,388 of record OZ010585.1, on the reverse strand, counting down.
TAACATGAGAGACATCAGATGGATCTGCACATAACCACCTGTCATTTCTCAGGTTCACTTTTTGATCCTGAATGAAATTTTTCCTCTGAAAAAAAAAAAAAAAAAAAAAAAAAATCAAACAATTCCAGGTTCTTCTGCAGTCTTCAACTTGTTCTGTAATTGTTTTGCTTGGAAGACCATTGTTCTTGTGTGTCTGTATGTACCAAGATGAACTGACCTTTCCTCATGCACCACATTGCAGATTGCACTCTCAGACACCTGTAAATCTCTGGTAATGGCCTTCATGGACTTTCCCGGATTCACATCGATAATGTTCTGCTATACAAATTGTGGTGCCCTGATACTGTTGGAATGCTTTGACTACATTTTGCACTTCACTATGGGTGACACATCCCCATTGGAGGCTTTCAACTCTTTCTGAACTTGGTGCACAAACAACTTGGCGACTTCCAAAAAAAACGCAATCTCAACATTGCTGTACTTTGCATGTATTGCAACAATTACAGCATGTCATTTCATCTCATGCATTAGTTGATAGTTCACTATTGATGCTCTGAAAAGATAAAAGCACATTAATTTATTATCACATAACAGCAAGCACACAATCACATCCTCAAATAACTTATGCACTCTGTGTCTGTGTGTAAAACACAAATCAGTAATGCCTATCAGAATACATCAAATTACAATGAATTCATAACATAGCAAGTGGAATTTTTGTCAAAAACATGCTTAATAGGTAACTAGAGAAACAATATTTGTTATATAAATAAAGGTTCAAATGACTTATCTTTTGACCAGAATATCATGAGGAAATGTTAAGAATTTGTTTAGGACAGATGTTATTAGTGATGATGAGATTTGAGGATTTTAATTTTTATAGTAGATAATTAATCAGATATGTTTTCTAGGGTCAATATGAGGTATGTACCTATATAGAATATTCTTAATTGCTAATTCCTTCCTGATTATAATTATGGTGAATCTGGTAATATTCAAATTTTTTTTGTATTACTATTTTTGTTAAGATTATTGTGGGGATTATTATTCCAATTAATTTTATTTATAATGTTTGATTGCAAACAATATTGCAGTGGAATCCATTGTTAATGACAGTTTCTTTGATGTTATCTAATTCGATCAGAAATACTGTATGGTATGAAGAGATTAATAGAACTATGATCATATTGTTTGTTTTTTTTTACTGCAACAATTTTAGCATATATATATATATATATATATATATATATATATATATATAACAGCAAAATTGTCCAATTGTTAGATTAAGCTTTGAACCATTGTATCTTAGAAATGTTTAAAGATATCTTTCTGGAATTTCTCCAAGGATTTATAACACTATTGGACACTACATCGAGCGGTAAAAATGCATAATTGCTCTCCATGCTTAACAGAAGAATCATGATGAAATCAATCATAAACAAAAATGACATGTTCATCATTAATTAATTATAACTAAGGATCAGAAGCTTATGAAGAATTGAAATAAAGTTCAAATATATATATATATATATATATATATATATATATATATTATTCCAGGATCATTTTCCAACTTATTCAAGATGATATTCACCCTCTCTAACCTTCTAACTTTCAGTCCTAGAGTAAGAAAGTGCCTCACACATCTCACATACAATTCCATTTTCAAATCTTTGGACTTTCATAAGTAAAATGCCTCTCTCACATGCCAAACATCTTATGGATTGAGTTGGATCCTTTCTAATTGACCTCATTAGCTCTAAGTTGAAATGATTACTCCTCTTTGTATGGTGACCTCCTGATCCAGTTTTTCTCTCAACTGTTCATCCTTTTTTAAACTTATTCACCATTTCTATGATGGTTCTTGAATGGACTTTGAAGATGGACGCAAGAGTATGAATATTATTACCATTACTGAAGACCTGAATGATTTTTCCTTTCACCATTGCTCAGTTGAGAAGACAGTAAGGCTGACACAATGATTTTAACCTCTTCTCTTTATAGCTGAATAACTCAAAGGTTTTTTCAGTGATTCTTACAGCAAATGGTATCAAGATGGCTAAATGTCTTATCTGAAAACCTGGGAAAAGAAACTCAATTAGTTTAGTGCTGTTTTTAAACAAACAATTTAAGGGATGGACAATTATGCTGTAACACAATTTGGACATTTTTGCTGTTACACCATATATATATACATACATATATATATATATATATATATATATAGGGCGCGATGGATAAATTGTCGCCATTTAATCTCTCTAATTTTGTGCATGTACAATGTTTCTTTTAGATTTTATTGACTGCACCATGACCCAATTCATTCCACCAGAAATTTTGAAACAGCATACTGTACTGCTTGGTATTCATGCCAAAAGTTCCAAGACGAATATTTCAGAGTGTTTGGGTGTCAATTTGAGAACAGTGCAGAAGATTCAGAAATTGTTGGCTGAGTCTAATGGTGATTACAAAGGTACAGCAGGTTGGAAAATTCACTCTAATCATTCTAATAAGAAAAGAACTCCCAAACTTGTTGGTGAGGGCCTCACACTCAAAACAGAAGCCTACATCAAGTGTCTTGAGGAGGGAGTGCTGGCTGGGGTCAAGAGGGTAGCTGCTGGATGACCTATGTCTGGCAACAGGATTGCATCATGCCACACAAGCAGCAGAACCATGTCATGGCTGTCAGACAATTTCTGCAACCATATCAACTCCTTACATTTGGCCACCTAACTCCCCAGACTGCAAATGCTTTGATCACTATGTGTGGGGCACAGTTGAGCGAGAGACCAACAAAACTCCTTGTGACACCAAGGATGAATTGAAGGCAAAGATTATGGAAGCATTTACCAACTTAAACAAGGAGACCATCCAGAAGAGTTGCAGGAGATTTGGAAGTCATCTGGAGGCTGTGGTTGATGCCAATGGCGATTTTATTGAATAAATTTACTCTTTAGTATTTCAAGATATTTTTGTATAATTTTAGTAAATATATCTGTTAAAATGAGATGTCACTGTTATTTTCATTTTAGTGTAATATATCCATCACATCTGCTCTCTCTCTCTCTCTCATATATATGTATATATATTTTTATTATAATAGATTACAATAAAACATTTTACATCGCTATACAAAAGGTTTCATATTTCAATACTATGAATGTACTTCCTCAGGCAATGGTAGATACCTTGTGATAAAAATGCTTTATTAGGGAAATTTTTAAAAAATCATAACCTCTTTTTGGAAGTTAAAGGTGAGAGAGTATAAGGTCAGAATTAAAAATATAATTGCGGGTATATTTCAGTTAACCAATTAAAAATCAGATCTACACTAAAAATAGAAAATTAAGATCAGTGGGTGGAGGTGGGTGGGTTATTTTTTCATGTCTCAATAAAGTGACGCATAGACATGTCATCCAATGATCATAGAAAACATGGCAGTGATAAATGTATTATGGATGTAGCCAAGTATGATGTTGTAGACAATCAGAAACAATTTTTTTTTTTTTTTAAATTCATGGAAGCTTCTTAAAGTGTCCAATTGATATAATTAAAAATGTGGAACATCTATATAAGATGCTAATAATACTGAATAGACAGCAAAACATGGCAATATTATGGTTGAATAAATCAAATAAATAAAATACCCGTATTGGGTGGACCATTATATACTAATAAAATAATGGCTATAAAATTGTAATACATAATTATATATGAAAGTTTTTTTAACTATATTTTAAGGTAAAAAAATAGACACTGCTGACATAACACCATTAATTCATTTCTTTGGTTTAACAAAGCTTTTTTTTTTTTAGCAAACTTTATATTATGTAATTTTTCTTGTAAACATAGGAGAATTAGATCATGTTCTATTTTTTTTTAATATTTTCCACCTTATCATATGGGTTTTATTAACTTCTTTTAAGTACTAAAAATATTTAGAAAGGGACATCCTATTATGGTATGCATTGTTGTTGAAAGATTATATATGTTGATAGCACCTAGTTTTAAAGGAATTTTTGGTACTGCCAATATAAAATTTTTTAACTGTTGGATTTTCTCGAGATGAAATAGTATTAGGTTGGTGCAAAAATATTTTCGTTTTCTAACATATGTTACTATGTGAGAAAACGAAATTATTTTTGCACCAACCTAATACTTAGATAAACAAGGGAATCAGTTTGGCACCTATTTTGTAATGGACAGTCATTAGGATTTCTACAATTACATAAGTTGGTATCATTATTGTTTGCTGCTTTGGAATAGTGATTATTACTTAGGTTTAAGTATTGATTTAAAATTTTATTATTGTGTCTTTTAATAATGTTTTCAAGATTACCTGTACAACTATAGCTTAATTTAAGTGTATTTTTATTAAAAATCTTACTAAGAGAAGTATTTCTCGATTAAACTGAAGAACTTCTGCCCTAATTTAGTACTAAATTTTTGGTTAAATGGGGGTGTGTACCAAACAATTTTTCTGTTTCTATTTTTATTCTTACTACCACTGTTATTTAATATATTTAATGTCAAGGCACTTATAGCTTTTGTGTAGCAATGTAGACTGTTTGTATTATAATCTATTATAATAAAAATATCATAATATTTTGCTCTACTTTGTATTGAGCACTTTTTTAAAAAAGTAAATGCTACGAACCACAGATTTTTACTCCATTTGTTCTTTCTCTTATTTGGAGATTATATATATATATATATATATATATATATATATATATATTCTGTATATTTAGGCAGCAAATAAAATGTAAAAATTATATTGAATCAATTTCTAGGTCTGCTGCTAGAAAAGTTGGTTTACTGAGTTGTGCTAGATAATTTTTCCAGAATGTATAAGCGTAACATTCATCCATGCATCTGGCCTGGTGCTTCTGCTACGTGTTTAAGGAATTCATAAAATCCAAAGAAGAATCTGCAATGTCATTGGTGCTGACCTGGCATCTCAGCTTCACCCAACTTCCTGCCACTTTAACATATGTTCCCTGTGCCTTTTCTATAAATACTTTCATTATAGTTATTCTGATGAAATTTCCTCTCTTCTTTCTTGCTTCTCAGTCAATTTTGATCGCATTAATGTTTTTGTTGTTTTGTTTTTTTTTGCATATTCACTCACATTCAGTAACCTGAATGATAAATAATGTTGTATTAAAAATAAATTTCATACATTCCTTAGAAACTACCCACATTTCAGATATGAAAATTAAGTTAGCACATATGGACTTTCAAGTAGATAAAGAATGCAGATCTCAAAAGCCCTTAAGTGTAATTGAACCAGCCTGACTTAAAGAAATTTGTAGCCAAGCTATCTAAAGCAGATCAGATGGTTATTTTCCCTGCAAAAGTTGGATTCAGGTTTCATATTTTTTCAATATCATATCAGAATTTATCCATTTTATAAACATACATTTATATACCCTAACTTTCAAATTTAAATTTTACAATTACAACTGTGTATTTATTCAGCTTAATATGTATATTAAAACTCTCACATACACAGGCCAGAAGACACATTTACAGTGTTTTTATATATATAACAATCAAAGAAACATGCTAATAGACACTTTCTAGTTTCTGGTCATCTGATCTGATAAGGGAATCTGATTCATAGTCCCTCTCATCCCCATAGAACCCAATACATTTTTGTCTTTCATTCTAACCTAAAGCCAAGAGTAATGTTCTCAGTGAAACACCATTATCTTCTCTTTTGTTTCTGATACTATTACACATCTTACAATCACACACACACACACACATTATATGAGTTCCACCACGGAATATGTGATCGAGCAGTTCTATATCGAGTCTAATTTGTTTCCTCTTCGTCACCAAGGCCTGTTGGTACAGTTGGTATGGTGTTTACCTCCTATCATAACTGTTCGGGTTTCAATTCTCAGTAGTGGTACTGCTGATGAGTTACAAATATAGGATGAAACTTTCTGCATTCTGTTGAGGTTTCTTCTAGACTCAATGAATTACTTAATTATGATATATATATGGGAGAGAGAGAGAGATGAAGCATATTTTCATTCAAGCTGGTTTGGTCAAATAATTTATTTTAAATTTTAGTCTATTTATTTTAGTTTTAATCCTTTCAGGTCCATGAATTTTTTTTTTTTTTTTTAATGACTGTAGAAAATTGATCAATAAAATACCAAAATTTTATTTCAAATAATTTTTATTTTCCCCACTTACTTTCAATCACATATGAAACCTTCAGGGGGTTAAAATATCTGTGAATCTGTATACAGTAGCTCTATAAATTCAAAATATTTTTTCCACTATTTGTTTACAGCATTTCAAATTCAACATTTTTTTTCAGTTATGCATGGAAGGTAACTTTTTTAATTTTTTTTAAAAAAAGAAAAAGATTTTTTAATTATAATATTTTAATTTAGTATTTTTATATATATTTGCTGCTACATACATTTAAGAACATTGTTGCTGTCCTTATAGTTGACTTTATTTTTGGCTACAATTTTCTTATATAAACTGCTTCCAGAATTTTAAGTTTTTGCTTGTTATTATTTTGATGAAGTACTGATGTATTTTTGACTAATATCTGTCAAAACTGTCAATGTGGACATTAGTGTTCCTTTAAATGTTCTGAGATTAAGCTGTGCTCATTCAAGGGAAATGTAAGTCATCTCATCAATGCTGCCATTGTAAAACCAACTTATATATTAACATTTTTATCAGAGATGCAATCTCCCAAAGGACATTTAAATTGATACACAAGGTTGGTCTTTTGTAAGATACTAGTTGACAGAGAAGAATTGCTTTGGGTGACTAGGTTTGATTGTATTAAATTTAGTATAGCATATTATTATTACTTGGATCAGTGGTGGGGTATACAAGTCTTTTTAGATTTTTTCCTCCTGCCTATAGTTAGAATGCATTTGATTATACACACACACAAATATACATACATACATATATATATATATATATATATATATATATATATATATATATATATATATATATATATATAATCCTTGTCTGGGAGAGTGTATGATTTTGAGAAAAGGTTTATCAGATATCACTGCTAATTTATTTTAGTTATTGACTGTTCATCAAGTGATTTCTATTTATACCTAGTAATATGTCAACTTACTTTTTTCTTTTTTTTTTTTTTTTTTTTTTTTTTTTAAGTATTTTCAGTATAAATGAATCACAGTTATAAAATAAATTTTTTATATTGTTGTTTATAAGCAGTTTTATATAAAGTAATATTTTCTTTATTAAATATGGAATTTATCTGAGATACTGAGAAAATGTAGCATCAGTTCCAAACTGAGTGGAAATTAAGAAATTAAACAGAATTTAATTCATATTGTGTGAGCTGAGAGACAAAAAACCTGACCAAGTTTAGTGGAAATATTCTTTAAATAAAGTTAGTCTTCAGTCCTCTCATGCAATCACTTGGAAGGTTTTTAAAAGATTAAATTATAATAAATGCATTGATACCAGCAAGTATTTTGCAATGGTGAAGTATTTTCTTTTCTAGAAACAAAAATGTGATGAAAATATTTATGATGAAATAAATGATTTTGACATTCAAATCTAAGACTAAAAATTTTATGAAGATAAATCAAGATTTTCAGTAGGTTTAATTTACAAAAAAAAAAAAAAAATTATCTCATGACATTTTTAATCATCAATCAAATAAAACAGAAAAGATATTCAAAATTGGAATACAGGTACTGCTTAAATTATGACAAGTTCATCACTAACAATAAATGAACATTTGCACTTAACTTCTGACATTAGAGAGAGTTAAGTTCATTGACCAACTTGACTACCAACGAAAAATAGGCACTCAACAATATGATCAGAAAGAAATCTTGCACATGTATATAAGGATAAACAGTCTAAACCAGATTGTATGCTGAGATTTGCACTTAGAAGGACCCTTTTTAACAGTTACAGGAGACATGTCAGCTGTCATTTTGAATTGCTGCAATCTAGGCAGATAGTGATTCCTCTAGTTTTATGAATAGAATAACATCCAGAATCTAGGACTTGTTGGCAAACATTCAATATTGCTAAAGAAAAAGTCAATGCAAAAACACAAAACAGTTCATTGCTGCAACAAATTCAGAGTCAAAGTTTACTCATTTTGTAATGTCTTAAGTAACTGCCATCTTTTTTTAAGTCAGCTGAGTGCTTTAATAAAAAAAAAAAGCCCAGACAAAACATGTCAAAATATACCAGAAAACACATTTTTCATTGTTTTAACTATAATAAAAAAAAAAAAAAGAAAAATCTTGTTATAAAAAAACATTGTAAATAATGTCATGTTATGACCATCAATTTTTGTTATAATTTTGATGCATAATTGGTGAATAATTTTGTAATTACTACAGGTATAAATTTCAAATTCTCACATCAATAAAAACTGTTAAACCAGACAGGTAAGGTAATTAATTTTGATTTTGAAAGATATACAATGTCTTATTTTGCCATTAAAAAGTTACATCAGCCAGTTGCTTATGACTTCTATGTGAGATGCCTCTTCCGGACATTGTCGATCATGGCTCTCCACAATTTCTTGTCCTTTGTAGCTCTTAATAAATTTTGTCTTTTTATTATCTCTCCTAAACCTGATTACACTATCCATTTACTCAAGCTTAATAGGTAGGCTATGCATTGATTTCCTCTGTCCCTCTTGTCTTCAATGTGTCCTGTGAGGATCAAACTTTCCAAGCTTTCTTTCATTATATGCCCCAGAAATTTCAACTATCTCTTCCTGATGTTAATTATAAGTGTCCTTTTAGTTTCCATTTTCTCTAAAACTTCATCATTGCTCACATATTCAGTCCATGGTATTCTCAGCATCCTTCTGTAGAGCCACATTTCTGCTGCTTCAAGTCTCTTCTTCATCTGTGAGGTGATTGTCCAGCATTCACTGCAATAAAGGAATGTTTAATGCTTGATCATATTTTTTATATTTGTGCTATAATCTTGATAAAATCCCAGTGGTTGGCCCTTAAGAATATTAACCATGAGTTATTTATGATATTAGCAAAACTATTTAACCACTGCTTGAAGGAGAAATCCTTCCAAAGTCTGTGGAAGGTGTCAAGTATATGTTCTGTTTTCAAGAAGGTGGGTGAGCAATAGTCCCTGTCTCAATATAGACTCATCAGCCTCATCATTGTCATTAGCAAAGTTTTTGAAGCTATAATAAACAAAAAGATTTTTGATTACTTCAGTAGGGACAATCTTGAGTGACAAGAAGTATGGGTTTTGATCATTACTCACAAAATCAGTGAAGCACTAGACAATAAATGCATCTCAAGGATGATCGCATTAGATATTTCAAAGGCCTTTGACATGGAATGGCATAAAAGGTTGCTACAGAAGCTTTCCAGCTATGGAATCACTGGAAGAGTCTTCTCTATTCAATTCCTAACAAGTAGGTCCCTGAAGGTAGTTGTTAATGGCTAGTCTACCTAGGCTCATGTGATCAATGCATGCATTACTTCTCAGTCCCTTTTTACTTTACATAAATGATCTGCCTAAGAGTATACTCTTATCTTTTCTTTGATATCTATACTGATAATACAATACCTCCAAAACTCTAGCTGACTAGAGCCTGGTAGTTAATCTATCCTCCAACCTATCTCTAACAGCTTAGTGGGGAAAAAACTTGTTGGTCACATTCAATACCTCAAAAAACCAAACCAGTGACATCCATCACTGAGCAGAACCTGAATTTTCACAATGAATAGGCATTCTCTCATGACGACCCCGTACCTTGAGCACTTATTGGGACTTAAGCCCTACCCAGATTTCAAGTAGAACTCATACATATGATCCATCTCTAAAGATGTTTGAAAAAAATGATCAGTCCCTGTACCACTCCACCTGCTATCCTCTACTTTTTACAAAAGCCAGATCAAGCTATTAATGGATACTGCTGTCATATATGAGCAGGTGTCTTAACTTTCCAGTTTTGATAGAGTCCAAAAGCATCTCCACAGCCTTACGGATTATTATTTAATATCCTACAACCCCTTTCTCACAGATGAAATGTTACAAGCCTCTCGCTACTCTATCGTTATTTCCATGGAAAGTGTTCAGATGAGCTACAGTCCTTAATTCCACCAGTTCTAACCTTTACAGCTAACACCTGCCATGCCATGAACATTGTAGTGAACTACCCTTATTCTCTTTATATTCTAGTGGTGAGATGTAAGTTCCATTCAAACAGTTTCTTCCCATGAACTGCTACTTTGTGGAACCAACTCTCAAAAGGAAGACTACTTCTTCGATCACTACAATCTTAATCTGTTCAAATCTAGGGTTAACCATTATCTTACCAACATATCCCCATAAACTGTATGTCTCTTACTTTAACCCTCTACCTCAAATGTCTCTTGGGCCTTGTATAATGTGAATATTATTGTAAAAAAGAAAAAAACATTGATGGGATGTAAATATTACATCCACTAAGTTTTAATAAATGTTATCATTTAATTGAATCTTTTCTCAAATTGTCTACTTTAAGTTGCAAAGTTAGAAGATAATAATTATCATTCATAAAATGTTATCTCTCAATAATTTTCTTCATTTTATTTCTCCAAGTAAAAAAAAAAAAAAAAAAAAAGAGTTAAGTTTAGACATTATCTTTTCTCTAACTCTTTACCTTACACTCGGCTTCTCTCATTAATATTTGTTCTCATTTTTTGCAGGAAACCATGGTTAATAAATATCATCAATTTTTAATTGTCAATTAACAGTAGAAATAACAGTAATTAGTGGTATAATTAAAATTCATATAAAAAGTTAACCTCCTTTTTTTTTACTTTAGTATTATTAATATTTACTGGCTGCTTGGTCAATGCATGCTGAATGTTTCCTTATAATGGTAATGGTAGTATTAGCCATTTCCTTACAAGGAAACATTTGGCATTCATTGACTGAGCAGTCAGTACTGCCATCAGCTGAAATTTATAAAATCTTTCACTTAAAACATTTTTTCAGGAAAACAGGTTTTTCAAGTCCAGTAGCTGTTATTGCTCCTTCCAGTTTCCTTAAGCTTTTATTTGAAGTAGTGAAATGTCAGCATCCTGATTATTTTCTCTTTCAGTTACATGTGCTACCGAGTTTAGTTGTTGCTGCTGTTGGCAGTCCTCAAATGATGTGGTTTCTGTTATTTATTTGTAATTCTGTATCACCAATTCTCAATGTTCAAAGAAGGATGATCTTTGCTAGAATATTCAGGCTTCACTCACACAAAGTCTTTGTTAAACATTGATCTTAGAAAGCAGTTATATACAGCTGAGAATTTACGTTTCGATTGATATTTTGGTTTTGTATCAATTTGTAGTGTTGGGCAAAACTACTTCCGGGACAAACCTATTCTAGGTTCAATTTCCTTATCTCTTATACTAATTTTATTATAACTGATCCATACACTAAGGTATCTGAAGTGTTTAGTATTTACTAATTCCACATAGGGGTACATAACCAATGTATCATGCCTGTAACCATGTTACTCACTTTACCTTAATGAACTAAAACATGCCTGTCAAGAAATGGAACAATGTGTCTATTATGTCAGTTAAACACATACCTGTTTATCACTTATAAAGACAGACTTAAGTGACACACACCAAATTTACACTGTACCTTTTTTTAATTATACTACAATCTTCTTGCAAGCAAAGAAAAGCAAAAATAATTACTTTTATGATTATTTTTGTCTGTGTATTTTTTTGACTTCTTAACAAATTATTGACTATTTTTTGTCATCATACTTTATATAGCTTTTTTATCCAATCCTGCATTACACACAATGTTCACATTCACAAAGAATCATTTTGGAAAAATGATAAAAATAATCTTTATCTTTTGTTTCAGTCATACATTTTGACAGCTGAATCTGTGCAACTTCAAGTCTTTTGACTCAACAAGTCAGATGATAATGTTAAAGGTAATTGCAGCCTTATAAGGAAATGTTTGGCATTCATTGACCAAGCATTTGTCAGTTGAAATTTATAAAATCTTTCACTTAAAACAATTTTTCAGTAAAATAGTTTTCTCAAGGCCAGTCACGTTTAATGCTCTTTCCAGTATTGATGGAGGCTTCATTTCTTGCCTTTTGTTTGGGGTAAAACAGAATGTCACCAACTTGATTATATCGTTATTCTCTCATGTGTTACCCTTTTTAGTTGTTGTTGCTGTTGAAAATTCCCAAGTAATCTCATTTCTGTTTCTTTTTTTTTTTTTTCGTTAAATCAAATTTAACCCAGGCAAGGCAGTTAAGCCACTAAGACATAAGGGGTTATTGGGTGTAAAAGAATTAGAAAACAGAAAACAACATGAAGGAATGAGGACAATAGAAGAGTAATCAGGAAGACAGTAGAAAATGTTGACATTGCATTTAAATTTTTGAAGATCCAAGTTGGCCAGAAAATATGGAGCCAGAAGAGAGCTCCACAAGTGAAAAATGCAAGAAAAGAACATTTTAGCATAGAACTTAGTTACATCTATCCAATTAAACTGTAAATTGATGAAACCTTCTTGCCAATCTAATACAGTACTTAAATTCATAAAGTATAGGTACCATAGCAAAGAGCTCATCTGAACAATTAACATGAAAGTATTTATAGAAAAGGCACAGGGAAGCAAGCAAACAACTTTACAGTGATGGGAAACTCAAGTCAAGGCACCATGTCAGGACCAATAATGTTGGCAATTCTCTTTTAGATTTTATCAAGAATCTTTAAATAAACAGCAAAAGCACCACACCAAATGTGGCAGCAATATTCTAAGCATGGGTGAATGGCAGATATGTAAGACAGATTCTGGAGAGTAAAAATGTCTAGCAAAACATAGTAAACCAACTTTCTTAGCAGATGACCTAACAATGGATTCAATGTACTCTTTTCACTTCACGTCAGCTAAGAATGTTAACCGGAGAAGGCACACTGACTCTCCCGGAGGTAATCATCAGCTATGCTGATGGAAGGCAGAAGGGGTATTTCAAATGATTAACTGTTTAGTTTTGGAGGTGTTAAAATTAAGAAGCCATTCTTTGCCCCAGTTAACAACAGACTGTAGGTCATTTGTGAGATCAGCTGCCAATTTGACTTTATCAAACTAATCAGATTTAGTATTGAGACAGGAGTAAATGGTTGTGTCATCAGAGTAGATACCAAGTTGAGAGCTGATGTCATCAGAAAGGTCATTATTAAAAATTAAAAACAAAGTGGGACCAAGGATAGAGCCCTGGAGGGGGACACCTGCATTAGTACAGAAGGATCTAGAAAAGTGGCCGTTCAAGACAACTCTCATTTCATGATTTGTTAAGAAAGACTGAATCAGTTCAAAAATTTTCCTAGAAATACCGTAGCATTTTAACATTGTGGAGAAGACCAGCATGCCAAACCCAGCTGAATGCTTTTGAGATGTTCAAAGCAACAGCTCAAGCTTTACCATTCTTATCTAAAGCTTGATAGACTCTTCCCGCAATAATCATTAATACATCAGCAGTTGACCTAGAGAAACAAAAGCCATATTGCTTGTCTGAAAGAAGGCACTGCATTGTGAGATGCTTAACTCATTCAGCATTGATTATGGCCGCTAGTGCTTTGCCAAAAATAGATAGAAGGCTAATAATCTGATAGTTGGAAGGGTTGAACAGGTCACCTGACTTCTTAAAGACTGGAACAACAGATGAGGATTTCCAACAATTAGGAAAGTAAGAGGCAGTGAGCTATTATACAGTTTAGAGAGAACAGGAGCCAGTTCAGGAGCACATTTCTTAAGGGCTATTACAGGGATGGCATAAAATCCATAATACTTTCTGAGTATCAAGTTTAGAGTTGGTATCAGAAACCATAGGTGTTACATACATATCATTCAACAGGGATTCCATTTTAAGTGGGAAGTTAAGCAATGATACTCCAGATGAATCAAGAGTAGAATTTAAAGAAAATTTATGGGCAAAACATTCAGATTTAGCAGCAAATGATATTAACACCTCAAAATGACTGAATAGGAATAAAAAATTATTCTTATTTAATACATTATTAGAGAGCCCCCAATAATCATAAGAGTGAAAGTTATTAGATGCAATATGGTGCCTCATTTTCTCAGCAAACTAAAATTTAGCTGCTTTGAGGACATGGTTACATTTATTACATGCAACCATAAACAGGCATCTGTTGTGATAAGAATTGCCATGCAGGTATAGTCAGAAATAGTGGCAGACCATGTCGCTGTGAATCATGGTGAAGATGAGGTTTTCACTTAGTATTTCCAAGAGTGAATGAAAGCATCTATGCTGGCTTTGACCCAAGAGAAAACCTAAGTGGTGCAATTCTCAATATGAAAGTTAAAAATGTCAGTCTAAAAAGGTTTCCCAAAGAAAGTCACAAAGCGAATCCCAATCAGCATGCTGGTATTGAAAAGTGGTCTTATGAATAGGAGGTTCCTGTTTAATAGATGATTGGACTAAAATGTCAATAGATACTATAAAATCATACAATAGATACTAAAACATGAGGACAGTGTTGTCAAGTGTAACAAGAGCGAAAAGAGGAGGTAAGGAACAAATCAAGTAAAGAAGCATTTATTAGGAAAACAGGTAAGGAAATCCACAATTTGAGTAAGAGATTGAGCAACAGAAAAATTAAAAGTCTGAATACCAGCAATATCAATAGCATTAGAACAATACAGTTCTTTGTTAGTGATTCTGTAATGCCAATTCACAAGGCTAGATATAGGATGTTCCTCACGTGCTTCACTCACTCAAAGGAAATAGGGTTATTAAGTCAGAGAGTAAGAAAAGCATTCTGTAGTAAAGGCTATGGAGAATTAAAAGGAAAAAATCAAAATCATAGGTTTAGGTAAATCCTATCAGGAGTCAAAATCCATTCTGTAAAGCTTTGAAAAAGAAACATTTTTTTCAGATTTGATTGGAAACGTTATATCAGTAAACACAAAGAGAAAGTAATCAGAAATTTTGACGTTAACCTAATGTGTTCTAGTCTATCTGTAACACTTTTTATAACAACTATAAAGTCTCTTTCCATTTATTGTTCATCTAGTACCCTGCACAAGAATTGCTGTGTTTTAAATTTGAATCAAGCTTGGCAAAGTTATTTGTTGAATTTTGAGTTGAAACTTTTGCTGTTTAATGGGATTAACATTAACCCCTAAATGTAAGGAAAGAAATTATTTTCTAAAAAACATGTTTAAAGTAAATGCTCTTTATCATTTTGAGATTTTGTAAGCAGAAAACCTGAATATTGTTTTAAATATATAGTTTAAAAATAAATTATAAAAACCTTGTTTAATTATCTGAATGTATTATACTAAACAATTTCACAATATAGAATTTTTTTCATGTCTTTAAATGACTAAGTTTTAGGAAAAGAAAGGTCAGTGTAGATTTTGTGGTGAAGAGTGTCACCTGATTGACTGGTTAATATTTACGCTTTTGTGGAAAAACAAGGAGGGTTGGGTAAAAAATCAAATATTATGAAGCAATCTCTCTAGAGATGACTCGTTATTTATTATGACACATCACATATTTGATTCACAGTCAATAACTTTATATAAGTCAACAACAAATTAAAGAAATTTGCCAAAGATCCATTCAACAAAAGATGATTTTTTAAATCTATTTCAAGTATGTTTTATCAGTAATTTACTTTCTTCCAGGGTAAATTTCATTTTTTTTTTTTTTACTTTCTTTAAATCTTTACAATTTGTTTTTTCAAATTCTATGTCTCTTTTTTACCTGAAGGCTCCAAGTCTTTTTTTCTGCTTTTCACGCATTTTATCTTTCATCCTTCAATTTACGCTCTCTCTCAAAAAAATTATATATATATATATATATATATATATATAGGAAAAAAACCTTAAAAAAACCATAGTCAGTAATAGATATATTTCGATGAATATAAGCATATTCATCTCATCGGACTGACTATATTTTATGAAATGGAATCAAGACACTCCATACAGACAGATATACAAAGATAAAATAAATGAAAAATAAAAAATGGCAAAAAGAAATTGAATTAGAAAAGTTTTCTCTGGGAGCTTACATTATGAAGAGAGAACAGAAAAAAAGAAATAATAATAAATATATGTGTGCATATATATATATATATATACACACACACATACACACACGTGTGTATTTGTGTGTGTAAATACGTGTGTGTGTGTGTGTGTGTGTGTGTGCGTGTGTGCATGTGTAGGTTCTTGTTTCGAGAAATCCAGTTGAGCTCTCTTGAGAAAAGGGTAATTTTAAAAACAGTGGCTCATACTGCTATTAACACATTGCTCTTCAACCGAATTAAATTAAGCTCTCCGGGCCACTGATGTATTCCACAGAGAAAACATTAAAATTTCCCTTTCTTTCTGCCATGCAACAATAGCCTAGAAGTAGAATCTCTGACTGATACCAAATCAGTCAGGTTTCGATCCCAGCTTGAAGCAATCAAATATCTAGCCATAATGAAGTGCAGCGAAATAGTCTGTGGATAACAATATGTATAAGTATACAGATATTTCAAAATAAAGACAAAATATTCATTAGGGAAATTTTTAATTGGTTTATATAGTTTTTGATACAACAAGGGAGACCATATATGTGAGGTAGCTTGGTGTAATGCTGCAACAACTACCTATACATCTTAGGTGCAAAGTAATCCTTGTCCTTGATAAGTATCTGTGACAATTTGCATTCCATTTTCATTGTAGGATCCTTTATTACTTTATTGCTGTAGCTACCATTTCTAATGAGGTCTTCCAGCTTTCTTGTATAATCTGATTTGTCCATCACTACAGTTGCATTGCCTTTGTCAGCCGGTAGTATGATGATGATGTTTTTGTTCCTCTGTAGGGATCTGATCACCAGCCTCTCCAGTTTCATGATGTTTGACTCGGATGGCTTGGCCTTCTCCAAGTTCATCCATCTGAGCCTGAGTATGGCACTCACCTGATGGTTTTGGCGAAGTTGAGACCTTTATTTAATACTGACTCCTCAGAGGCACTCAGCTGATATTGGCTGATGTTGATTACTGCTTTCACTGGTTGATGATGGACCTTGTGCATCACCTTTTGACCAGGAACCCTCTAAAAAAAAAAAAAAAAAAAAAAAAAAACACAGATGTTTTGAAAAAAAATTGTTAGTGTTGAAAAAGAAAAATCAGAAAAGCAATGAAAATTCTTTTTCTCAGGATTGGGTGATAAATTCAGTTTACAGTCCTGAAGTGGTAACTTTTGCAGCATATTTTTGCTGTTATGAAGAGGTTTTACAAAAAGATTGTGCTACATGGTCAGATGAAAAGAAAATACTTCCGTTGCTCGGAAAATTTGATCCAAGTGAACACAGAAAGTATGTGAACTACATACTTTCAAGAAATCCTCAGGAAATATCTTTTGAGGAGACTGTCTTAATTCTGAAAAAATCTTTAGGGAGAAAAGTTCTCTATTCAACACAGGATGGCAGTATTTAAGCCTTATAAAAAAGTCGGTAAGATTATTCAACTTTTGCCGGGACTGTCAAGAGAGTGTAAAAAGTTCAGAATAAAAGAATTTACTCCTTATATGTTTAAGTACTTGATTTTTTGTACAAGGACTGATAGCTTCAGAAGATGGCAATATTAGAACCAAAATTTTGTCTAAATTAGGACAAAATCCAAAAAACAGTCTGCAAATGATTGCAGAAGAATGCGAACAGATAGAAAATCTTTGACACAATACAGCAAGGATAGAAGAATGCAACATGTCAAAAATTCAGGCAGTTTTTGCCCACAAAATAAACCCCTTGTTATGGATGTGGACGGATTCATTATTACAAGGAATGTCCATTTAGAAGGAAAGAATGCTTTAATTGTGGCAAAAAAGGACATAAGCAAACACATTAAAAAAACCTAAAAATAAAAATGGGTCAAAAATGAAAAATACAGTTAACTCACCTACAATGGAAAACAAAGAAATAAAAATGAAAAGAAAGTTTGCAAATATACAGATGAGCAATAAAAATATTAAGTTCCAATTGGATACCAGTTCAGATCTGACATCAATAAATGAAAAAACTTGGAAAAAAACTGGCAAACCAACATTATTGATGACGAAAAGAATTTGCTCATGGCATTACAGGAAATGAGCTAAATTTTGAAGGAGAATTTTACACAAATGTGGCATTTATTGGCAAAACTAATAAATTGAAGATTCATTATGAAACAAACCTAGAACCTGTTCAGTAAATATTGGATTGGAGTGAGTCATTCAACCCTTTCAACCAACCAATTAATTATTCTGCTATAGTGTCAGTGTTAATTGAAGCAGCATGCAAAAATTAAAAAAATAAAAATCAAAGATAAAATTTCCTGAAATTTTTTCTGAGGGTGCACAAAAACTAAAGCGACAAACTTAAAGAGAATGTGACGCCTCTTTTTAGGCCAAAAAGAAATGTACCTTTTTCAGCCAAAACCTTCATTACTAAAGAATTAGATCACTTAGAACAAATAAGTGTGTTGAGCAAAATGGACTACAGTGAGTGGGTAAGCCCTACTGTTTACGTGAAAAAGAAAAATAATAAAATTAGTGTCTGCACAGATTTTTCTACGGGATTGAACAACTGTTTGGAAAGATAATCACCCTCTGCCAAATCCTGAAAACATAATCACAAAATTAAATGGTGGCAAAGTGTTTTCAAAACTTGATTTGTTCAAGGCATACCTCCAGATTCCTGTTGACAAAAAATGTGGGAAGTATTTAACGATAAATATGCATAAGGGTTTGTGTAGATTCAGTAGGACTGCCATTCAGGATAAATATCACACCAGGCACCTTCCCACAAATCATGGATACGATATTGAATGATGCTAACTTTGCAATAGCCTACCATGACAACATCTTAATTAAGAGTGAAAGCTGAGAACAACATGCCGAACAGGTTAAAGAAATTTTTGAAAAAATAAAACATGGCTTGAAACTTAATTTGGATAAATGCAATTTTTTTTTTTATCTAAAATTAAGTATTTGGGATAGGCTATCGATGCAAAAGGCAGAAAACCAGACCAACCAAGGTTGAGTGCGATAAAGAACATGACTCCCCAACAAATGCGTCAACACTACAAGCATTCTTGGGCCTAGCAAATTACTACAGTAATTTTATCCCAAATATGCACATGTTAAGAACTCTAAAGAAATTATCAAAAAAAAAGATTCTAAATGGAGTATTGAATGTCAAAAGTGCTTTCGAAGAAATTAAAAAATATTAATGTCAGACTTAAGTCTGACAAATTACAATCCAATAAGGATATTAATGTTGCAAGTGACGCTAGTAATTTGGGTTTAGGAGCTGTAATATTACATAAAGAAAGCAATGGCGAAGTAAAAGCGATTGTAAATGCATCGAGGACCCTATTGCCAGCAGAAAAAGGGTACTGCCAAATCGAAAAAGAGGCTTTAGGGATAATTTTAGGGGTAAAAAAGTTCCATAGATTCATTCATGGAAGAATTTTATGCTTCAGACAGACCACAGACCATTATTGTCTATTTTTGATACCACAAAAGCGATTCCTACGCATACTGCAAATCAACTTCAAAGATGAGGAACAATATTATTAAATTATAATTTCAAGATGGATTTTCTTCCATCAAAAAGATTAGGGCATGCGGACAGGTTATCCAGGTTAATCCACAAACTATGCGAACCATTGGAAGAAACTGTGATAGCAAACCTAAGAATAGAAATGGAAATAAAAAGCATACTGTGCAACACTATATGGGAATTACCTGTGACAATGAGGAAATCAGGAACAAAACAAAAATAGGCAAATATATCACGGAGAAAAAGAAACAATTTATGGGCCAACAGTACAAAAAGGAATGATGGTGAAAAGATTTTTTTCTATCTGTGATGGAATTTAGAAGTATGGCAAATAGGTGGTAATACCAAGAGCACTGCAAAAAAAGAATATTAAAAGACTTCCATACCAGTCACCCTGGTATATCAAGGATGAAAGTTTTAATGAGAAGCTATGTTTTGGTGCCAAATATGGACAAAGAAATAGAGAAAAATATAAAATCATGCAGAGATTGTGCAATGGCAGCAAAGGCAACACCAGTGAAATTTATCTCTTGGTCAAAGAAGGGACAATGTCATTTAATTGTGGCTGACACTTTCTCGAAATGGCCAGAGGTGATGAAATGTAAAAACATTACGTGCAGTGGTACAATTAAATTTTTGCATGACCACTAAATTCGGTATTTTGGATACAATTGTGTTGGATAATGGCAACAATTCATGGCAAAAGAGTTCAAAGTCTTTTGTAAAGTTTTTTCAGTTGTACACATCACTACCACATCATATCACCTGCGATCAAATGGGAAGGCAGAAAGATTTGTAGAGACTTTCAAGTGAGCATTAAAACTTGAAAACAGAAATGGATTCGTTGATGATATCCTACAATTTTACAAGGGTAAAATCATGTGACACCAAATCCAAGTACTAATTCAGGGTTGTCACCTGCAGAGATAATGTTTTCAAGAAAAATAAGATATGTATTCGATAAACTGTTGCCAAAGGGAAATAAAAAACCAATAAAGAAAAAAACAGATACAAAATCCTATATACCAGGTGAAAATGTCTTTTTCAAAGAGTATAGAAACAGGAAGGAAATTTAGAATGCTGGTGTCATTGATAAATGCATGGGAAGATTAATGTATATAATTAAAGACCCAAAAAAAGACCATTAAGAGGCATCACAACCAGATGAGGAAAAGGTACTCAGAGAATATAAATAACCAGATGTAAGAACCGATGAAGGTTATGACTTATTCAATGTACCAATGCCCTTAGTAGCTCCTGAGGAGAAATGTTCACGTAAACAAAAAAGAAAATTTACAGGGACTATAGGGATAAACACGGAAAGGAAAAAGTACTACTTCCAAAGGAAGTAGTCAATTTAAAAAAAAAAAAAAAAAAGAGGATGTTGTGGAGTAGCTGAACACCACCACAAGATGGACTGGTCTAAGACTATTTAAACAGTTCTTTCTCTGAGGGATGGGAGTTAATGATTAACTTTTTTATTACATTACTCTATGTTCTCAGCTGTGCACCATATTATTCTCCGGAATAAACTACTTATTTTCTATACATGTGTCAACCTTTCCTATTTACGACAACACATTCTAAAGTAATGGATTTTTATTTATTAATCCAACAGATTTTATCACTTTAAATATTTTAAAAGGCACTATTCAACCTTGTTTGATCAGCTAAGTTCTCTGTAGCTCAGTCAGTCTAGAGCATCTTGGATCTAACATACACTCCCTCTGACCTTAGCAATCCAGATTTGAATCCTGTCAAAGAGTGCATATTTTCTTTAACAAGATTTCTCGAATATTCAGGCCAGTAGAGAAAGATAAATATACTGCTTAATAGTGTCTACTCAAATACAAGTATCCACTAAAGCTAACATTTAAATTATATATATATATATATATATATATATATATATATATATATATATATATATATATATTTATAATAAACAGTATTAACAACATTTACCAGCCTGAACGTCCAGCAAATTTTCATAGAAAATATATATCCTCCGTCAGGAATCAAACCTGTATTTTATATGGAACTGTGATATGGCCTGACATGCTATACCAGTTTAGCTACAGAGCAGGGTCTGGTTAGCAAAGTCGATTTTATTGCTTTTAAACTACAATTTTCCATGGTTTCCCTTGAACAGTCATATATGCTCAAAGTTTAACTTAATGTAAACAAATGAGGTCACACACGACAAAATGGACAAAGTCTGACAATTATTTTATTTTATTGTCATACATTATTTATATAGATACAAATATTTAGGTAAATGCTCTGTTTATAATAAACAGTATTAACACATTTTATATGAAAATTTCTTGGACATCCAGGCCAGTAAATGTTGTTAATACTGTTTATTATAAACAGACTAGCAGCATGGCCCAGCATTGCCCGTGCTTGATTCAAAAATTGTACGACTCATACAGCAATCGCTATCACTTGACTTAAAATATTTTTGCCCTTCCTTGCCTTTAAAGGAGTGCCCTTTGCTGTGCTGATGTTGCTACATGCCTTACTTCTTGCCTATCTCACACTGTAAATTTTTTCTAAGCTCTATACTAAACATTAAATCTGTTACGAAAAAAAAAAAGAACTAAACAAAATGAACACAAAACAATCAGCTTTAAAAAAGGACTTGTAACTGGAAAAGCCGAATGAAAAAAGAATGTTAACAACAAATACTTTTTCACACCCAACCCAGTTCTGCGGAATCAGAATCAACGTTAGTTTAAGCAAGCAAATGAGCCAATTGGAGTAAAGTGCCATGCAGATTTAAATTTTTCCCACTTGTGACAAATGCAGCTATCAATTTTTTGGCATGCTAGTTAACATTCATGTCAGTCAGCTGGCCAGTAGAAAATGGCTGCAAACTACATGAAAACTGCTGTAGAAGCATGAAAAAAATCGATTATTTTCATTATCGATGGGAGTTGGGAAATGCAAAGTCGGTCTTGTCCTTTATGCTAACTTGGAGCATGTGCATGTAAATTTTGGTGCAAATCCATCGAAAATTGCGGGCATGCATTCGTTACACACACACACATCCTGCCTTTTATAGATAGAGATTATTTACTTAAATATTTTTGTCTATATACATAATGTATAAGAATAATATATATTAAAATAATTGTCAGATTTTGTCCATTACACACACTAATATATATATATGATGGCAATAACTTCAAATAATATTCAGGTAATCAATATTCAATAAACATATATCAAAGTTATCTTCATCCATTACCTTATAAATGTACAATGATTATATAAATATACATAAATGTGTGTGTGTTAATTTTTCTTATTCAGAATTTCTACTTTTTTCTCTTTTTTTTTTTTCCATTTCTTTCCCTTTTTATCAGATTTATGTGTTTTCAATGCTTTTCTTTCAAACACTCTTAATTTTTATAACCTTCATTACATTCTGTTTTGTTTCTCAGCTTCTCTCATTCCATTTCTTGCTGTCAATCAAACTGTAATTTCTGTGTCTATCTTCATTTTGGGAAACCAATTCTCAGCAATATGATTAAAGACTGAAAACTTTTTGATCATATATAACAAGTTTTAAAACATTTCAAAAATATTTCAGAAAGAATATTAACATACTGAAACAAATGATTACATAAAAGATATTGAATACCATAAACATTTGTGTTTTATATTGTTAAGATATAAAAATGCATTATAGCAAGTTAAAGTGACATGCAAATATAATTCTTAGGGATTTTCTACTTCTTGAAACCTGTTGAGTCCTTGTGGAACATAGGATTGCTGTGTTAGGATAAGCATATTGTTTCCAAAGGAAAACAAACAAGGATTAAAGTTTTAACAGTCTATTCATCAATTTTCAGAATATATACATAATTGTGTAAAAAACAAATAACAAAATTGTTTATATGTGGTTCTTTACTTGCCATTGGTAGAGGAATTTATTAGGTATAAGGGTGTTATTGGTAAGTCCAAATGTGGGTTGATGTCTGAGGTCATGGTGGTGATGTTGAATGAGGCCTGGAGTGGATTCATGAAACTGTGAATCTGTAGTAGTACAAGTGGGATGTTATTGCTGAGGTTGGTCCATGATAAGGCCTGGTGAGGTGAGTTGGTGTGTCGGTTGACTGAGATCACAGTAGTGATGCTGAGAGAAGCTAGGATTGGATAGTTGTTATAGTGGAACACACCTATTCGATAGTTAATAGACTCTCCCACCTATAATAAGTAGGAGTAGTAAAAGTAACGAGCGAGTCAGGGAGTTGGTCAGTCAGTCGATGTCAGATGACTGTTAGTCGGATATTAAAGTATCAGCCACCCCAACTAGATTACTGCGTCATTACCTATTACATCAAATTCCTAACGTTTTGTACGTCGAACCTATTTTAGGACCAACTTAGTACAAATACAAGCCTCCACTGTGAAACCACTACATAACAATAGTCAAGCTTGATCAAACAGATTGTCTCTATTGGATTCTGGTCTAATAGGAGATCAAATAAAAACAGGTTTGCAGTGGTGATGATAACAGCTGGCCTGTTGGCCTAGCACTGTGTTATTCATTTATGAGGGGCTCTTTTTAAGTGAATATGGTGGCTCTTTTTCATTTTTTGTTTTTTTTTTTGACACAGCAACATTCATGATTGGCTATTGTATTTTAGATTTTTGCAGGGATTTGTTTCGTGAACTGGATGATGCTTGGAGCCTCTGCACAGAAGACAATTTTTTTTATTGTGAGTTTTGCTTTCTTAGTGCTCACATACAGCTGACATGTAGAGTGAATCAGAAAGATCTATTTTGCAGTGGGGCATAACAACTGCAACAACACCACGCATTCTGCTGCTGCAGTTTCAGTCAGAAGTATAGTATTATTAGCCTCATGACCAACCAGTTTGAATTTAAAGTTGTTTTTTCTTTTAGAGTGGTTGCAACCCAAGAGTAGAAAACCCAGTATGCACTGTTATCTGACCCATGGTGGACAGATCAATCCCACCAATGACACCCCAATTGTAGTGTGCATTAGTACAAAATGAATACAAACTGCCTTATCTGGAATTTGAACTCAGCCCACCAATTCCGTTTTGCTAAACATTATGTTATCTGCATCTCTTCCAAGTAGTTTTAGTTTCAAACTTGAGACGTCAAAAAAGTTGAAGTCAAACAAATGTTTCTATTTCATTTTTAATGATCAGTTTTATCATGGCAAAATGTATTGTTTAGAAAATAATATTAAATTTCAAAATATGTAAGTTTGGTACCAACCAATGACTGAAAACTGAAAGTTAAATATTAGACAGACATAAATATAGTTTAGCATCTGTTCTATCTAGTTAGAAATACTGTATAGTTTATAATTTAACCTAACGTAAAACAATGTTTACATTATTCGGACTGTTATCCTCATCTTCATTGCCATATTCAATTTCATCTACCAGAGTAGATTCTTCAAGTTCCACGTGCCATGCCTCTTCCAGATGTCTCGGTTATTTCCCTTTAACTCAACTCTCCAAGTTTTTTGGTTCACCACTGCTGTAGCCTGATATTGAACTCACAACTCTTTAGGTCTAGTCACTGGATCTAACCAACACATTTATCCACTGGGCCATGTGTTCTTTCAGGTGCATCATGTCCACCATTAGTAGATGTTTAAATTTTATAAAAGCAGTAATGCAATATAAACAATATTTTTGTACTGTGCATGAATGCCAGTGACTGTTTTGCCCATTTCAAAATTATGAAAATAATCTTTCTGATAAGCCTTGTTTGGAAAAGATCAATCACTTTGGGTAATAACTGTTATTACAAAAATATCACTTAAAGCAGATTCATGTCAAGCATCACATTCAACCATACAAAAATATTTCAAGCAAATTGTAAAGAAATCTAAGAAATTTCATTCCTCATAAATTCTCAACAATAGTCAACCATTTACAATAATCTGCAGAGCAGTAGAAAAAAAAATGTGTTTTTTTTTTTTTTCATCCAATTAGTGCAGATGACAAATGTGTATTGTATCATAACAGCAAATGCAAAAAGCGGTGATTACAACACTCTGTTAAACTGATTCCAACATCAAAACCAGGATTTCATACACAGAAAATTTTTCTATAAATTTAATGGAACATGAGAAGTATCATCCATTATGAGTTATTGAAACCTGGGACACTTTTATTGTCAACAACTTTAGTGTGTCAATTCATTAAATATTCCAAAAATCTATCTGCAGGAGATAAAAATGATCTTACATATTGGACTAGTATAATTGCTAATGACTGATCATGTCATTGATTAATAAAATTTATCTGAATGACATTTTCAAACTTCTTTTATCTTTTTTTTTTTATTTTTGAAAATGTAATATTACTTTCCAAATAACCTAATGTATATATATATATATATATATATATATATATATATATATATATATATATATATATATATATAAAATAAAAACTGATATTGATACATATGGTTATAAATATTCAGAAATTTTTATAAGCACACAGAAACACCAAAAGGAAAACTCAGCAACATGAAACAATGTAATCAGGTTTAAACTTTACTCTGATCTACAAATCACTCACAAATTAAATTTAAAGCATAATGTTCAAGTTCCTTTTATGTCAATCAAATATGAAATTGGAAATAGTTTTCTATGGATTTTATCAGTAATCAACCACTGTAGTTCATCTTGATAATTTGGGGAGAATTCAGTTATACTTAGATTATGCCTTTGTGACAAATTTGATTTAGCCCAATAAACAGTAATTATTTTATTGCAATTGTTTTTAGTTTAAACAATGACTATTAATTACTATTAATTCCAAACTTTTAAAGTGAAATAGACACTATTTCTAAATGAAATGTTATAAAAAAACAACAACAAAAAAAAAAAAAAAAAAAAACACTGATCCAGTTCTGACCTTTTACACACAAATACACAGATATATCAATATTAAACTAGCAAATGGATAGCATTATTATACAAGCTTCATACTAATTATAGTAGAATTAATTTCTGTATTTAATACACAATTTAAAAAATAAAAAACAAGAACAAATTCAAATGCCATAATTTATTAATATACTGTATTATAGATTGCAGAATAAATTTAAAACAAAAAGTTATTTTTAACTAATGTATATTTTATTTTAAAAATTTTAAACCTTATCATATACCTGCACACTACTTTTAAAAGTAGATTCCAGTTTAAATTTGTTTACTCAGGATTTCTTGCTTATAATCACTTTCAAATTGAGTGAAAAATATTTGTTTACATTTTTTGATCAGTTAGAAGACTAAAAGAAAATGACGATCATTTTAATATTAATCTGATAAGGAGTCATTCTAATTCAAATTTTAATCAACTCTGCAAAGATATAGATTTAGCTGTCATAAACATATATACAAACACTTGTCACTTATGGCATATACATCAATTAATACTTTACAGATTAATATTATCTTTTCGCTTAACATCAAAGTTGACTGTACTAGACAAGTTAGGTATTCCTTCAAAAACTGGATGAACGGAAATAATTGTCATTTTAAATCAATTATGTCATCAAGACAGTGGAGGTGCCAAAATAAGCTGTTAAGATTTTAAAAATCCTACAGCACTGTTATCATTAATCCACCTGGTTTAATTTGATGAAGCTAACAATCCTGAGCAGACAAGGTAGTGCATGAGAGGGGTTGGCAGTGGGCAAGCAATCAGGTGAAATAAAGGAAAGTGAAAGAAAAAGAGAAAAGAAAGGTAATGAACAAAGTAAATTAGTGAGTGAAAAGAAAATTGTAGACTCTGAAAATAGATATTATCAATTGCCTCAGTATAATTCTGCTTGGCTACAAATGCTAACTTCAGTTGCATAAGACCTGGAAAAAACTTAGGACTTATGATTTATTATTTAGTTTTTTTTTTAGAAAAGGTTAAAAACCAATGTTACTACCTACGGCATTACATGAACACATACATGTAAACTTCAAAAATTACTTATGATTATATATTCATCAATATATAAAAATCACACTGGTCACAGCACAGACAAATTTATGTTGAGAAAATTACAAATTAGTCATTAATTCCAGCAACTAAAAAAAGAATAAACTATGAATACTTGATAAGGTATTAATAAAATATTTGCTAGAAATAATATTAAAGCAAATAATATTGAGAGGATCAAAATGTTCAGCCAACTTATAAAAATAAAAGACAAATTTTTATTTTGAACATTAACTTTATTAAATAAGCAATTTTAAATTTCCATTATCTTCTACCCTCTTTCAGGCAAATTCATAATTTCTTCCTCCCATATTTTATCTTTCTCAACAATGAATTGTTCTATATGCCTTTTGCAGTCTTCCAGGGTTTTTCTTTTTTTTTTTTATTAAAAGTGTAATTTCTGTAAAGACTGCAATAAAGGTGCAAAAACTGTGGAATATGAGAGGTGAGTGAAAACTTTTTAGCCAAGCAAGATTTTTTCCTGGTTACCAAAAGAACATACGATCTAGTGTTACTTGATGGAATATTACAACTTTTCTGTTAACTGTCCAGAATTAGTTAGCCTTCAGTTAGTCTAAATGGGAACAGTACTTATCCAAATCAATTGATTGTTTCTCCAGAATGAGCTTCTAGAGGACCATGTGGGTTTGAGTGTTGCTGAATTAGGAACATGTGCTGTTTATTTCCTGCTAGAAGGTCCAACTACAAGAAAATGCCAGACTCAAGTTGAATTTAACCGAAGATGTAAAGACAAACAAGACCGATATATATATGCCAACAAATATATGTATTAAACAACAAACTTTACAATGGACAAAGACATTAACATTTGTGTTTGTGTGCGGACATAAAGAATTTGTTCTTTGGTGAATGTTCGTACATGTGTGTTTCATAGCGTTTCCCCACAAGTGGGCAAAACATGGATTTCTACAAGAGATTACATTTTTAAATGTGTCCGCTGAAATGCAATGTGAAAAAGAGAACAAGGCAAGAAGTTGTCCAGTATTTATAGTGGAGGGAGAGCGACCCCTAGTGACAATTAGAGAATTAAGGAGGAGCTAACTCCGACAAGCTCATAATAGAAACACCCTTCCAATTCCTCTACATTCACAGCATCACCTTATTTAGATGAAAACTGGCCTTTGGTATGATTAGTGGCAGTTCATTTCATTTATCCAACAATATTTTCCATTGCTGTTGTAAATTATCCACTTCATTGCCTGCCACTATTTGTTTTTAAAAAAAAAAAATCTGAACATTTCCATTAACATTTAGGTAAAGAATCACACAGAAAAGCAATCTAGTAGTTTCTATCATTTACATAAAAGCCACACATAAAAGTAATTAATATAACCAAACTGGGGTAAATGATTTTCAATGTTTGACTTGACTATCTTGCATATTTTAGCAATTTCCCATTTGATATAAGATTATTTTCAAATAATGTCTTTATTTCATTGCTATCAACTATAACTGGCCTGTCCAACTATAAAGCATTGTTTAGTAAAAAAATTCCAGCATAAAATTTTCCAAACCACTTTTGACTTGTTTAGTCATTTGCAGTACCTTATCCATAACCTTAGAAAAAAATTTTGTGCTTTGATTTGCATTTTTAGCTTTCTCAAAAAAAGTATATATTTAACTATTTTTAAATGTATGCTGATATGACAATAAACTAATAAGTAAGTTTTTTTCAATGAAGTTAGTTAAAACTAAACACTCCCCATGCTACAAAAATAGAATGACGATGATAATAAATATTAGTGATAACCACCCAGAACCTATATTGGCAGCAAACTGCCCACATATGGATAGAAAATGAATTCAGTAAATATACAAAAATAGAAAGAGGTGTAAAACAAGAATATCTTCTCACTGGATTTATTCAACCTATAAAATGAGGCAATTCTGATAAAATTAGAAGTCCTATCACAATCTTAACAACATCAACAACAGCAGATGACGGTTTTAAGAAAAAGTGCCTGACTGACAAGAACACTACAGTCAAGTGCCTAACATATAACTGCCCAACTGACAAGAGCCTGACAAACAACTGCCTGATAAAAAAAACCTGATACGGACAACTGCCTGATGTTTATATATCTGTAAAATATTTATATAGTTTTGCTGTTATTCAAAAGGGAAAGTTCTAGATAATAGCCAACTGTTCCATTCCAATTCTCATAGAGATGAAGACCTTGTGCCAAGGCGAATCTTACTATTTGTCAGATACAAGATATTTTTGAGAACGAAATATTATTTTGTCAGTTAGCAAGAGTTGGTTTGTTTAATATAAAATCATTCTTATTAGTTTCATTATTGCTTTCTTAATCAATATTTAAGATTATTGTTACTATTTGCATTAAGTATATTATTGTTAACATTATTATTATTACTAATACTACTAGAACATTATTATTATTGTAACAAAAAACAGTGAAATCATAAAGAATATATCAAAGGTTTAAATCTATTGAAACTTACTTTTTAGTACAATAAACAATTGTCAGCAAAGGTCAGAAGTGAAGAATCAAAATTTCTCTCTCTCCCTCTCTCCCCCTTGTATTTTTCAATGTGTAACATGAGGAAAACTGCTATTGCACTGAAATTATACAATCCCTTTCAAATGACAGCAAAAATATCTAAATACCCTCTATATATATATAAGCAATGGGCATTTTTCTGTTAGGCAGTTGTCTCTATTGGTTATTTTTCCATCAGGCAATTGTCCTTATCAGACAGCTGTCTGTTGGGCTCTTATTAGTCAGGCAGTTATCTGTCAGGGAGTTGTCTGGATACCGCAGATGACACAGTGTTGATAGCAAACACAGAAGAAAACTACAAGGACTCCTACAGAAGGTAGTGAAAGAAAGCAAGAAAAAAGAACTAAGCATCAAGAAGATTGAATGCATGGTTGTCAGCAAAAGGAACAGGCCAACATGCAAATTACAAATTGGAGACACCAAAATCAAACAACTACCACAATTTAAATATCTGAGAAGTGTTTTAATAGAGGACAGAAAGTGTGACACTGAAATCCAAAGACATATTGGGACAGTGAAAGATGCTTTCCAAAAGCTAAGCAAAGAAAATTTTTTGTTAGAAACAAAGAGTTCTGAACTGTTACATATCAGTCCTCCTATATGGCAGTGAATGCTGGACAATCTCCTCACAGATGAAGAAGAGACTTGAAGCAACAGAAATATGGTTCTACAAAAGGATGCTGAGAATACTATCAACTGAACATGTGAATAGCAACAAAGTTTTAGAAAAAATGGAAACAAAAAGGAGACTTTTAATTAACATCAGGAAGAGATAGTTGAAATTTCTAGGGCATATAATAAGGAAAGAGGGCTTAGAAAATTTTATACTAACAGGACAGAGGAATATAACACATAACCTACCTAGCAAGCTTGTGTAAATGGATGGCAGGACAGATTTTAGGAGAGATAACAAAAGGACAAAATTTATTAAAATCTACAAAGGGCAGGAAATTGTGGAGAGCCATGATAACCAACATCCTGAAAGGACACAGCACAAGAAGATAACCAGCAGACATCTGGTATGAATATGCTATTGTTGTTGTAATGGTGAAGAAGAAATAATATATCACTACCACCCAGAGACTGTCCTAGAAAATAGAAAACAAGTAATCCAGGACAACGTTTGACAATTTTTTTTTTACTGTGACCCACTGCAAGAACCACATTTTGAATTGTGACCCATTATACCTATGTGTAATATAAATCAAAGACAAACTCTGCTCACTAGGTTCATTTATAAACAGTTTATATGTATATTTATGATCTACACATATTGGAATTGCAGGTATCTATTTAATTATTTGTATTAGTTATTTGTATAAATATAAAATTATTACTAAAAAAAAAAAAAAAAAAGAAAAAAAAAAAAACTAGCTCATTCTTAAATTTCACCGAATCAACAGCGAAATCACTGACAATTCCAAGAATTCAAATGAACACAACACATCATCTTACTATCACAGAAAGAATGTATTGGTACTCGATTTTGACACTGAGTCAGGAAATTCACTTTTAGCTTTGACTTCAGATGCAACTAAATTATTCAACAATCTTAATAGCTGTCACCGGCCATGAAGATAAACACACTGCACACTTTCATAGCTAAGTTTTGGCATGAGGTCTCTTTGTGAGAAAAACTAATGTAACTCAGTGAAGAACTAGTAATGATTTATGAGTGCTGTACAACATTTAGAGTTTATCTTTTGCACTTTGCTCTCACTTACATTTTTTTTTCTTTCTACCTTTTTGTCACAACACATATTTATCTCATGACCCACTGATGGGTGAGTACTCACAGTTTGAAAAACCTTTGACATACAGAATGACAACACAATCCAAGTGAGAAAACTGGATTTGCTAGTCATAAACAAGAAAAAGAGGACCTTCCAGCAAGTGGACATAGATGTACCAGTGGAACACAAGCTTGAGAAGAAAGAAAAACTATTTGAAAAATACCAGGACATTAGCCAAGAACTGAAAAAGTTATGGAACAGGAATATTAGTCACTCTTAATATATATTGTGCACTTGGAATCATTTTAAAAACACTAGAATTAAGAGTGAATGAATTAGAAATTGAAAGAAGTGTTGAGACTATCCTGATATAGAAATGCTAATTCTACATCTTTACAAATTACTAAAAATAGCTTGTTCAGTTTCTGAACAAAAAGTGGATCACAGCAATGTTTTGAACAGATCCAACTTTGCACATTTTTTTTTTTTTTCAATATTCAAGTTCTAATTGGTAAACAAATATACAAATGGACATTGCTATCCATCCACACACAAGTTTTTTTTTCAACACATGATCAATTTAAAATTTTTAGCACCAATTTCTCTGGAGCCTACCCAATAAATACAGAACACTAACTCACTTTGCCAGTGAGCACTGTGACTTCAAACTAGGCATGTTCACAACTTTGCCAAAAAAGAGCTTACCCTGACGAAAAAAAGCTCCAAACTTGATTCAACAATTTTTTTTTATTATCTAAATGTTTATGTCATTATTAAGAGGAAAGATTAAAGTATTTTCAGTATTTTAAAAATTTTTTAATCTTTTCTCGCAAGTCTGAAATTTTAGCTAAAAATCTTATTTATTTTGAGTCAACAAAATTGACGTAAAATCAATCATGTCACTCATTACTGAGTTTTGTAAACAAAAATTAAATTCTCCATTTAAAAATTTTGTAAAATTCAATTATACTTTTTTCATAAATTATTTTAGGAAAATTAGAAAATTTAAAGTATCCTTAATGTAATTTGAAAGAAACATTACTTACAGCAGAAAATTTTTTAAGAGAAACATGTCCAACCATGGTGATTAGTTTTGGGAGGTGTGAACTGACATACGTCAATGTATCAACAACTTACGTCAGGGGAATTTATCAGATGGTAGGAGAGAAATGATAAAATTTTGCCTAATTTTAAGTGAACCAGGTTAGTAGAGTTTAAAAAAAAAAAAAAAAAAAAAAAAAAATACACTTTCAAAACTTTATTTTTTTTTTTTTTTTTCACCTTACTTTTGAAGAATTCTGGAATAAAAATAACATTTAAAATATGAAAATATACATTTAGAATTAAAATTTTATAACAGGCAAAAAACAGTGACCTAATTGCTACGTACACCTATTATAAAAATATTTTATGGTATTTTTTTTTTAAATTTTATATTGTCTCAGTTATGAAATTTTTTCCTGAGACGGTATAAAAATTAAATAAAATACCATTAAATTTCATAAATGAAACCGGTAACTCATTTGAAACGTGCTAACTAACAGAATGAAAGCCAACCAAGATCAGATAAAATAAAAAATCAAATATCGCAATCAGGGGAAACAACTCTAGCACACGTGGCATTATTTCAGAATTGTGCATCCATATTTTTGTCAGAGACGCTTTTTAATATATTTTTGTAATGTTAAAAATTCTTGTAAAAATATCCACATGTAGCAGATTTTAATAAGCTTTCAAATTTATGATCTGCAAAAAAGTAAATAAAATAATAAGAGCATTTCCATTGATTTGCAGTAACAAACTTAATTTTCAAATATTTAACAAGTTTTTATCACATTATATATTTAAAATTGAAAAAAAAGAAAATTTTGTAAAAAAAAAAAAAAAAAAAAAAAAAAAAATTTATTTTTCATCAAAAAAATATTTTGGCTTCAAATAAAAATGTCCTTAATATATATTAATCAGAAAAGGCATTAAAAGCTTTTTTTAATTAAATAATGTCTTAGTTTTTATTGGATTTTGTATTTTTACAATTGAGCTAAAAGTTTGGGTAATAGTGCACATAAATTTATAAAAAAAAATCGATGATTTATTCTTCAAAGTCTGGTGCATTTAAAAGAAACGTAGACACACAGCTTCAAGTTTTCAAAAATTAAATAAAAAGAGGAGTATAAAAATGTAAAACAAATATTTTTACCATGACTTTCTAAAAAAGAAACATTTCTAAAATAATTTCATTTATTTTTGAATAAGTTCTTAAAATTTCAAAATCCAACAATTTGATTTTTGCAAGAATATCCAAATTAATGTTTTCAACTGAAAAAGTCGCTAAAAAAACTAATGCTAAATATACGTGACCGTTGACCTAAGAAAAAAAAAAAAAATTTTCAACCTAAATTTCAAACATATCGGAAAGGAAGGAGTAAAAAATTTAAAAAAACTAAATTAGAATATACTTTGGTCTTTCCTCTTATTAATTAATAAAATTAACTTTTTCACAATAAAACTTTGTTTTTATTAAGTTTGGGGCCTTTTTTCTTCATGCTACGCTGTTGTTTTTTTGCGAAATGTTTGACATACCTCAGACGATTTGTTACACGAACCTATGTCACTTCATCTGAAGTTTTCAAAGTTACTTGCGAACATATAACAAACTTACAGAAATTTCACTCACTCATCAATCCGTTCACCCAGCAGTTAATAATCATTCCTGCTAGTAAATTAAATTTCATTCAAACAAAGCAAAGAACTTTTCGACATGAAATCATCTTCCAAACTTTCACAAACATTCTAACTTCAAGTCTGATCAAGAGCAGTCAAAGGAAGACAACTTTATTCCAACTAAAAATTTACGCAAATTTAATTTGAATATATTATTTGACACAAACTGTTTAATTTTCTTACGACATCCTACTTTGTGAAACGTTCATCACAAATTTTGCAACACTTAACCTCTCAGTTAAAATCACAAGCACCATTCACACACACACACACACATATATATATATATATATATATAAAAGAGAGTTTAACAGTAATCAAACTAACAAACAATATGAGATTTCAATCAAAAATCTACGCTTATTACAATATATATCATTGTAATCTTCATACAATATAAATGAAAATTGATTGTTATTCAATATAAATGTCTTTTCTCAGTATTGTTCTATGCTTTTCTGTTTATTTTCATTGAAGTATAATGTTGAGGATACATGTCTTTGAATATGCAGCCCAAATTTATTCATTCAACTATAAGACCCGACATAACAAGTCCCTACACAGGCAACAGCATTTATGGGGGTCTGTGGTAATATTGAGAAAAGTGCTAGATTTGAGCAGACTTACACTTTGATGAGTTGGTTGCTGAAGTTGAAAAGTATGTGGAAGATATTGAAAACCCTTTTAAATCTACTTCAACATTCATTTATATATTTCACCAATTTTTCCAAAAATCAAAGTAATTACACTGACCTACACTGCCAAAAATTGTTTTCCAAGAATAATGTATTTTACATTTGATAAAGTGCCTACATGTAGTGTATTTTATATTTATTAAAACAAGTTGGAATGTTTCATTTTTCAATAAACTGTTTCATACATTGTTAAAGTTTTCCTAAAATATTAACTTTTGTTTAATGAAACATTTCTGATTTAACATTTAAAATATGACAAATACTTAAATAAATGTTATTAACATTTATTAATGGAATTGTTATTTTCTGAAACAAGACAAAAATATTTCACATGTATCTTGAAATAGTTGCAAGTGTATTCATTCCATTTCATAAAAAACTTGATGCCTAAGAAAATAAAATTAATTCACCAGTAATATTTGGAAACTTTTATTTTACACATTAAATTATTTGTTTGTGTCCTCATCAACAAAAATTTCTTGTGGGAAATATCTTCAAAGGAAAACCTTTCAAATAAGGTGTCAATATTAATTTTAACAATAATTTCCCTTGTAGTTTTTGTTGCATGAAATTTAACTTAAAAAAAAACATCAATAGGAAAAGAAATAATGTCATGGAAAATGTATATTTTCAGTTTTTTGTCATACTTTGTTTCTTGCTAATACTTAGAGACTTTTTTTGTTGTTGTTGAAGGTGAGGTGCTTTGTTGCACTTATGGTAAATTTCACTTTTTGTCAGTGAATGTGTCACCTTAAAGAAAGAATGAAAACAAAAATGCATTACAAAAGGAAAACAAAAAAAAATCACACTCCTACGAAATTCCACCTGTTATTTCTGAAATAATAATTTTCTTTCTCTAGAAATAGGATGCAAAATATTTTTCGTAAGTCAGTGTAACCCGGATATAAGAGAATTGCCGGGACCAGAGAAGTCTCTAATATCCGGGTTTGGTCTAATTTATATACGTACATTAACACAGGCTCTAATTTGGGACCAGATAAAGTTTCTCTTATATCCGGGTTACACTGTAATTAAACAACTTTATTATCTTCTCATTAACATATTCTTCCTTAGGTTTTTTGTTTGTTTTTGTTTTTTTAGTCAATCACAGTAGAATTCATGTTCAACAATTCAGACAAGTAACCGTTGTTGCGTTGTTGCCGTTGTATGTACCTCCTCCACTGAATTTTCGATACCTAAGTTTTAAAATTAAATTTTTAAAATGAAAAAGCATTCTTGAAGATTTCATTTTAGCTTTAATTGAAAGCTAAAGGATTAAATTTCTTATTTCAAGTAAGTAAAATATTCTGGTGTATTTCACATAGAAATTAATTAATTAATACGTAGATTGGATTGGATAATAATAATGTCAACGTAGTCAAGTGTTGACAAGGTTTATGTATAAAAAAAAAAAAAAAGGTTATCACATCAAGTAAACTTTTTAAAAAAACACAGCAACACGCTACACAATAAACAGAAATATATTTACTTATTTGTTCTCTTCCCGTTTTTATTTTTTCATTATAGGAAAATAAAAAAATAAATGCATATTTTACTTTTTTTTCTTTTTTGGAGCGGATTCCCAGCCATCCTAGTTATTTGCGAATTTCCCCCCACTAATGTTTGAGTTCAACAGTTAAAAAGAAAAAAAAAAAATAGGATTTTATTTCAAATACTGATTTTAGTGTACAAATAAACTTATTGGTCTTTATACCGAACCAAGTTAAGTTTGTGTGTGTAAAGAAAGGTT
Organism: Acanthosepion lycidas; assembly: GCA_963932145.1. NCBI lineage: Eukaryota > Metazoa > Mollusca > Cephalopoda > Sepiida > Sepiidae > Acanthosepion > Acanthosepion lycidas. The sequence continues at coordinate 109,127,334 of OZ010585.1, read as the reverse complement.
TGCCGAAATTTACCTTAAACAAGAATAGAATCCCAACATTTTTTTCACAATGTGGACAGACTGGTTTTACTTGAGAAGAGAAGAAAGAGAAGAAAAAGGTAAGAAGAAAAAGAGAAAGAGGACTTGAGATTTACCTTAGAAGGAATTGGAGACATTTGGCCCGGGAATGAGTTATTTTAAGAGGCTGATGATTCAACATGACAGACGATCGCTTCACCACTTCCACTTTCATACCACCTTTCTTTCTCTCTCCATTTTTGTATGACTCCTTTTTCTTTTTTTTTCCACACATTGTCACCTAATTTCTTTTCTTTTACTCCCACTTTTTTTTTTTTTTTTTTTTTTTAACTTTCTGCTGCTTAATCTCTGCTTTTCATTCATTCTCACCCTCAGATAATTTTACATCGGCTTCCTTCTATATAATCACCCTCTCCTCCTTCCTTTCGGGTGATTTCTTCCTCTTTTTTATTAGTTTTTCATTTCATTCTGTTTCTTAATTTAAATTAGCATTGCTTTCATTTTTTTTTTTTACACTACAGTTATTTCTTTTAAGTTTTTTTATTTGTTTTTTTAACGGTTTTCCTTTCTTACTCTTATATTCCAATTTTCTCTTGTTCTTTTATTCACTTTATATTTTTTTGGCTTTAAGTTTTACTTCCCCAACCTCTCTCTCTCTCTCTACACTGTTACACACACACACACACACACACACACACACACAAAAATACAAATTTCAGCTCTTTAATATTTTCCCCAATTCAAATTTTGTCTCATTCATTAATAAAAAACTTACATGTCTATCTACAAAAACAAAATAACATTAATTTCACTCCCAGTATTTTTTTTTTTTTTTTTTTTTTTTTTTTACTTTTTTCTGTTTTCCATGTAAAACAATTCTGTTTAAACAACTTCACCTAGCACCAGAAATACCACTGTTGTCGTTGGAAAGGAGACACATTTTTGTAATGAATGTCAGTGTTTTATTTTGTCGTACGACCGAAGATAAGATGATCCTCACCAAACCAACATTGACTGAAAATCAGTTTGATGTTTCTTCGTTTATTAGTCAATTCCACCACAAGTTGTTTTGTTATTATGCAAGCAATTGTGACATCGTGTTACACGTGTGTAAAAGTTAAAACTCACTTCCAAATGCAAGCTTTTTTTTTTTTTTTTTTTTTTTAGCAGACTAGTTTTTTTTTTGTTTTTGTTTTTTAATCCATTCTGTAACCCATTTTCAAAAAAGAAAAACTGTCATTAAGAAAAAATCAAAAAGGCAGTAATTAAGCGTTTTTTACTTACTTTGACTTTAAAACAACAGAAGAAAATAAAGAATTAAATTCTATCATTCTTTATATTTCTATGTGATAATGACTTATTTTTAAAATAATATTTTCAATGTTTATCTTCGGAAAATACTGAATTGCCTTCTTACAGTAAGAAAAGAATAGTTTCTTAACATAAAAACTTTTTAAAAAAATTAGTCCTTAAAAAGTTTATTTCGTACGTAGAAAGTGCTATAAGCGTTCACTGTTCAGTAACAGTTTTTTTTTTGTTTTTTTAGTTAAACTAAAAACAGGATATTTCCAAGATTAAAAAAAAAGCAAAAGCGGGTGACTACTGCGCCCATAAAAGTTTTTCTCCTAAAGCTTTTTTTTTTTTTTCATATTACTCGGGCAACGCAAAGCACTGCATATCACGTCGTATTTTCTTTCTTTATTTTCATCTTCGTTAAATTTTAGAATAAATATAATAGTATAAATTTAGATTATAAAATACAGGCATTTTTTTTTGTATGTGAGATGAAAGTTATTCTTTTACAAAATAAATAAGATTTTAGTTCTGTTTTAAAATATTCTAACTGAAACATTTAAAAGAAACTGGTATTACTAAATTACTTTAAATGAATATCGATATATAACTCTATGCTATTAGGTTGGTGCAAAAATAATGACGTAATAATGTCGTTTTTTGACGTTAAAAAATACGTCAAAAAACGACATTATTACGTCATTATTTTTGCACCAACCTAATATATAACCTGATTCAAAATTCATTATAAAAATACAATTTTGAGAATATTAATAAACAAGAGCTCATAAGCAAGTTGATTAGTTATAAAAAAGGAATTAAAACTTAATGAGTAATTATAAAAGTTCAAACAGTAAAATATTCCATCTATACTAATAATTTGTGCATGAAAATTCATTAAGATACATTTAAAAATTAAGAATTTGTTTATATAATTTAATAATTTGAATATCTTACATACTGAAAATTACAATAAATCATGTACACTTACTTTAATAGTAAAAATACTATATGTAAAATTGCTAAAGAATATAATCATTTTGTTTTACACTATTTTTTGTGAGAAAAGTTTTACTATCATTTGTTAATGGTTGTCATGTTAGAATATCTCTTTAAAAAATGATACTTGCATTTTCTTTATGTAAATCAATATTTAGAATAAAGTAAATAAGAATTCTGTATTAGAACATAATTACATTCTACTCTAAAGTTTGTTAATATTTATGTCTATGGATAGACATCATTAAATTTGTCTTTATAACTTATTATTTTGTTGAATTTGTTTATATAACATTTTATATAGCTTCATTTCTTTCAATCATATTTTTCCTTACACATTTTTTACTCTTTATAAAGTGAATTAGAGAAACAGCCAGCAAAGAAAATCCCTTGAATTCACTAATTATTTCTCCCACACCTGTACTAAATAACCTAAAAGAACTATGCTTATATTATATCATCATGGTTTTAATAACTTATATATGTTGGTTTTGATTATTCTTTTGATCACAACAAATAATTGTATTGTATAATTGTTACATAGAAAAATACTTTATTTTTTCTTTGTATTGATAAGTGCATGTTATATATAAAGCTCTTTTTATATTACTTATTCATTTACTAGTTTTCTTTTCATAAAATAAAACAATGGAAAAAATAGACAAAAACTAATAATCGTGTGCGTCTGAATTTGTGCTACTAACATTCATTTAGATTAGTATTTGTACTTTTTTTAAATTGAAAAATCATTTTTCGTAGAATATACACACTTTTGTCAAATCTGTCTTGAAATATTTTTACCATAATTACCAAGCTAGTCAAAGTTACCCCCCCTACATTATAACTCACCTTTAGAACAATAAATGGCATGGGCCAAGTATAATTCTTGGAGTTTGCTTTCTGTTGCTTTGATTTTAACAGGATTTCATGGTATTTAATAAATTATTGAGAACAAAAATTCAAATATTAATATTTTTTTCAAGTTACTTTCTATCATTTGATGACTTGAGAAATTCATATTAAGTAATATGAAATGCATAATTTTATGTTTTTTTAATTATAATATTGCTTTCAAGTTCACTAAATGTCATGGTCTAGTGGAAGCTTTAAGAAAAGATATATTGTTTTAATTAAAGAATTTACTATTGGGATGATTGCTGTTATCTGTAGCAAAGATTAAAGAAATTAGATTCTAAATCAAATTGCTAATCGGGTATCTAGGCTTTTTTTGAGTAAGTTAATTTATCTAATCAGTACTAATTGAGTAATGCAAGCTTATTTTAGGATATTGTGTGGCAATAGTGAGTAAATTCTAAATTTCAAAACTTACTGACTTCAGCTGATTTTAATAACCAGTTAAGTAGATGTGACAAGTAAATATCAAAAATATTATGAAGTTTATTTTATAAACTTTTATTTATTTAATCCAGATATTTTTTTTACATGCAACCAGAAATGTGACAATATTCTCTCTGTTAAAGGAAAAAAATTATTTAACTTATATGTTGATAAACCAAAAAAAAAAAAAAAAATTAAATTTATTAAATAATTTTGTTCTTCCTTTAGTTATTGCAGAAAATAAGCATGTCAAACAAGATCTAAAACCATAATATTTATGTATTAATGTTCTGAGGATTGTTTCAATTTTAAAGAGTTTGAACATTATATAAAAGCATTATTTGGCCTCCTACAAGAGCAAATGAAATACAAGATAGTATGCTTAGGTAGGAGCAAAAATAGTTTTATCATGAGAATATTCCTCAGCCAACCTCATTGATGTAATGAAGAGGTACTGCTTAGGAATTGGATTTACAAGAATCAGACATTCTTCATTTGTAATGTGACTGATTTTATAAAATAAAATATATAACAACAAAAGGCCAGAGAATCAAATGTAGTATTATATTTTGACCCACTTATGTTTTTGTACAATTATTAAAGAATAATGTTTTTTTTTTTTTTTTTTTGCCATTTCCATTTGTAAACCAAATTAAGAATAAGGAATTATTGAGTTCTTTTAATTTTGTCATTGTAGAAGTGCTAGTTAATCCTACCACTAATTAGCATATGTTTATGAGTAGATGCCATGTATAGGCACACTACATAAGGTAATGGCAATGGTACTCGGATTGTAGAACCAATGCTGACTTCATGCAACTGCAATCCCTACTGGGAATATCATAACAATATGGAATTACTGATAGGATTTTGTTGCATGTAGAAACCCAAATTTTGTTGAAACTTGGATAAGTGCTCTGCATCCCTTGCAAGAACAAAGAAACTATGAAATTGTTACTAATGCAGTTGTGATCTATAGTAAAAGCCAAAGAACAAATTTGCTTAAGGTTCATAGTACATATCTAATTCATGCTATGAATTCAGATATCCTAAAAATGGGACGTTAAAAGATTATAAAGCAAGTATTGAAAGAAAATTGTAACCCCTTATATTTTGCAATGTGCAAACTTCTAATCAACTTATTACTCCTGGTAGTTGTGAAATTAAGTAAAATGGTTTAACAATTTATTTTGGAATATGTTACCTTGGGTGGAAGTAAGTAGGCATCACCTATAATAGTTCTGAGAAAGCCAAATGGTGATCTTAAAATTTATGGTGACGATAAAAAGGGTGTAAGCCATAAGATTTATTTGGATTTTTATCCTATCCAAACATTGAGAATATATTACATTTGTTAACAGGAATGAAATACTTTACAAATATTGATCTAAAAAGTGCATAATATTAAATTCAAATTGATGATAAATTTAATGAAATAGCCACTATTAACTTCCCAATCAGACCACTTAGATGGACTCATATGCCTTATGGAGCGAAAACAGCAAGTGCCATCTTTTAGAAAGCAATAAAAAATGTTTTAAGAAGAGACATAAAAATTTATTATAATATATCAAGATGATGCATGAATTTTTATATGAAATGTTTATCTAAATATTCAGAACTAATTGAAGTGTTTGCCAAGTTGTGTGAAATGTACAATGAATTTAAGTGGACTAATATACAAAAAAAATCATCATTTAATAATTTAAAATATGCTCTTGCCAAAATCTCTATTAAGTTTTTCAGCCCCCAAAATCATGTGCATTAACAATCTTAGCCCAGGTAGGACACCAAGTTATGTCTTTCAAGCTGGCTATGTGTTTTCTAAAGCAAAAGAAATCATTAAAAATGTATATTAAAGAAAGAAAGATAGAAAATAAACAGATGATCCTAGAAGAAAAAATGCTTTGCACACATGAATAACAGCTGCTATTGTTGAAGGTTAGGTTGGTTGATTTATGACATGACCACCTTCCTATTAGTGATGTTGCATCCTAAATAAAATTCAAATCTTGTTATTAATCATGATCTCCTTTTCATCCTAACTACAAATAGAACAGTTGGTTGGCTATACTATGAGGGTGCCAACTGATTGCTGCTCAGATGTGAGGGTGAACAGATTATATGATCAAGGATTAAACATTTTTTGGCCAGGCACCACCAACTGACACAGCAAAAGTTTCAATGATTTCTTCAAAAATGTATAAATGCTCCAAATTCTACATTCAGCTAGTTATTCTCATTCCCCACCCCCACATGTTCTTTTCATAGTAGTTTTTATTCTTACCTTATCAGCAAGCCTCAGACAGCAGGTTTTTTTTCTTGTACCTTATTAGGGACACACAATTACACTGCACTCATACAAACAATAGTCCATGTACAGACTACAAGTCTATTTGTTAAACACTTACCAAAGACTTCATTACCACAGAGGAAGACATTCAATTAACATAAACTTCATTTGTGAACCCTCCTTTCCAAGAGTCTCTCTTGTATATTTCAGTATATAAATCACACCTTCTGCTTACACTATTTGCTTGTTTCTTTGCCTGACTGGCAAATAATACATTTACTGTCACTATCAAGTCAGCTTTTTCTCTTTACCTCTCTCTTCCTGTTTTTACCATACATGTATATATATATAACATTGGCAAGTAGTAGTGCTTCAATAAACCACTTGTTTAAAAGAAGAGAAAAATGCACCCGATTCCATAGCAGTATATGCAGGTTTCTTATTATATATTAAGAGCAAAATAAGTTTAGAGCTGGCTAGGGGAAAAATGCTCCCATCTCCTCAGTAGGATCCTTTTTGCCTAGTGGGGGATGACCTACTGAGACTGGGCTTATATTAATAATTTTAAAACTTAAAGCTTACAAAAATTAATTTTTTCACTCCTCTTTGTAAGAAACAAGAAAAATCTTAAAAAAAAAAAAAAAAAACAAAGAAAAGAAATGACAAAAAGGGAAAAGCTTTAAAAGATAGAAACAAGTGCAAAAATAACAGGATGAAAGTTTTTGAAAAATAGCAAAAATGGGACCAGATGTATTAATTCCACTAAGATTTCAATGCCATATTGTTCAACTATAAGTCAGTGGGAAAATATTACCCCCTACAAATAAGTGGCTACTTAGAAAATCCCTCTAGAATAACATATTTTATACACATCAAGCTCATTATATTCACCTACTTTTTATTGAAATAATGAACCTAAAATTTCAAAAATTGATAATCACTTTTAAGCTATTGATTAAAGTAAATTATCAAATCATGAAAAAAGAAAATTCCTCGTGAAAGATTTTCTTCAAATATATATTCCCCATTACCATTCTATTAATGGACAGAATTGGATGAAACACTCTTCTTTCTATCCCTGTCTATGGAGATGACATATTGTTACAAATAGACATAGCATTATGAGTACCAACAACTCCCAAATATGATCCTAAAGCTGACAGGCTATAAGACAAGAGTAAAAGGCTTGTTGTTTCTTTCAAGCTAGAAGTAGATAAGTCCACCTATCATCTGGTTCATACTCCTCCCTAGTTTTTTGAACATTAAAGGTTTATCCCTTGTTTTCTGTTTAGGATTGGGTTTCTGGTTCCTTCTAAAATCTACTTCAAGTTTATACTTCTGATGTTTCTGCCTAAACTCTGAAAACTTATTTATATTTAATTTTTTCCTCAATAGGAATAGAAACAAACATTCAGTTACAATACATTCCAATAATCAATGATAAGATGAAGGAAAACTTTGAGTTGATGAAGAAATTAATCCATTGTACAATGCGTCTATAATTCTTTTCAAGACCCAAGAAAGATAACTGGACCAAAGAATTTTAGCCAGAGTTATGTGCTACCCATACAAGAAAAGAATAATGATGTTATGCATAAATATAAATAATGAATGACTATACTAGAATAGTGTCTTGCTTCTCATCCTGGTATATATGCTGATTGTGCATCAAGTGTAATTGTTGTTCAATTTATTGGTTAAGATTAATGCAATCAAAGTGCTATTATGAGGTTTGGTGTATAATGTTCCAACACAAGCAGGCCCTAGTGTATGAGCCTGATTTCAACCCAGAGTTTGACTGAACATTTAGAAGTTTGATAGAACATTTAGACTACAACATAGAAATTGTTAGAAGATCAAGTCCCAGAAGATCTGCAAAATAGAGGGGATATATATTTTGTAAAATTTAAGATCTGTAAAATAGAGTGTTGGACTCCCCCATGCCTAACAAAATCAGAGATGATTATGAGAATGAGTCCCAAAATTGGATAGACAGTATCTGGTTGATACCTTACACTGAGGAGGAAATTGGACCTTTCAAAGATTTGATCATACTGATGACTATGGTTCAGCATAATAAGATAAAAGTACACTCACTTGGACTACCAGGAAATTAATATTCACTTTAACAGATTGGACATTTTATGAGCCAAACAGATACATGTCCAAATTTAGAATGGGAAAAGTCATTAAGATTGTTAATCCACAATCTTTCCTTGTTGAAATTGTTCTGACCATCAAAAGAACAAAGATGTCTTTAAGTGAAGAGAAAATCTTCCTGAGTACAATAACCATCAATGAGTTTTACAGAAATAAACAATATAATTGGCAATATAAATTGATGAGACAGAAGAACCCATTCCATGGAAAGGTGCATCAGACGTAAGAAGTTGCCCACATACCACTGCTGTAATTTGGGGACTGTTGTAAGTAGTGGACTCACCCAACAGAAAAAGTAGCCCTGTGTGTAGCTTGTGTGCTGGCCTATCATTGTTTTTTAAAACTTTTACACATGTCAAATTTCCAAACCAACCATTAAATGATATCACAATGAAATAAAAGGTGTATTTTTTTTATAGCAAAATTTTTCACTTTGTGGCGATATGAGTTATTTCTGGTGAAACAAGTGATTTGTTGTTAACTAGTTATCTATGGCAAGGGCTATTATTATGGGCAAGGACAACTACCACTAGCAAGGACTTTTACCACTGGTAAGGCCTATTACTACTGGCAAGCAAGCTTGTCATCACTCCCAACTCAAAACTAAGCCAGGGGTGCTGTTAGAATTTGCACACTAAAATTAGTTCACATCCTCTGTGTGTGTGTGTGTGTCTGTTTGGTGGCGGTGCACAATCCCCTCTGATGTCTGGCAAGGAATTTAACTACTACAATGTCATTTTGAAGCTCCAGTTAAATCTCTTGATTTGCGTTATCCTTATTTTTTCTCTATTTAAATATTAAAACAGTATCTTTAAATTTAATTTAGAGATGGTAAAAAAAATTTAGGGAATAAATGAAATAAAAAAATTACGATAGCAATTAAATTGTATCATCATTATTGGTATTTACGGAAGGATTTGGTAATGAAGCCATAAGTACTTTTAAAGTTCAAGCTGTGTATACAGGTTAATCAAAATTGTTTCTTAAAAATGAATAATACCTTGAATTTTATTTGAAAGGTATTTATCATCGAAGGACAGTAGAATGTAAGGGACATAACTCATACCACGTTTTAGTCGTTCTCCGGTAAACAAAGTCAGGAGTACTTGTAAAAAAGAATGATTTAGTTAGTATGTAAGTAATACACAGCACTATCAGGCTGGCTGAAAGAAATACTTTTTCTGAATCTGATAACTAACCAGTTGACTAAATTTGTCATTTTTGCCTCAATATATGACAATGCTACTGAGCTGAGCTTTCTGCTGTTGTGGCCATACTAACATTTATTTTCAGAATAATCATAAAACTTAATTTTTCGTTTAAAAAATTGTTAACGTAAGTTTTACTTTTAGATACGGAAAAAGTTTATGGTAAAAAAATAAGCACATCCCTTCTCCCCTCTCGCTTGTAACCATCCATCACAATAAAATAAACATTTTTCAGCACTAAAAAGCAGAATGAGTCAAGTAAAGTTTAAACTTTTGTTTCGTCACTTTAAACTTTACAAGGTCTCATTCCACAAAATAAGAACATACAAGAAAAAAACGAAGAAAAACAATTGTGTATTCGAAATCAAAACAAAAAATCTTTACTGTATGATAATTAAATAAGGGAAGTCTAAAAAATATTGATTTTATGAGAGGACAAGATAAAAAAAATATAATCAGACATCTTTAAAATTTAACATTTGAGCCTCTCCTCACACACTACACAATTTCAGTAAGTGATTTAGCTCCACTTTTTATTTTGTGGGTGCAGTGATATTGAAATAATTCTTGCATCATTTACATATGAACACAGACTTCTATTTTATTGTCCGTCTGTCTTTCTACTGCTGAAGGTGAGGCATTCAAGTAGGAAATTTTGTTGAATCATACACTTCACAACAATGGTGTCACTGATAGGGATCTTTACTACAATTGGATAATAATCCTGACTTTTGACGTTGTTGAAATGTGGTTACAATGTTTTGCATCCAAAGCAAGATCAAAGAAACTAAAAGACAACAATGCAACTGGAGTTGAAAATTGTTATAAACATGAGTATGGTAGCATGGGAGAACTAAGGAAACAACAATACCACTGGTGAGGCAAAAGAAAAAGAAGGCAAAATTGTAAATATAAAATTATTTTGTAATTGCTGATGCAGTGGATGTAAGCAGAATGTCTGTGTGTGGGCAAGGCGTCAACTTGGGATCTGGGTAGAGTTGGTAAGGCCTGGAATTGAAGCATTTGGTAGGTCAGTTGACCAAGGTCACAGTGGTGATGATGAGTGAGACCTGGAGTGGATTAGTGCAGCTTGATCAAGCAGAAATTTCCCTGTTATTTTTTAATTCTGGTTTGATGGAAGAAAAAATGAAAACAGCAATAATCAGCCTGGGAGGCAGTATGAAAAGATAAAAAAATTATTGACATATGGTTCTTTAGTTGCTTTTACAGTGGATGTGTATGGAATGTGATTTTGAAGGAAGATGAGTCTTGGTAAGTCCTGGAGTTGTCAGGTCGGTTGACTGTCAAGATGGTGATGTCATGAGAAGCCTGGAGTGGATCATTGAAGTTGTGAATCTGACTTTGCTGATACTGCAGAATGTCTGTATGTGAGCCTGGTGTGGGTGTTTGGAGGAGGTTGGGTCTTGATCATATATCTGTGTCAGATCAGTTGACCTAAATCACTGTGGTGATGCCGAGAGCAAACGGAAGTCGGCAGCCAGCCTGTTGGCCGTATTCTGTGTCAGTCATTTATGAGCAGCTTTCTTATAAGTAAATCTATCATTTTTCTTTGGCAGTAACGTTCTTGATTTTATTCTATTAGGTTGGTGTAAAAATAATGACGTAAAAATGTCGTTTTTTGACGTTAAAAAATACGTCAAAAAACGACATTATTACGTCATTATTTTTGCACCAACCTAATACTTACTACTGAGTGGTATTGAATTAGCCTTGAAATATTCTGTGCCAAAATCAAAGACCACCAATCTTATTGCCCACCTTAAAATCCCCGACACTGTGACTTAAGGCAATACTTTCCTCAGATTGAATAGAAATTCTAACGGTCTACAATTACATATTAACAGAAATGTTTTACCAAAACTTCCTTTTCAATGTCTGAATAATTCAATTCAGCATTTGTCAGCCTTCTTGACAGGTACATTAGTCCACTAGCATTTTTAGTAATGTTATATCTTTAGCTGGATGAAATATTTTGACTTCAGCATTCACAGCATTAATTAATTTTATGGAATTAAGTTTGAGTACATAATTTCCAACAAGTCCATGATGCTTAGTACAGTTCACAACAATTACGGGCATTGTTTCAAATCTTTTATCTAATTCAAGCAATCCTTCAAAGCCTCATTGATTTGTATAACAAGCATCAAATTGTTGAAGATATAAATAAGTCTTTTGTCATTTTGGCTTTCCTAGTTGTTCTCAAATATTTCTGGGAATGAGCGTTACTTTGTTGCCTGTATCCATTTGCATATCTAAGTTGGTGTTGTTTATTTTAACTTGCATTAAAAAAATGTCCTTTTCTTTTAACATAAATATTTCTCTTATTTTTATCTTCACATTTCTTTCAGCATCATTCTTTTTTACTCTGCATACAGCTTAGCATTTTCTACACATCTTTCCAAATGCTAGACTCTTTTTTCTTTCCCTTGTGTACATATTCACAATATTGGCAGTTGGCTTTTGTTCCCCTTAATAAGTATGCATTGTTAATTACTAAATCATCCTGTCAACTTTCAGACCTGTTTAAATTCTCAGTTGTTTTCAACTGTTGTATAAATTCCATGGAAGCATTCAAAGATATGTTTCCTGATTGAAATTGCTCAAATGTTTTGTATCAATATTTTTCATAGTGTAATCCTTCGATAATTCTTATCTGTGTCAACTCATCTTTTACGGTCTGTTCTCCATTCACATTTTTTTCAAGATCACAATATAGACTTTAACATCTACACACCAATTTCCAGTATCTAATTATCATACTATTCTTATTTAGTGAATTTCATTGGAAAATAAATATTCAAGTACATTTACTATGTATTTACTCTTGCTAATAACAAATTTTGTACATCAAAGTGGATCCAGATTGTTTTTTTGTAAATACTATTGCTGATTGGTCAATATATATGAAAAATGGCAACTACATCCATGCAGTAGTGTTTAAAGTGAGTTGACCACCAAATTTTCTAAACATGTTAGTGAGCTTATCATATGACAGGAAAACAAATAAATTCAATGCACAAGCAAACCTCATCAGTTAGCATTTTTGCCCAACTAAAAATTGCCAAACTAGTCCACAACACTTGTATCATTGAAGTGCAAGGTTAGAATTTCAATTTCTTCAACACAAAAACAACTTCATTGTAATTCAAGTTAAAATATTCAACTCATTCACTCACTAACTTCTTCTGGATTCATTTATTACTTACTGAAAACTTCTCAATCACAATTTTGATTTTCAACTGAATCTACAGAATATTCTTACACCAGAATTGTTCATCAAGTTTAATTCTCAACTGAAGAATGAACTACCTTCCAGAATTCTTGTAAGATATTTTTGTGCAATCTTTGACACACACAAACATACAGTCAAGGGCAGACAACTTTTGTTACTAAACTATTACATTACGAATTTAATTTCAGAAACTGTTTTACAAACTGTTTAAAATTCAATTTAAACAAGTTTATTTAATAATAAATTCTATCAAAATTTCACATAAGATAAAACATTCAATTCAGCGAACTCAACCTCATGTGATATTGAACATTATAAGAGTTTAAAAAGCAAATTTAAAATCCACCAACCAAATCTCTCATTCACTAAAATTCAACCAACACATATTTTTTGTGTATTTTATATTATATAAAATATTATTGTTGTTGTTATCTAAGATTTGTTGTTTGTGTCCTATTTATGTTTTATCAATGCTGTGGAACGAAGAAGTTTAAAATATATGCGGAAATAGCTAATTTACCTACGCAAACTTCACCTTCACTTTTCTAACATTTATGACCCGACAAAATAGTTAATTAGCATGTCTCCACCACAATAGTACCAGCTGGTCTCTTTTAGTTGGTGAAGATATTTAATGATGGTTTCACCAGATTATTGTTCCATGGACATCCTTTCTGCCATGAGCAACATCTTTTTGGTTACATGTTCCCTGATATTATTTGACTTATTTCCTGAAAAGCCAATTCTTTTAATTTCAGTGTATGGGCCATTATTCAAACTTTTTTTGTAGCCTCAACTCTGATAGTCACCATAAAAAGGTCCATGGCCTCATTTTCTCTACCTTTAGCTTCTTGGTTCTATTGTTTACGTCAGAGCACCTCAATTACATGTCCACAAATCAGGGTACACTAGAACTAACAGTGATACAGTGGTTGTCAATTCACTCACAATCAATACTCACAAAATCTTTTCCCCCTCATGACTACTTGATTTTATATAAAGTGTCTGTAGTCCACATGCAAAGTATCAAATTCTTACATTTACATATTATTGCAACATTGGTTAAACTCAAATTGTATGATGTAACCTCGTGTATGCAAATTGACAGTGATATTGAAGTCATTCTAATTCCAAACCCATTTTGGGTAACAAATTGATAGGCCTAAATTATGTAAGAATAATCTCAGATTGTAACAATTTGATGGATCATCAAGACCTTGGGATACACTGAAGGGACATTTGAAATAGAAACTTGAAATAGTAGCTAATGTAGTTGTTGATTGTAAGAAAGGTTATTGTCCCTTGGGAGATAATCTATTTAATGCTAACAGTACACGTTTAAATAATGCAATTGTAGTGAGCCCAGATAAGAAATAAAATATGAAAATAAAATATATGAGCAAAAAAGGATTCAAATTGGAATAAGGTATTTGCTTTCATTTAAAACCTATATCTCTTTTTCCTCGCTCTCTCTCTCTTTCTACACTTCTGTCTCTATACCTCTCTTCCAACTAATGAAAAGGCAAACCTCATATAAAAAGAGGTAGAAGAAAAGACTGAATTTTTTTTTTTCTACTCTCCTTTTTTCAAGAGCAGATAACCTCCTTTTATATACCACAATATCCGACACTTTTTTTTTTGGAAGATTTAATTTTTTTCTCTTAATAATTGTCATCTAAGATGTTGGGATGAACACCTTTCAATAAATTGGTCTATTACTGCCTCATCTGCAGAATATTTATTAAACTTGTGCATACAGGCCAGAGTTTTCAAGGCTGTAATGTAAGTCCTTGTGCTCTCTTCATGTTCCTGCATTCTGGATCAAAATTGGTCTCTCTCATACGTTAGGTTTCTTTTGGTTTCAAAATGTTCATTCAAAGGTTTTCTCATAAGTCACATTTCTATTGTCCAATGTTTTGTAAATTTTTCTTAGTTCAAACACACTTGATAACGAAAAAACATTTGTTTCATTTCTCTTATATTCATTGCTATGAAATACATTCCCATTGTTTTTACCCACCCCTCTCAAACTGTTTGGTGGTGAGTGGCTGTGGAATCCAGGTTTAATTTTGCAGGAGGTGGTACTACAATTTCATGTGCCATTGCCATTTTTGTGTTTCTCCTCAAGAGCAGATAACCTCCTTTTATATACCACACTGAACATGGCTGCAAAATAATGAAAGTTTTCTGGACCAGTGTCTAACTATTGTGACTAGAAATCTATCAAAAACAAGAGAGGCTTCATGCATAACTTCTGCTATAAAGATAATTGAAGAAGAAAGGAATGCCAGAAAATGAAAGAATTTTGGTAAGAAAAAGAAAGAGACTTTTGTTGTTAGCCAAAACCAAGCTTTGTGCCAGTAGCCTGAAGTCCTGACAGCTGAGAGGCAGAAAGAGAGAAGGGACCACCAGAGAAAAGTTAAGCAGATATCTGCTTAATATATTTTTCCACTCTCCTGAGGGCTGAAAAAACAGCAGTGTAACACCTGCAACAATTTTCCAAAGTAAACACACACTCAACTTTTACCAAAGTAGAACTTGTAAACTATCAACTACTGAGCCAACCAGAATTACAAATGGCTCACACCAATTGAAATGAAATAAATAAACATATACTGTTTATACCTTTGATTCTGTTCATTTATTTCTGAAGTTTCCGATAAATATTATTATGAACATCTGGCAACTTCTCAACACAAAAGATTACAAAGCATGTATTAAATTGGAAGAAAATATTAACCATTTATATTTTGAATCTCACAAACTTCCGATTCATATTTTGCCTTTAGTAATTGTAAAATTATAAAAAATGGTGGAACAAGTCATTTTACATGTTCCCCTGGAGGAAGCAAATGAGCAGTAATTGTGTTGAGAAATCTAGATAGTAAATTACATTTTTTTTTTTTTTTTTGGTATCACTACAAAGAATACAGCCACTAACACGTAAAGGGCTACAGGATGTGGAGAAATTAGGAACAGAAACATTAGTAATGAGTAGAAAGAGAAAAGGGCAATCAGGAGGACAGTAGATACTGATTGACATTGCATTTAAATTTTTGTAGATTAAAGTTGTCTTGGAAGTATGCAGCTAGAAGGGAGTTCCACAAGCGAGAAATGACAGAAAAGAAACTGTCAGCATTGAAGTTATGGCTACAACTCATTAGCTCAACTGTAAATTGATAAGATCTCACTTCCAGTCTAGTATTATGCTTAAATTCATACAGTCTAGGTACCATAGTGAAAAGTTCATACGATCAATTACCATGGAAGTATTTATAAAAAAAAGGCACAAGGATCTGGTGGCTTTGATCTGGTCGCTCAGGTGAGGGTGGGCAAGTGACTAAAGCTGAGCCACCAGATCAGGACCAATAATATTGCTGATTCTTCTTTGGATATTATTAAGGAGCTCAAGGTAAATAGCAGGGGCATCAGACCATATATGGCAGAAATATTCTATGCATGGACAAATAGTAGACTTATAGATATGAAAGACAGATTCCAGAGAGAAAAATTATCTCACCCAGAACAGTGACTTTCTTAGCAGCTGAACTAGCAATGGATTCAATATAGTCTTTCCACTTCATGCCAGCTGAGAATATTAGCCTGAGGTTATTTTCCTGGTGGATAGCATCAGTGATTCTGATGGAAGGTAGAGAGGGGTCTCTCAGATGATTAATGGAGAGAAGTTTAGTTTTGAAGAGATTAAAATTGACAAGCCATCTTTTAATGACAAAGCCGTTTTGGACATCAGCTGCCATTTTAACCTTGTCTAACTGATCAGCCTTACAATCGAGGCAGGAGTAAATGGTAGTGTCATCAGCATAGATGCCAAGTTGAAAGCTGATGTCATTGGGAAGGTTGTTAATGAAGATTAAAAAGAGCATAGGACCAAGAACAGAGCCCTGGTGAACACCTACATTAGTATGAAAGGATGTAGATGAGTGGCCATTCATATCACAATTTAATAGAACAACTGAATAAGCTCAAAAATGTACCTGGAACTTTTCAGCTTGTGGAGAAGACCTGAATGCCAGACCCTATCAAAGGCTTTCAAGATTTCCAATGCTTCATTGTTTTTTTATCTAGAGTATGGTAAACTCTTTCTGCAATTATTGTTAGTACATCAGCAGCTGACCTGGTAAAACTAAAGGTGTATTGCTGATCTGAGGAAAAGCCTAGCGATGAGAGATAGTGAACCAATTAAGCATTAATTAGAGCCTTTAGGAGTTTTTCAAAAAGAGGTAGAAGGCTAATAGTCCAATAGTTGGATGTGGCAGACAGTTCACCAGAGTTTTTAAAAACTAGAACAACAGATGATGACTTCCAGCAAGGAGGAAAGCAGGAGGCAGCAAGGTATTTGTGAAGATTACAAATTAGGTTTGAGCCTTAAGATCTGTTCAGATCTATCCAATTCCAAACATTAAATCTGCTCTATACACCAAATCCAAATTGATGATAATTTTAAGATCATAAATATTAACTTCTAGATGTACTTAAATGTCATATGGGGTAAAAATAGTAAATGCCATATTTCAGAAAGTGCTAAAAATGCTTTAAGAATGGACATAAAATAACATGATAATATATCAAAATGATATGTTTTGTGACAACCAACAAAGATGAGTTGGAGTTATAAACCAATAATGTACTAAATAAATTAAGGGCTGGTATGACTATTGTTTTAGTGAGCATATGGTCACAAAGGAAAGAACAAACAAGGATTAAAATTACATCAAAGTTTATTAATCAAGTGTGAAGAATATATACATAGTTGTTTGAAAAGTGGCAAAAAATGTTAATATGCAGTTTTAGTTGCTGTTAGTAAAGGAAGCAGTTAGGTGTAAGGGTGTCATTTGTAAAGACAGGAGATGACTGATTTGTCGAGTTGGTTGGCCAAGGTTACACTTGGTGTCAGGAGAGAGGCCTGGAACATATTGGTGAAGCAGATGAAGGGGGTGTTGTTGGTGGGTTTAATGTATGCCATTCTTCATCAACATTGGTGAAGTGTTTGATAGGTCAGCAGTTGTGTGAGGAGGCCAGTGTTGTGGCCGAACTTTTTGTTGTCAGGGAGGATAAATTGTGGTAAGGCCTAGTAAGATGCGTTGGTGGGTTGATTACTGAGATTATTGTGTTGGCTATGAGGGAGGCACAGAGTAGACAGTGAAACTTGATCAAGCGGAATGTCTCTATTGGATTCTGGTTGCATGGGAGATCAATGAAATGTAGTCACAGTGGTGACAATATAGGAGGCCTGGAGTAGATAGTGAAGCTACAAATCTTACTTTGCCAATACAAGAGGTATGAGTGTGAAGAGTTGGGTGAAGTCACACATCTGACTTTGTCACTACAGAGGGTGTAAGCACGAAGAGTCAGGTGAAGTCACAAATGTGACTTTGCTGATACAGAGGGTGTTAACGTGAAGAGTTGAATCAAGAATTTGACTTTGCCATTACAGAGGGTGCAAGTGTGGCCAGTCAGGTGAAGTCATGAATCTGACTTTGCTGATACAAGGAATGCATTGGTGGGTTATATTTTATTGCAGGGATTTGTTTTGTGGACTGGATATGATGCTCAAAGCCCCTGTGCAGAAAACAACTTTTTTATTTTATGCATTGCTTTCTTAACATTCACATCTGACCAACATGTAGAGTGAATAAGAGAATCACTGGAGCAGAGTATAACACTATTAATAAAAGTAAATGTGTATTCAATAATGAAAAATTTCATATCTTGGGTAACAAATTGCAAAAGATTTTTCCCCAGATCCAAATTTAATACAGAAAATATTCAATGTGTCTGCTCCAACCAATAAAAAATAATTAGAATCCTTTGATTCCTTGCTTAATTTCCACAGTAGGTATTTACCAAAATATTTGGAATTAATGTTAAATAAACTTATAATTTTGTGTTAAATAAACTTTTAATTTAAATGGACTAACATACAACAAGTAACATGAGAGAGTTTAAAAATATCCTTGCTTAAAAACTTT
Source organism: Acanthosepion lycidas (assembly GCA_963932145.1). Taxonomy (NCBI): domain Eukaryota; kingdom Metazoa; phylum Mollusca; class Cephalopoda; order Sepiida; family Sepiidae; genus Acanthosepion; species Acanthosepion lycidas. Next base: position 109,108,782 of record OZ010585.1, on the reverse strand, counting down.
CAAATATAGAAAAAGAGGCCTGGGAAACCTACCACACTCCATCCGCAACATACTCATAGAAAATACAACTATAATAGCCACATCCACATATAAAAAGATAACAAATAATGGAAAGATTGATAATAAAAAAGAAAATGCCAACACTCAATAATATCAACTATGAACACAGTCACAATGTGCTGTCCATGTTTGAAAAATAAAAAAAAACATTCCTATAACTCTTAGATACATACATAAAAATCTACACATTCAATTAGAATGAAAAATAAAAAAAAACATCCTTGATAATGGCTAAAAGAAGAGCTGAAAGCATTTAGATATACAAAACAATTGGACAATTTTTACAAACTTTATGTCCAAAAAAGAAAAAACTTATACAAACACAAGAAAGATATTAAATAAAAAAGCTTAAACACAGTACTTTGTCAGTCATCTTTAATGAAACTTGCATATATATATATATATATATATATATATATATATATATATATATATATATATATATATATATGTATGTAGTGATTTTATAACATATTTTATTTATGTTATAATTTTTGAATAAATAATGAAATAATTATATTTGCTCTACTCTGTATTGAGCACTCTATTAAAGATAGTATTTTTTGGTTATTGTAATTTGTTTTGTATACACTAATCTTATACTTGTATATATATATATATATATATATATCCACCACCAATTTTTATTTTTTTACTTTGTGTTTGTATATATATATATATATATATATATATATATATATATATATAGCCTAGATGTAAAAGGCTATTGTATAGCATGCAAAGAATTGATGCACTAGTTTTATAGTGACATATGGAACTTTCTTTATTGCACTTGAATGGAAAGAAGTGCACTGAAAGATCCTTTACTGTTGCTATAAACAGAAATGGCTTTTTCCATAAAAAGAAAGAAATTAACACACCACCTAGCACAGTTAAAAAAAGTAAACATGTTTGTAGATTGTAAGAAAGGAATGACTCAATGCACTTTCTGGGTAAGTACTCTTAGTTAAATTCCTTGCTAACTCTAATGCAGAGAGAATACAATGAGAAAATAAAAGACTGAAACAGTACAACTAACTCTAACAAGAGAAAGAACTTTATTATATTCACATCTGCTGTCTGATTCATTGTGGATTTCTCTACCTCATTTGAAATTGAGATAACATAAAATGAATGATATATGTCTGAAGTGATAATAAACATCCACTCTTTGCCCAAAAGTTAGCTTTCACCTCTAAGAGAGTTAGTAGAAATTAACATGGAGGTAAAATGCCTATAAAATGACTTTGTTTTTAATTGACTCTTCTCCTCGAGCTTCTCATTAGAAAATATTCTGGAGTAGTAGCTAAGAGAAACCCAATATCAACCATCATCATCTTTCTCTCAAATGTTTGGTCCCTATTTTGCAACCTCAACCCTTCACTCATGCTGTTTCAAGGAAACAGGAAATATGTAAGCCTCATTCAGCTCCAAGGATACTATGCCAAAAATTTAGATTAAGTTGAGAGTGCAAAGTAAAAAAGGCACTTGATTAAAAAGCAAATATAAATTTTTTTTCACATTTCTATAAGGTTGATTCTTGCTCTGCAAGTTGTAATATCAAAAAGCTATGTCAAAGAATATTACATATGATAAAAACAAGAACCAATAAGGAATAGAAATATTTTATCTCTGCATTATTTACATAATAAAAATATCCATACTGCTAACACCAGATAACTTTCTTATTACATTCCATTAATTAAAAAATTTGAATTCCAGCCAAGTACATTATGCACAAACACTGTTGGGATACGTATAACTCAATCTCGTTGTCTTCTCCTAGCTATGGATTAAATAGTAGGGTAGACTAGGCTTTTAAGCTTCAGTTAGACAACAATCTAAGAGAAGGACAATTCAGAATTCAAAACCCAATGAGAAACATTTGGAAACCTTGTGGCACACTACACCAGTTCTTCATATTTGGTTCTTTCAAAAAGTGTGACTGGTTCTGCACAAACCTTCTCCACTATAATCAAATCATATGTGTGAGTAGTCTGGTTGTTCATTTCTAAGAAATGGGCTACTGCACTTTCATATATGGAAAATGACTGGAGAGACCAATTAACACAAAATTAAAGATATTTCATGGGATTTTATGCTTGTATGATAAAATACAAAAAAATCTATGTATGTAATTTTTTATCAAGTGCTATAGTAGTCTTTTTTTTAAATGCAAAGGGAAAATTAGTTTCAGGGAAATAAGAAAATGAGATAAAAAGTATTGGCCATTTAGTAAATTTATTTTAATATATTCTTTCAAAATAGACTTGTTCCATTATATACACAATATATTTGTGAAAATGTATCATTAATTTAAAGAAAGAACAAGAAATTGTTTTCACAAATAAAATAGAATGATAATAATATATCAACTGGAAACTTCTTCAAGATTCAGATTGCTTCAAAAGTATGGACACATATATTAATTTTCTGAATGCCGTAAATCATAATTCAATGTCAAGTATTTTTTTGATTTAAGGAAGAGAGAGATAATTAATCTTATCTTCTATTTAGTTTAGTATAAAGCAGAGCTTTCCAAACTGGTGTGTCTGAATATTAAAGTGTAATTAATTACCCATTTTTTCTTTAGTTTTTAACTAAAGTTTTCATTGAATTATTTAATTTTATATGCATTTTAGATTATATATTTGCTTTTGCTCACAAAACCTAGATGTGTCATGAAAGACTTTTATCATTAAAATGTCTTACAATTGTGTTTGCAAATCTTTGGTTTAGATTAACATTCTATTTTATTTTAGAGACCTTAAATAAAATTCAAAACTAATTAGTCCATTTCTAACTCAATATGTTTACGTATAAAATTTTCTGAAAAAGTAATATTTCAATTATTCATAAGATTTTGGTCTAACAGGAAGATAGATAAACCCAACAGATATAAGATACTACATTATATATATATATATATATATATATATATATATGTATATGTATGTATGTATGTATGTATATATCCAAGTATAGGATTGGTGTATACGGAATAAATTCCAATAACCAAAAATACTATTCTTAAAAGAGAGCTCAATACAGAGTAGAGTGAATATAATTTATTAAAAAATTATAAATATGTTATAAAATCACTACAAAAATAGCCATTTTGTTTCAACACTTCTGGTGTCTTATCAAGTGATGGTGTTGAATGTAGAATCTACATTCAACATCATCACTTGATAAGACACCAGAAGTGCTGAATATATATATATATATATATATATATAAAGGTTAACCATAAATAATGCCTGTTCCAATTTAATTTTAAGATATTAGTCAAAATTCTTAGGAATTATTTAGCTGTAAGTCACATTGTATATGAATGTTTTAATGGATGTCAGTTATCAGTTATCTCCTGTTAATTTCCCTTTGAAAGTTCTCCACTGCTTTAACTGGGTATTGAACTCACACTCTTTGGGTCTTGTCACTGTGTCTAACCAACACCTTTATCCACTGTGCCATGTGTCCTTAAAACATGGCAAGTAGAACTAGAATAGTCTACCCCAGTGAGCGAAATAAAGAGTTCAGTTAGACATTTATTTCAACCACCTGAAGAAGACTGGAGCGCACAAAACGTTGTGATAAATATGGCGACAAAGATGAGGACAATAGTCCAAATAATGTACATAATACCTCATCTCAGAAATATATACAGATACTTAAGACTTTTGTATTCATTCTGCTATTCTTTGTGCATTTGTATGTTGAAGTCCATTGTAATTAAAGAAGAACAAACATTACATTTTGACTAACCTTTGTATATATACATATACTAGTCTGCTCCTTACAAAAATGTAATTGATTTACTTATGTTTTTACCTTTATATTTATTTTCTTATTTTTTTTTCAAGATTTTATTTATATTTCTCAAAGGTTGTAACTTGAAAATCTCTAAAGCAATAAAGTATTTTAAAATAATTGCACAACATCTTATGGGTTCAAGGTATTATTTGAATATAAGAATAAATGTGTGAAATGTGTAGCTATCTTTTGCTCACTTGTGAAAATAAAATTTCTCTATTGACCTTCTCAACACTACAAGAAAAAAAAAAAACTGAAAATAAAGAGATTATACATAAACAACTGATAACAAAACAAGGGCAGATGAAAAGTATGTTGTATAATTTTGTATGGTGCATTCTCCAAAATAGAACTGAATGCATTCTTTCTGTTTTTAATAATAGAAAATAGTCATATAGCAGCCTGACAAAACAAAAAAAAACAAATACATTATTATTGGACCATGACCTATAAGGAATCTATGTCACAAGATTACATGTCATATTTACAATCAAACAGTAGCACACACACACACACACACACACATATATATATATATAAATAAATATAAAAGTGAACACAGAAGTCAACACTTATAGGCGACAGTCTGTTTCATGCTATATGCAATCGTGACGATTGCATATAGCATGAAACAGACAGTTGCCTCTAAGTGTTGACTTCTATGTTCACTTTTATATTTACACATGCTCTATCTCTGATATTGATCACTTTATCCCATAAATATAGCACACCTTAAGACTATATTTCTTCATATATATATATATATATATATATACATACAAGTATATGATTGGTGTATACGGAATAAATTCCAATAACCAACAATTACTAATCTTAAAAGAGTGCTCAATACAGAGTAGAGCAAATATAATTATTAATTTAAAAATTATAACATAAATATGTAGTGATTTTATTACATATTTATGTTATAATTTTTAAATAAATAATTATATATATATATATATATATATATATATATATATATATATATATATATATATATATAAGCAAGCATTATATAATTTATGTTTGTGTTACTGGAGCTTAAATCCAGAGTATTAAATTAAAACTCTAAACCACAATTTTTTTCTTTCAATAATAGCTTAGCTAAAATATCTGTAGTGCAAAAAGCACTTAAAAGTGTCAAGTTTGGCTAGAATGCAAGATAATCATTTGAAAGGTATTTATTTGTGGCTTGTTTAGTGAAGATTTTTATGAAGCATACTCTGAAGAGAAGGAAAACTCCAACTAAAGCAAATTACTCTCCAATAAAGACCTTGTAAAATCTAGAATCTACTTTGGCACCATTTGTCCATTAGACAATGGATGCACCCAATAAGGATTCAGTATGATGTGGAAGAACATCATCTGTGGCTGAACAAGTCAGTTTTTGAATGGCAGTTGCTGGTACAGCCACTCCATGTGAAGGCAGATGATTATAGCTGGATAATAAATGCTCCCACTTCTATCTTGCTACAGTCAAGTTCACTTCTCTTTTTGCACAGTGATTCACAATTGTATCAGCAGACTTCAAGTCATATTTGCAAATATTACTGTATGACAAATATTACTGTATGACACCATGTAAAACTCCCTCTACAAGGTGTTTCTTTGGATAAAAAAAAATGCATAGTATGTGGCTGTTATCACAGTTTGTTTTTTTGTGTGAGGTGGTTATACATATTTGGTATGCTGCCTGTATCTGGGACATCATCCTTTTCAAAAATATCCAAGTCCTAGTAGAAACCTTGGCACTCATCGGGATTCTCTACTCTTTTGTGCTCTTATACACTTTCAAAGCATCTGATGGTGGAGTTACCTGCACACTAGGCAGGACCAAAGTGCACCAGGATCTAATACAAATGGTGTTGATACAACTTTACTGTCTTACACAGTATGCTCTCCAAAAGCTAGCTAGCTTCCTGGTACAAACTGAGTTTAGCCTCGTCATCAGTCAAAAGAAGACACGAGCTAGAATGTTGACAAAAACTTCAGCATCAGTATTGTAGCCAGCATCCTGAATTTGGTAAATGAATTAACATTCCTGAAATCTACAATATTCAGCAACTTGTTCTTTGACTCAGTGTTCAACAAACTGATAGGGAAATTTGTTCAAGAGAGTGTGAGAAAATAAGAAGCTCACTACAGCTACCAAGTTCAGAATGTACAAGTTTTGTGTGGCCAGTACAAGAGTTGGACAATTTAAAATCTAGAACATAATCTTGGTCACAACCCAGCCAGCTCAGAGAGTAAAACATTAACTTGAAACTCTCAGGTTCCAATGTCATAATAGGTTGACAAGATTTATTACTAAACATTTACACAACTGAACTATAATTAAGTTAGTACTTTGTTATTTTCTCTTTATGCTTCATGACATCTATGGTATTTACATATTTTTGGAGCTTTTAAAATTTTATTATAGGGTCAAGTTGTTAACCCAGAATCTAATCTTGTTGATAGCAAAGAGAAAAATATATCTCAAGGCCTAGAAACATGTTTTTGATTTTTCTTTTATCTTTGCATTCTTTTTTATGACCATTTTTATATTACAACTACTTTTCCGAACTGAAATTCTCACTTCCATTCATCTTCATTTCATTTGCTAGAATTTAAAAGAAATCAAGAACAAAATTCCAGTTATAATGAAATGGAATTATTCAATATTTCAAGAACACATTACTCTGTAATTACCCAGATATCTGGAGAAAAATGGTAAAAAATAAAGATTCATTGTTAGTGTTTGATTGATTGATTTCTGTGGAGAATGATCCCAATTCCTCCCCCCAATGAATAAAGTAACAGATTTCATCCAGAACACCTTTCAACTAATTCTCACCTATACTTAGCAGCAACTGGCTTTGATCAATGTAGCTATATTGATATAAGATGGAGAAGTCATTCAGTACATTTATATTGTGCAATCAGTTCATTGTTGTTTTATAATTTCCTTAAATCAAAATTCTCTGATGTAAGCAGATGTTGAAAGTGGAATAATTGCCAAGACTTCTTGGAGCTCCAAAATATTTCTTAGTTTTTTTACTGTATTTGAAAGTTCGGTTAACATATTTATCATTTTAAAAATATCTATTTATTTCAGTCTTTTCTGACATTTGTGGCTATTGATTTCACTCTACTATTGTGCAATATTCTATACTTTTGCCATAATATTGTCATTAATGTCCTCAGTAGCATTAATAATAATACAAGAGGGTGCAAAAAAGTTTTCAGACCAACCAAGAAGCCATTCCAAAAAGAGAAAAATCTATGTTTGGTTATTTGATCAGATTTTACAAAATGTATCAGGCAAAAATGTTTTCATTGCTTTCACATATTTTTATTACAATTGCTATTACTTGTAAATATTATTATTTTTTGCCTTTTTAAATTACAGTTTTCTGTCAAGTGAAAAGTAAAGCTAACTAAAAATGAAAAGCTTTTGTAAGTTTAAAAAATACTAACTTTAATGTTCATGGCATATAAATGATGCTAATTTATAGATTCAATTATAAATCAGCTAACCAATGAACCATCACTGTAAAAGAAGAAATCTTTGATATCAATCAATATGGTGCATTTTAAATATTGCACATTAAAAAAATGATTGAAATTAAATGTGAGAAGGAATACTTAAAATTTAATTTTATATCTAGTGAATTTTACTTGCAGAATTACAAAATCTATGATATGGCTAAAATGTCATTTGACCTTAAATGGTATTCATCCTCTGCAAATGATGCACATAACAATTTATAACAAATAAGCATTAAATATTTACTGTGTATCAAATTGCAACTTTTTACCTGATGTAAAAGGATTCTATAAACTTTAAAATATCAAAGATTCAGACATAAACTCTAAAATCAATATAAATTATTTCTCTTTAATTGATTCATTAATAATTGCATGCCAAAAGAATAGAATTAGAAAGATAAAGTTTAATGAACAGAAATAATCAACTAACAAAAGCCAGCAGTAAAAATTGTGTGAAAAATAAGCTGCTGCTATGGTCTGCATGAAAAGTAAAAAGGGGGAAAGCTGTAAACTGTGCTGACTCTTGTAGCCCTACCTAAAATTGAACTCACCATTCTTGGCTAACAAATTTCTGAAGATATTAGACTCCCACTCCTCAGCTTTATGAGTACTTCCTCACCAGCAATCAATCTAATAATGTCTGAACCAACAGATGTCTTCAATCTTTGGATGAAAATAGTGATGCTTAGACAAAGGACATAATGTATAGCTCTGTCCCCATAGAAATCAACAGAAGTATTATCGTGGATGGAGAGGCAATACATATAGAGGCAAGAGATGTTAAAAAAAGATCTTGATCAATAAACTGAGTGACAGCACTTCACCAAACAATGGAAAATTCCACCCTGAGGAGAAATTCCAATAAATTTAAACAATGCCTAAAGGTTAAATCTACTTTGGCAGGAAGGTAGGCAATCTACTGTCACTGCTTAAAACACATCAATTAAACTAAGGAGCAGGCGTCTAATATCTGCAGAAATTTGTTAGCCAAGAATGGTGAGTTCAATTCTAGGTAGGAGCACAAGAGTCAGCATCGTTAACAAAAACATTTTACTCTGGTAGCAAAATATAAATAAATTTTGTGCTATCCTCTTGTGCAACTTAGCCTTATTTCTGACAGCTTTGTATAAAACGATTCTCAATGATTTTTTGTGCCCATCACAATCTAATTTTTACACGTTTTGATATATAAAAATTAAGTTGTATAAAATATATTTTGAAAAATATATGCATTATGATAAATTTTTTTATAGGGTGCATAATGTATTTGAGGATACATTGAAGACTATAAAAAACTATAAAAAACAAGTGCATCTTACAAATAACTAAATTTATTGATACAAAACTTGGTACACAGATGCAGAAATGAAAGGATCACATGTTTATTCAATGTAATCGCCTTCAGCTGCAATGTTGGCTTCAATGTCGGCACAGAATCATGGACATGCATCCATCCCATGTTCTGTATTGATATTAGACATTACTTGTTGGACAGTTCTCAGGGAATCAGTAGTATTGTGGGAATGTTGATTAGTTGCCTGTTCAACAAGGGGGGTTAGATCTAGTGAGTTAGGTGGCAATATATTTTGCATGATGTGGTCATGCAGTTTGGCTACCATCCAATCTTGGGTCACCACAGCTTTGTGACCAGGTGCAGAGTCCTACTGAAATACATACTGCCTTCTATCACATTTAAGGTCTATCCAGTACCTCAGTGTAGCCAGAAGCATTCTACCAAAGTCTCTAATGAAATAAGTTCGGTGGCATGACATGTCCTTCACTATTCATCACTCCTAAAACCATCACATAAATGGGAAACTTGGTGTGCATGACATGGGCGTGGCATGAAAGGATTTGCATATAAGCTCCTGGTCTTTCTCCAGTTCACTTTTTGATCCTGATTGACATTTTTTTTGTCTGAAACAAAAACACAAAACATGCTAGTTTCTTCTGGAGGTTTCATCTTGTTCAATAATCATTTTACTTGGAGCAACCATTGTGTATGTGTTAGCATAAACTTCCCTTTTTCTCATCACACATGACTTGTACCAAATGTCATCATGCACCACATTGTGGATTGTGCGCTCAGACACCTAGAAATCACTGGCAATGTCCCTCATGAATGTTCTAGGATTCACATCGATAATTTTCTGCTCCCACTATACAAATTCTGGTATCCTGAATACTCTTTGCACTTTGCTGCAGTCAAAAAATTCCCAAAGCTTCCAACTCCATCTGACCTTTGTGCCTAAATGATCCAGTGCTTCCAAAAAACATGCATTCTCAACATCATTGTACTTTGCATGTATTACAACAATTATAGTATGTTATTTTATCTCGAGCATTAGCTTACTGTTTGCCATTGATGCTCTGAAAGGATAAAAGCACATTAATTGATTATTACAGTGTAACCCGGATATAAGAGACCCGGATATAAGAGAAACTCAGACATAAGAGATATTTTCTCTGGTCCCAAATTAGAGCCTGTGTTAATGTATATAAATTAGACCAAACCCGGATATAAGAGACTTCTTCTCCGGTCCCGACAACTCTCTTATATCCGGGTTACACTGTATATACCTTCAGGCACACAATTACATATCCTCAAATACTTTACACACCTTGTATTTGAGGGATGATCATATAAAGTTAGTATGCATTTCTATATGAACGTGTTAAAGGATCAATATTACTTTCAAATGAGTCAAGGTGATATACCTATTTACAATGCTATAAGTACAGGAATGTCTGTAGTTATCATAAGATATAAAATGTTATGAGTGATGCCAATGAACAAATATCTAAATCTTGAATAATTCTTTCATTTTGCATGCATATGATGGTACGTCTGTATACTTGTAATATTCATAAACTTCTCAAGTATATTAAATAGGAATATTCATTGATTCATTGATTTTTAAATAAGATCAGCTAGTGAAATTCAAATTTAGATTATATAACTCTAACAAACCTTATTTAAAATATCAGTTTGAATCAGATGATTTCTAGGTTAATTAATTCTTCATTTCAAAATTAACAATGAAATATTTTAGTAAACAGATTAAACAACGAATGTGGCAGACAAGGTTTCCTCTTCTATAAATATGTATGTGGACACAATAGGGTTTTAGAAAAACTTATAATTTATGTATGTGGACACAATAGGGTTTTAGAAAAACTTATAATTTATGTATGTGGACACAATAGGGTTTTAGAAAAACTTATAATTGCTGTTTGGAGGTCTGAGAGAAATAATTTAAAGTAACCTTTTTTTTTTTACAAATGAGTTGTGTCTAAATTTTGCTTTTTGCTATTATATGATTTTATAGATTATAAAGACCAGAAAAATTAACATAAACTTTAAATAAAGACTAAACTTTATCTTTGAATTAACCCAAACATCCTTGAACAAAATTAAAAAATAACAATGCCTAATATTTAAGACATAAAATAATATAATATACATTAACAAAAATGTAGAAACAAGTGGTTATCATCTATAATAATTTAATGCCTGAGGCAAATTCAGAGGTTACTGTAGTCACTAATTTGATGTACTGACGATTACCACTGTTTTTTTTTATATATATATTTATATATCATTTCTGAGACAGCAAAGTCGTAAAATTAATTGATTATACCTTCCTCACAGGAAATCAGTTCTTGGTTTCCCTCATGAATACTTACCAAATATTTACTTGCATAAAGCCCCTGCAATATGAGGAGGTGCTGAAAATTAAGTGGATCACATTTCCCAAATTATGAACAAATGATAGAATATCCAATTTTGTGCATGAACAGCTTATTACTGAGGCTCAGAACTTTTCAGCACCATTTCATAAGCTACTTTTGATTGATGATTTTTTTTACTTAATTTCTGAAACCAGATACTTAGATAAGTAAAGGACAAACCAAAGTAAAGGACAATCCTACATGCACACATCACACCAGTTACTGAGCTCAATATAAACCCAAGAAAAAGAGGTCATTGAAAAAGTATTCTGTACTTTTTCACCAGAAGGTGAGACAGGCTGGTCTACTCCATTCTAACCACCAAAAAGCTCATCAAAATGGCTACTGGTTACAAAGAAGGTACCTCTCTCTCCTTGCCTGCTACAAAAGGAGCTCTCTCAATATATATATATATATATATATATATATATATATATACATATATATATATATATATATATATATATATATATATGCCTGCTACAAAGAAGGAGGTGGATATCTCTCACTCTCTGCCTGCTACAAAGAAGAATGGGTCTCTCTCTCTCTCTCTCTCTCTCTTTTTTTTCCAATCTACTGCAAGCTACATCTGTCTCATGTACAAGGATACAAATTTGTATTTGTATTCAAGAAAATAAACCTTCCAAAATAATGTTTGCTAAGTGATCATTCATTTTGAATGTAAAAATCAACATTCTGTACCAACCTCTACAGAATAAAACCTCAGTTTCTGATGAAAAGATAGCAAAGTACTCAAGAGAGAGACTGCAAGAATTACATGAGATAATTGTGGTAAAGAAAAACATATGTATAAAATATATTTATATAAGACATTTGTATAAAAAAGATTTATACATTATTCATATTCAGACTAATGTCCTCATCCTTGTTGCTATTATTACAATGTTTTGGCTATTGTGCCCTCTAGCTTTCTTCAGGTGTCTATTTTAAATTGCATCCTTTATTTAATTTGTTTATTTGTTTGTATTTAATTGGATCTTCTTTATTTAAAGAAGCCAAAAATGTTGCGATAATAACAGAGAACATTATTGTGAATGTAAATAATTTAAATAATCATAACTCTTCATCCCAGTATTTTGGACACAAAATAGATAAGAGACAACATACATCAGAATTTACAGACAAATCTATCTATGTGAATGCTTAGAAAGTAATTACCTTTTACCAGAAAAGAAATAAAATAAATGTAAGTAGAAGGTGATGACTGTAAGTCTTTACACTAACAGTTTCAGCAACTGACATTAAAGTATGACTTTAATATTCCAGGAGATTCATAGCAATGTTTTGTTGGTTTTATAAATACTGAACGCGGGAATCCATCAGTCATTTGGTTATAAAGACGAATCATGCTCTGGATGATTTCCATTTTGGTCAATAACGATTTTTTATTCAAAAAAGTTTGAACAAAGTAACTATAAAGAAATTTTTTTTGCCATCCTCTGCCAGCCGCAATAATGGAGAAAGCATTACCTCGAACCTTCACTAGTGAGACATGCTGCAAGAGCCACTCCGTTTTGCAAGGCTCGTTTCCCTCAATTAAGAGAGACATCATTGCGCCAATCCTCCAAAGGAACACCATCAAAAGAGGGCCAATAACCCCAGAAGTCTCCACTGCCACAGGAGTAAAAAAAAATCTATCAGCAAGAAAAGAATATTTTTTTATCTCTGTGTTGGTTTTTTTATATTAGGGTTTGCAGTTAATACATCAGATTCAGATTATTGTAGTGATAATTTCCCACAAAAAAGATCTTTTATGTCTGACAAGAAATGAAATGCAGATGAGATGTTCAATGTTTTTCTTTGACAATTTAATTGAAACCCATTTTCTCACTTCTTGAATCTTCCCTGCACTTTGCAAATGTCTTGCAACTGTAGAGTGAGTGATTTCAAATTTCTCAGCCAATTCCAACATTATTCAAAACAGGTTGCAAGTCTTCACTTTCAAATTCTTGTGGTCTATCACTGCACAGCCCTACAAGTCAAATTGAGTTTTTTTTAATTCCCAAAACATTCATTATACATGTTAATTTGAACCAAACGACGATTCATCAATCATCTTCTTCAAATTTGATGTTATCTTGCTCAATTTGAAATGGAACAACATGCAGTATCAGTCACATATCTTGTCTACCACCATTCTTTTTCTCCACACCCCATAAATAAACTCTAAATACAGAACAGTTAATATTTTCAGCAATGTATTCTGTTTCTAGTTTTCAAAAAACAATACTGGGAAATTTCACATAATCACAATCCTGATCCCACATTTTGCTTTAGTCTTAGCCACCTTCTGGCCAGTTTGCATTGCCATAGACGATGAACAGTGATAATTATTTTCTCTTGAAAACATAATCTTATTATGATACTTACAATTAAAAGAAATAAGAGTAAACCAGTAAACTTTCCATTCTTGAGTTTCATATGCATGGTCTTGGTGTTTACATCTGGGAAAATCTTCCAATGTGCTTTCACCTTTCTTTATTCCATTCTATTAACTATCTCTTTTTCTTTTATTGCTGCTCTTCTTCACAGGACTGTAACATATTAGACAAAATAGCTAACAATATAGAAATGGCTCTCTCTCCTTATATTTATCTGCAAACATTTTTGTGTTTGGTCATGTTAATGCTCATCATGTCAAGTGGATTCTAATGTTACTGATGTTTCCAGTATACAGACTTTAAATTTTTCTGTTGCTCAATCTCTCAGTCAAATAGTGGATTTTCCAACTTGCTTCCCTAATAATTCTGATCAAAAAGCTTCTTTACTTGACTTGTTCATTACCTCTCTTCTAGCTCATGTTGAGCATCACAACTCTGTCCTCTATCACACTGTAGTATCTGTTGATATTTCTTTCTAGTCATCTATTAAAAAGGAACCTTCTATTCACAAGACTTCTTTCTCTTACCAGCATACTGACTGGGATTCATTTTGTGACTTTATTTGTGACACTCCTTCGATTGATATTTTGACCTTCCTATTGAGAATTATACCACTGAGGTTTCTTTTTGGTATAAAGTCAGCATTGATGTTTTTGTACCTTCTCAATAGTACCAAGTGAAAGCACAAACTTTTCTATGGTTCACACCTGCCTGTTCAGCCGCTATAGTCCACAGCATTGCCAGACGGTACTGCCCTTGAATCCCACCTGACTGGGGGCTCCAGACAGTGCTTTGTGACCCTCGGTATCTTATCAACATTTGATTTTTTCTACCTACATTTATATCCAATACAAATTAAACTAAGCACAACTGACTATTAAAGGATGAAAATTTTTTTCAGATTTTGATGTCATTCTGGCACCTTTTTTGTCCAAATCTGTGAATTTGTTTTCCTTTTGTATTTCTTTTTTTTTTTTACAATGGGTTAGTCTTCCGTGCTCCATCAGATGTCTACCTTGCTCTTCGATCTGAAACATTGTCTCAAAATGATACAACTCGGAACCTTGACAACACAAGCTCTACTTACCTACTTGCAATATTATGGCAGAATTTCAGAATGGAGGCAGCATTGTTTGTGAGCATTTAAAAAAAATCTTTTTTGATTTGAACATTACAAAATAAAAAGGTGCTATTGAAAGATGAAAAACAGACAAAAGCCCATCACAAACATTAAATAAAAAAATGTTTAAATTATATTTTTATATTTAAATTTTCTATAATTATTAATAATTGTTTATAATAATTTTAATAATAATTATCGAATAATATTCTTTTATTATTAAATAGATATGATATATAAATTAATAATGATGATTATTTCAGGAATAAATACTGCATTTTTATTTTATGAATTATGTTACAATGTAAATAGAGTATTTATTCATTTAATTTTGAATTCATTCTCTGTGAAGGCAAGGTTTTCCTTTTCATCTTTTTCCTCAGTCCTCCAAATTTGAAGGAAGTGGGTAACAGGAGTTATTATTATTTCACATCTCACCTCAAAGAAACATTCTTGATTCCTAAATATGAAAAATAATAAAATAACTAATATTTTCTTTTTATTACACCTGATATACTTTCTTAAAGAAACATTAGTTAATTCTGAATAAGTATAATAGCATAAAACTAGGTACTTCCATGGAAACATGATACCTAAGATCTAAAATTAATTTTTTAAAATGAAAAATTTTTCTTGAAGCTTTTATTTTGGTTTTAATTTTAAGCTACTAGATTAAATTTAAATATTTCCAATGAGAAAAATACTTTGTTGTATGTACATTCACTGATTCACTGTAGATTAGCAAACTATGATAAAAAAAATTAAAAACAAACTTTTATCATCAAAATTTTTATGTTATTATTAAAAAAAAAAAAAAAAGAAAGGATTTTTTTATTATTAAATTATATTTTTTGTTTCATTTTAGAAAATTCAAAATTTTGCTTAAATTTCTTTTTTTGTCAACAGGAAAGTGGGGGGCAAATAGCATCTTTTTAGCAGTGAAAAACACATTGATTTGGAAATTCTTGCAAAAAATCAAATAATTATCTGATTTTAATGAAACTTTCGGGACATTCATAAATGAGGGAAATTATTTTAGAAATGTTGTATTTTATGAAAAACTTGGTAAAAATATTTTTTTTTTAAATCTGTTACTACATACTTATTTAATTTTATGAAATTTTGATAAATTACATTTTATATTGCTTTATGTTTGTATTAGTTAAAAGCAGAACTTGGAGAATTTAAATCATCAACCTCTTTTTGTAAAACAGGACCCCCAGTGACCAAAAATCTACTCTGAATCATAAAATAAAAAAATGCAATAAAGCTAAGACATTATTTAATTAGAAAAGCTTTTAATTGCTTATATGAATAAGATATATCATGGACACTATTGTCTTAAGAAAAATTTTTTTGATTAATTTTACAAGAATTGCTTTCATTTTTTCTTAATTTGAAATTCTGTCTTATTTTGCAGAGGTTAGGTAATATTGTTATTAAGTAAAAACTATATTTACTAATCCAGAATGGAAAAGCTTATTACAATTTAGTGATCCCCAATATTTAAAAATGAATTTTGAATTTTTCTTTTTTGTGTGTGTATATAATGTTTATACATATTTATATACTATAAACGTGCTGATTTTTGTAAATACAGATATCCATACAGGAAAATAACAGCGATAACTATAGTAGGTTTAAAGCCAAAGTAGCTAAAATTCAATAAAACATTTGATTATAGAAAATATTTTCTTAAATTTTTAAGATTACTGGCTAATTAAAAATTATATAAAAAAGTGCTCATGGTATACTCCTCAAGTAATGTTTACAGATATATCCACAGTAGAAAAAAATTAGATAAATTTCTGCCTTTTTTTCTGTCTGTAACATGTCAACACAGCTACCACCCTTTAAAAATGCATTTCTTTGATATTTTAAATTTAAAGTAAGTAATATTTGATTCAAATCAGATCAATTAAACTTTAAATCAGCTAATATTTCTGAAATAAAGTTTAAGGAAAGTATATTTTATTTTTGAAAGTTTTTTAATAAAGAGAATTACATTGTTATGAGGGATGGCTAAAAATGGTGCTAAAAGCAACTTTAGCAATTTCAAAACAAAAACTCCTTCCAGTCAATTTAAATTAGTTTTAAAATACAGAAAAGGATTTTGCTTACTGGAAATATTAAATTTAATCTATTAACTTGAAATTAAAACTAAAATAAAAGCTTCAAGAAAGATTTTTCATTTTAAAGATTACCTCCTCCTAATTTTCAAAGCAGCTACTAGGATACGCTCTCAGGACTATAAATAGGCAGTGATATTCTCTGTCATCCCTTTTTTGCTTTTTCACTCAGGGACTGCAAGATTTGGGTCGAATGAAGAAAATGCTTTCCCACTAGGGAATGTACACACACACACACTTTCACTTTTTCTAGGACTTCCTCCTACACCAAACTACACACACACAAACAATTCACTAGTTTAAATGTTTTCTTCATTCATGTTCATTGTTCAGTAGCATGCAGCAATATTCTATTGTTTACATATACCCTTATGTATCCCTTTGTATACCCTTGTTTTGTTAATATATACTATCATTTGTTTGTACATATATATTGGTTCTTGTTGTTTCTTTTTTTTTTTTTTTACATGGACTTGCATCCCAAGTCTGCAATATTTATTATGCATTTCGGGATATATAGTTTTATTTAATAATATCACTTAATTGATACATATTAATACAGAATTTTAAAAGATTTAAAACTATAAATTATTCTAAATTTTTTTTTATAAATGAAAACAATATGTGGGGGGTTAACAAATGTAAAAAATATATTTTCCAAAGATTTTCTAAAAAGAAACATTTCAAAAATCTATTTTATTCATTTCTGAATAAGTCCTGAAAGTTTCATTAAAATCTGACAATTATTTGATTTTTGACAATTTCCAAATCGTGTTTTTCAGTGAAAAAAAAAAAAAAAAAACTAAAATTTCATATTCCATTTCCTCTTAATAATATCATAAAGATTTTGATGCTAAAACTAAGTTTTTATTAAGTTTGGGACATTTTTACATCATGATATGCTCATTTTTTTATCAAATCAGTGGAGGTATCTAAATAAAACGAAGACACTATTTAACTAGAAAATCTTCTAATTGCTTATATAAATAAGTTATATTATGGACATTATTTTCAGAAAAAAATTTTTTCAGTGAATAATGAATTTTTACAAGAATTGTTTTTATTTTTAAATTTTAATTAGAATAATTCATAAAGTTTTAAATCTTTTAAAATCCTGCATTAATCTGTACTTGGTAAGGGATATTGTTATTAAGTAAAAACTATATTTACTAATCATGAATGGAAAAGCTTACTACAATTTAGCAAACCCCAGTATTTTAAAAAGAATTTTGAACTTTTTTAGTATGTGTATAAACATGCCATTTTATTGTATATAATTAGGTTACAATACAATTTGTATTTTATATGAATACTTCATTATGAAAATTGAGATGTAGTGGGTTGGGGCATATCATAGATTCGATGGGTGGATGGCACGAGATCCTTGCACTGGCCTTGACCCACAGGAATCACTTTTTCTGACTGTACCAGTGTGATAATTTTGATCACAACAGATGTCTCTTTGTGCCTGTTCATAATAATTGTAAACTTATTCTCAAAGAAGTAAAGTTTTTGTTTGTTGACAGAATGAGGCACCACATAGCTTCTAACAAGTTTGGTTCCCATGACTACTGACGGCTCTGTAATAATGGGTTAAATAAGAATGAGTTTTCTATCCCTCCTCCCTTCACTCAGTTTGTGATGCTAACATCATCTGCTGATAAAGCAGAATGCTTTACTCATAAATTTTCTCCAATTTCTATTCTTGACTCATCTGGAGTATCTTTGCCTGACTTTCCACTTAGAACTGAGTCTCTGTTGAATGATATGTATATAACTCCATCCATAGTTTCTGCTATCATCTCTAAAATGGATCCTCACAAAGGACTTGATGGAATTCCTGCAATAGTCCTTAAGAAATGTGCTCCTGAATCGGACCCTGTTCTCTCTAAATTCTACAATAAATACCTTACTGCTTCTTGTGTTCCAGATTTTTGTAAATCCTCTTCTGTAGTTCCAATCTAGTTCCAACTCTGAATTGGTTATGCATCTCACCTCACAGGGTCTTCTTTTAGACAAGCAGTATGGTTTACACTTCTCTAGGTCAACTGCTGATGTATTAATGGTTATTGCTGAAAGAATCTATCAAGCTTTAGATAAAAATGATAAAGCTTGCTTTGGATATTTTGAAGGCATTTGGCAAAGTTTGGCATACTGATCTTCTTCACAAGTTGAAAGGTTATGATATTTCTGGATTAATTTTTGATCTGATTTACACTTTTTACATTATTCAGACTATTGTCCTCATCTTTGTCGCCAGATTTATCACAATGTTTCAGCTGTTGTACACTCCAGCCTTCTTCAGGTGGTTGGAATGTTTATTTCGCTTACTGGGGTAGACTGTTCTAGTTTCACATGCCATGTCTAATGGATGTCACTTATCAGCTATCTCCTGTTAATTCCCCTCTCAAAGTTCTCCACTGCCTTAACCAGGTATTGAACTCACACTCTTTGGGTCCTTTCACTGGATCTAACTAATACCTTTATCCACTGTGCCATGTTTCCTGTGTATGAATTTCTGGGTATTATAAACCTAATGTCTATTTTTTACTAGTGTTCATGTTGCAATTTTTGCTGTTTTGATAAATATGGTGACAAAGATGAGGACAATAGTCCGAATAATGTAAATAGTGTACATAATACCTCATCTCAGAAATATAGACTGATCTGATTTAGTTTTTCTTATCGAATTGTGAAATGAAAATTGTCTTGAAAGTTCACTCTTTTTGTCTTAATGCAGATATCCACCAGGTCTCTATCCTTGAAATTATGTTGTCCCTAATTTTCATCAACATCCTTCCTGATATCATCAGTTCTCAAATCAGTATCTATGCTGCTGATAACACAACTATTTACTCCTGTCTTAATAGTAAGTCTGATTGGTTCAATACAGTCAAATTGGCAGCTAATCTCCAAAATTACATACAATCTGTTGTTAACTATGGCAAAAAATGGCTTGTTAATTTTAATGCCTTCAAAAAAAAATACTCTTTTTTTTTTTAATTACCCAATAGAACCTTTTTCCCTTCCATCTCCAGGAGAGTTACTGACATGAAGTGAAATGATTATATTGAATTAATTCCTAGGTTTACTGCTAGGAATGTTGGTTCATTTTCCACACCAGAATCTATTTGAAACATTCATGTGTCTACCATTCATCCATGCATTGAATATTGCTGCTACATCTGGTCTAATGCTTATGCTATGTATTTTGAGATTCTTGATAAAATACAAAGAAGAATGTGCAATGTTATTGGTCCTGACTTGGCATCTCAGTTTCAGTCACTTTCCCACCACTAAAACATAGCTTTTCTATAAATATTTTTATGGTAATTGTTTTGGTGAGCTTTCCTCTTTGGTACCTAGACTTTATGAATTTAAGTGTACTACTAGGTTTTACTGTTGAAATGGCTAGATATAACTATAGGTTCTATTTTAACAGTTTCTTTATCACTTATAGAACTCTTTTCCTGCTTCTTGCTTTCCAGTCAACTTTGATCTTCAAAAATTTAAATGCAATGTTAATTACTATCTTCCGTCTTCATGTAACACTATTTTGGTTGCTGGTAAACAATAATAAGGGCTTTTGAATATCAAAAATAATATACTGATAAATAAACTACCATGAAAAGTGTTAATGAATATCAAGAATGATATACTTATAAGCAATTCACTCCCAGAGAATTGAAAATTCTCAACTAATCAAATGACTGACTAAGAACAATACTTAATTTGTATGACAGGTGAGGTATTGACAATTGGTTGATAATGCCAGCCATAAGCGTGTCTGTGGAATCAAGATGAGGAGAATTGGATAAAATTATAAATGCCAGTTTGAGGTAAAAAGGTTACTTAAGAATGTTTCTGACATGAGCTGAAGGACATGAGAACCAGGTATCCAGTGTCTGATTTCAGACAGGGAAGGAAATATATAACTGACTTGGTGAATCTCCCTGCAGAGGTGTCAGTACTGAAAACAATAATTATTTGACTTAATTTTTTTTTAATAATAACACATGGCAATATCTTGACATTCTGCTGAATTATTGTCACCATAATGTAAGCTTCAAGATTTTCCCTTGAAAAGTGTCTCTGGGTCAAGGGGGAGAAGGCCAATTGTTTATTCAACTTTTCAGTCAACACTGGTATCAATTCATTAATGAGTTGATAGGGTTTGGAACAATAATTTTTTTAAAATTAGTCTTTGCTGGGTGGTTGAGTTGACAGGTGCAGAAGAGAGATCAGGGAAGAAAGAAGAGCTGCCTGCACCCACTGAAGGGTAGCAGGCACAGATGAGACACTAAGGAGGGTGAAGGAGCTGCCTACGCCCACTGAGAAGTATTAGTGGGAGATGCTAAGAGGAGAAGGAAGAAGCTGTGGACCGAATATTGCCTACAAACTGTCACCCGGGAAAAGAGGGAGACTTCCAAATTGAAAAATAATTAATTTCTCAGGACCAAAAATGATGAAGATGACAGGTGAAAAAAATACCGAATTCCCCTATACCAGTTTTTGGCAGATATCAATAAATTTGAGAGATCGTCCAGAGAGTCTGTTCCATTCACTGAACACAAGAAAATGCATGTGACTATCTGCTGGCATGAGACCCCCGACATCAGCTTTGAGCCAAACTTACCAAGTCAGCTAAACAAACTTCACTAAGTCTGCAAGCAAAACCTTACCAGCTTAACCAATCATCGCGTCTGATTTAGGAAACGGGTTGGGTCAACAAACACCTGCATGCTAACACCTAGACCCTAACAACTATTAACCAACTATTGCATGCCGTATTTGATATGAAAATAGTATATATACATTTTTTTATATCTATTATTTGAGTGTTATTTTTCTCCTGTTTTACTGTGTGTCTTTACTCTGTTAGGACCAGCCCAATATGAATATACCCACGATGAGTCTATCTTGGTCTACTTATGATCAAACCAACTCACAACGTGGGATAAGGCAAGTCAGAACTGAAGAGATCACTCCATTGATGAGCCATAGTATTAGATGTCTTGGATGACCAGGGAGTGTATGGAGCTACAATTGGTTCCCATGAACCATAAGATTCACTCTGAAGGCATTACATTCTTAATTCCTGTTCATTTATTGTCCTCTCTTTTTTATAATGTTTTTTCTCATATTTTATCAAACTCTGTAACCTCTTGCATCTTAGTGGCTTTATTGCTTTTCTTGGGGTGAAATGATAAAAATATTTAATATATTATTATTTGGTGAGCAATAGTCAGCTTTGAAGAATGTAAAGTGTCATTGTGTTGTATGAATATACAATTTAGCTTAGTTTCTTGTCTTGTCTTGCTCAAGAATTTAAATTAATTCTCTGCATTTATCTTAAAGTATTGTTAACTTTGAAGGAACCTGTAAATTTACTGTCTACAATACTAACTCCAAAAATAGGTTTACAATACATTCTGGTTTGGCTGTGACTGTCTAAGTTTGGCTGATCTGTCTCAGTGTCCTGCTAGACATACAAGCTATCAGTATTCATTTATTTTTGTGCATCATTCATGAAGATAAAAGGTTATGGGATTAGAAAAGTACTTTATTATAAAAAAAAATTTAAAACAAAATAAAAAATCTATCCCAATTTGAGGCTTCAAAATTATGGTAATCCTACCAAAACATTACTCTCCACCTCTTTATATTGTCTTCTAATTTACGTTAGTTGACTATTTCTATGAAGGACCCAACTTTTAGCCCAGCCATCAGGTACATTTAATACATCTCAAATTCATCAGTAAAAATTACTCTTGAGAAATCAGTTTTCATCTAATTCTATACCCAACTTACACAATTCTCTTTTTCTGTTATTTACTTAAAGGGGTAATTTGGTTGCTTTTCATGTTCTTAATATTCTTTATCTGTTCTCTCTGTTTATATTCCCAACATCAGTTTCTTCAAATATTTCTTGATGGTTAATCCAATAATTTTGCTTCTTAACTTTTTAATTATTCTCAAAACTTTGTATTACATTCTTAAATGGGATTATCATAATTTCCAAACCTCAAATAGGGACAGTTTTCAATACTTATTATACAATTAGTTTTATGGATAATAAATTGATTTCATGACCTTATAGTCCTTATGCTTCAGAGCTGATATACTGAACATATATATATATATATATATATATATATATATATATATATATATATATATATATATATATATATATACACAAACACATACACACACACATATATATCTGTATTCATTCATCATTCATTCATTAACACATTGAAATGACACAGTTTATCACTTAGTCATCCTCAACTGATAAAATATTTTTTTCTGGTTTCTTTGTAGGTCAGTTTCTTTTATTTTATAAAGTGGAAATAGAAATATAATAAAATAAAATAAAAAGTATAATGAAGCTTTACTAATAAAATTCATTACATTTGTTTCTCTTATTTGAAAATAATTCACTTACATTTGGTTAGCATTGATGAGCACATAAAACTATTATTACAACAAAGACTAAGTAAGGTTTTAAATTAATTTATTTTGCCAGTTACATAGTTGGATATATTAAAATTACAAGTAGACAAATATGGTTGCAAAATAAGTAGTAAGATTGCTGTGTACCATTCTTCCAAGTGAAGTATACCTGCCTGTCTTAAAAAAAACAGCACTCTGATAAACTATTGAAGATCTTTTCTCCTGCATTACTTAATTGATATTTATTCAAATTTCCATTGAAATGTAGATGCATTTAATTTTTTTATTATGTTGAGGTGGCTACAGTACTGATGAATATGAAAAGGTCTTGTTTGAGTGTGTCATCTAATGTACCATAACTCACAATAACAAAAGGAAGTGAAGTAACATTAAAGTAAAAAAGAAGATTTATTTACATTTTCATCTTATAAAATATAATACATAAAACTTATTAGAACATTTGTTATTGTGAGACTCAATAAAAATAAAATAAAATAAAATATATAAACAAAAAGAAAAAGAATTCAAATTAAAATAAGGCTTTGCACTTTCCTTTAAAACCCTTATTTCTCTCTCTCTCTCTCTAAACTTACCTCTATATAACTCTCTCTCAACTAACAAGAAGGCAACCCTCAAATAAAAAGAGGAAGAAGAAGAAAAGACTGAAGCTGGCTGAAAAACACTGGAAGTTTGCCGGACCAGAGCCTACTTATTTATAACTATAAATCTGTCAAAATAAGACAGGGCCCACACATAATTTCCATTATATAAAAAAATGAAAAAAAAAAAGGAATGCTGGAAAATAAAATAATTTTGACTAGTCAAAAAAATGAACACAAATAGACCTTTGATGTTCACCAGAACCAAGGTTCACACCAGAGTCTTGGAGAATGGCCAAAAGGATATAAGCTTACACCTTTCACAGATAGACAAGAAGAATGATGGCAAAGGAAACCATAGAAACAAGAGACATGACCCCTAGAAAAACCAGCCATGTGTAATGCATGAAGTAGTTAAGAGGCCATCTGCTAATGATATATCTGCCCTTCTTAGAGCTGAGAAAAACACAGTAGATTGACACTTACTAATTTCTAAGATGACTACTACTAATAGCAAGGTCTAAATTTAAAACTACCCACTACAGAGCTGAAACTGACATTTCTCCAGACTGCTACCAATATCCGCCTTATAAAAGAACATTTTGCAACACGGAATATCAAAGGACACACCATAAATCAAATAAATAAATATATATTATACCTTTAACCATAACTTATTTTATGTCCAATGTTTCCAGTAAATGCCAAGAACACTCTGACACAACCTACCGCACATTCATCTTGGGATTCTACCACACAAATAAGAGTTGGTATTGTGTGGAGAAAAAACAGGTGAGGGAAATATACAAATATACGAACTTTACCCAGATATGAAATACAACATTTGCATGATTATCTGGTAATGTTACACTGCTAAACTATTCCTTGTTACATTGAAAACAAAACATATCTTCCTTTACCACATGATCAAATGACTGCTACTATATTTGGATGGCTACATACATACATATACATATATATATATATATATATACATACATTAACTTCCACCCAGACTCTTTCTCTGTCTCTCTGTCTTTCTTATGCACCAGGACTTTTACACTTGAACTCTTGAAACCAACGTTCATGTTATCATCCTGTATTATTATATTATATTATATTACTAGCAGCATGGCCTGGCATTGCCTGGCATTGCCTGTGCTTAATTCAAAAATCGTATGACTTATACAGCAATCGCTATCACTTGACTTAAAATATTTTTGCCATTCCTTGCCTTTAAAGGAGTGCCCTTTGCCATGCTGATGTTGCTACATGCCTTACGTCTTGCCTATCTCACACTGCAAATTTTTTCTAAGCTCTATACTAAACATTAAATCTGTTACAAACAAAGAACTAAACAAAATGAACACAAAACAATCAGCTTTAAAAAAGGACTCGTAACTGGAAAAACCAAATGAAAAAAGAATGTTAACAGCAAATACTTTTTCACACCCAATCCAGTTCTGCAGAATCAGAATCAACACTGAGCTTAAGCAAGCGAATGAGCCAATTGGAGTAAAGTGCCATGCAGATTTAAATTTTTCTCACTTGTGACGAATGCAGCTATCAATTTTCTTTGCATGCTAGCATGCTAGTTAACATTCGTGTCAGTCATCTGTTGGCTCTCACATTGGCCAATAGAATCTTCCTGCCTATTCGTGGCAGCCAGCTATAGGCTCTCACTCTGGCCAGTAGAAAATGGCTGCAAACTACATGAAAATTGCCGTAGAAGTATGAAAAAATCAATTATTTTCACTATCGATGGGGGTTGGGAAATGCAAAGTCAGTCTTGGCCTTCCTGCTAACTTGGAGCATGTGCATGTAAATTTTGGTGCAAATCCGCCGAAAATTGTGGCCGTGCATTCGTTACACACACATCCTGCCTTTTATAGATAGAGATATATTATTGTTATGGGACCTACCTTTATGGACTAAATGGACTTGTCCTATTACTATATATACGTGAAAATTATGCCTCTCAAGGGAGCTGTCTACAGTTGACGAGTTGACTACTGTACTTTGCCATCAGTCGGACATGCAACACTTTTGTATTCGTTCTTTTTGTTTAATAACATGTTTTCACTAAATTGCTGAGTTCAAGTTTTCTTTCAGACTTATTCTGGGTCCACAACAATTATATTATTGTGCATATAAAGATTTATTTTGCCTGTTTCCTTTAATCATTACATAAGGGCAATACACACCCAAATCAATTATACCTTATATACAGAGGTATAGCAGAAGACAACCTAATAACCCCCCATAAGTACTAAATTCCTATTCTCCATAAACCAATCACAAGTTTAAAATTTCTGCATTCAAGTTGGCAGTTATGAGCCAGTGACTTTCTTTAAACAGAATCCAAACTCTTCAATCATCAATCAAAACAGACGGAACCTTTGAATCATACACACCTAAGTTCACACTTGGTTATAAACATGTCAACATAAACTTTCTTTACTTAAAAAATCTGATTACTAGATGACCTACCTAAAAGTTCCCTAGCCTAATCACTTTCATCTTTTTCTCTATTTCATTGAGCATTGTAAGAAAGAAAAATTAAAAGAATGAACTAACAATAACTTTTCTTTATGGGACATTTACGTCATTTGTGAACATTAAAACACTTAAGAAAAAAAGGAAAAAAAATTACATTTACCACCTTAGCAAATAACATTATTGTATTTTTCTAACAATTAAATATTTTGTTTTTGTGTCAAATTGAATGACATGCTTTGAATTTATTTTTGTGTGGGAATATTTATGATGTTAAATGTTTTCAATATTGCATTCTAATTTTATAACTTAATGAAATACATACAAAAATGGCATAAATCCACACATATTTACAACAAAGTTTTCATATGTAAAACTGTAAGGTATTTTGTAGATGTATTTTTTTTCATAGTAAATAGTCTTATTATTTGAAATGTTATTAGAACATGACATTTGTTCAATACAAAAACTGTGCATACATTTTATTAAATGTTATTATTACACAGTAATGATAACAGTAATGAGGTAAAGGAAGTACAATAAAGAAAATAAAGTACAATAAAATACAATAAAGGAAATACAAGCATATTGACTTCAGCTGTAGTTCCAGTTGTATGTGAGTCTTTTGATTTCAAACAACTTTGCTTCCCTCTTTGGTTTAAGGGAGTCACTTCTTGTAAATTTGTGTAGATGAGTTGGAACTTGAACCTTCACATTATCCTTCTGTATTATTATATTGTGTATATAAAGATTTACTTTGGCCATTTGCTTTAATCATTACACAAGGCCAATACACATCAAAATCAATTATACCAATATATGGAGGTAACACATAACCTAATAACGACCATAAGTGATAACCTTCTATCTTCCATAAGCCAGTCACATGTTTCCTTCTCTCTTTGGTTTAAGAGAGTAACTTTATGTAGATGAGATGGAATTTTTTTAGTCAGTTAAATATGGCTTATTTCAAAGTCTTGCATGTATTTGTTTTCAGAGGATACAAACTCAACAGTTTTTTTTAATTTGATCAAACCAAACTAGTTGAAAAATGTCTTTTCATACTTTGTAGTCTTATTTTACCACAGTTGAAAATTCTTTATTTTATTTTAGATTTTGGAGAGTTTTTCCTGTCCATGTGATATATGTGTTGATATCATTTTATGCAGCTTTTGACATACCTTAATTCTTTGCATACTAGATACAAGGGAAGAATGTATGACAATGTGGAATATAGGGGAAGAATGTATGACAATGTGGAATATAAAGGATGTATAACAATGTGGAATATAGGGGAAGAATATATGACAATGTGGAATATAGAAGAATGTATGACAATGTGCAATATAGGGGATGAATGTATGACAATGTGGAATATAGGGGAAGAATGTATGACAATTTGGTATATAGGGTAAGGGTGTATGACAATGTGGAATATAAAGGAAGGATGTATAACAATGTGGAATATAGGGGAATAATGTATGACAGTGTGGAATATAGGAGAAGAATGTATGACAATGTGCAATATAGGGAAATAATGTATGACAATGTGGAATATAAAGGAAGGATGTATAATGATGTGGAATATAGGAGAAGAATATATGAAAATGTGGAATATAAAGAAAGGATGTATAACAATGTGGAATATAGGAGAAGAATATATGAAAATGTGGAATATAGAGGAAGAATGTATGACAATGTGGAATATAAAGGAAGAATGTATGACAATATGGAATATAAGGGAAGAATGTATGAATATAGGGGAAGGGTGTATAACAATTTGTAATATAGAGGAAGAATATTTGACAATGTGGAATATAGGGGAAGGATGTATAACAATGTGGAATATAGGGGAATAATGTATGACAGTGTGGAATATAGGAGAAGAATGTATGACAATGTGCAATATAGGGAAATAATGTATGACAATGTGGAATATAAAGGAAGAATGTATGACAATATGGAATATAAGGGAAGAATGTATGAATATAGGGGAAGGGTGTATAACAATTTGTAATATAGAGGAAGAATATTTGACAATGTGGAATATAGGGGAAGGATGTATAACAATGTGGAATATAGGGGAATAATGTATGACAGTGTGGAATATAGGAGAAGAATGTATGACAATGTGCAATATAGGGAAATAATGTATGACAATGTGGAATATAAAGGAAGGATGTATAATGATGTGGAATATAGTGGAAGAATATATGACAATGTGGAATATAAAGAAAGGATGTATAACAATGTGGAATATAGGAGAAGAATATATGAAAATGTGGAATATAGAGGAAGAATGTATGACAATGTGGAATATAAAGGAAGAATGTATGACAATATGGAATATAAGGGAAGAATGTATGAATATAGGGGAAGGGTGTATAACAATTTGTAATATAGAGGAAGAATATTTGACAATGTGGAATATAGGGGAAGGATGTATAACAATGTGGAATATAGGGGAAGAATATATGACAATGTGCAATATAGGAGAAGAATGTATGACAGTGTGGAATATGGCGGATAAATATATGACAATGTGGAATATAGGAGAAGAATGTATGACAATGCACAATATAGGAGATGACTGTATTACAATGTGGAATATAGGGGAAGAATGTATGACAACGTGTAATATAGGGGAAGGGTGTATAACAATGTTGAATATAAATGAAGGATGTATAACAATGTGAAATATAGGAGAAGAATGTATGACAATGCGCAATATAGGGGATGAATGTATTACAATGTGGAATATAGGAGAAGGATATGTGACAATGTGCAATATAGGGGAAGGATGTATGTCAATGTGTAATATAAAGGAAGGATGTATAACAATGTGGAATATAGGAGAAGAATGTATGACAATGTGTAATATAGGGGAAGGATGTATGACAACGTGGAGTATAAAGGAAGGATGTATGACAATGTGGAATATAAGTGAAGAATATATGACAATGTGGAATATAGGAGAAGGATGTATGACAATGTGGAATATAGGGGGAGGATGTATGACAATGTGGAATATAGGGGATGAATGTATGACAATGTGGAACATCGGGGAAGAATGTATGACAATGTGGAAAAAATTTTGGATGATGCATTTTGTCCTTCAGACAAATTTTTTTTATGTTGGTGTGATTACAGATGTGCACGAATGAGAGACAATGGGAATTTTAAATTCAAATTTTTTTTATTAATTATTGAATTTTGAATATTACTACAAACTTACTTTGAAAGTGAGAGGAAAAAGATATTAATGCTTTCTTTATAGATATTTGTAAAAATATTCAACTTACACACAAAGAAAAAAAGGAAAGTAAAACAAAGAAAACTGTTAAAGAGTAAATCCCAAATTTTTATACTCCGGAAATGTTGATATGTTTTCTACAAAAGTTGTTTTTCTTGTTTTAGTTGAGTTTCTTCTCTTGAAGACAGTTTTCATATGACAGGAAATAGACTTGACACAAGAAGATTTCTTAATGACTCCTCTTACTATGTTGACTTGGACTGTTACTTCAATTTCTCCTTCTCTTATGAAGACAGTTTTCATATGACAGGAAATTGACTTGACACAGAAAGACTTCTTAATGACTCCTCTTACTACTTTAACTCTTAAACAATTAGACTGGCTACTTAATACTTTTATTTATACATAGCATGTGGATGTAGTAGTGAACACATAAATATTCATGAATATTTAACATAAAAATGCTTGGCACTGTTTGACTGTGTGTCACTAGAAGGATACAAAACTTCTAATAACTTAATAACTATCAGTCAGTTATATGCCATGCATGATACATGACGAGGAAGATTTTTTTTCCTGCAGTAGGTTTTCATTTCTTTCTGTTGTAGACCAGTTGCCATTCAAGGCTATAGAACCTGGTCTGTCCTGCTACTTACCCATAGCTGAGGGGAGAGGAAGAGGATTCATACTTTTCCCATGGGTATTAGCACCTAAGTGAATATAATGGATTCGACTGGAATTCGAACTTGGCTCCCCGATTCCTCAATCTGAGCCACTACATCATTACTACATCATTAATAACTATACAAAGATTAAAAGTTGAAATTTTACAGATTAATAATTACATATATATTTTAAATGTTGTATAATATTTATCTTTCTCAACAAATTATATTAGTTAATTAAATTTTATTTTATATTAATACCCACTCATTAAGGATATTGCATCTTATTAATTACTTTTAATAAAAAGATGTTTTTATTTTGTCTGAAATTGATTTATTAATAGAATATGCTCTAATGTCCACTATAATTTGAATTTGTCTAATTTATTTATTTTACCAAATCTTAATTTATACAGATTTTTAAAGTTTTTCTTCACAAACACTGTTTATTGAAAGAATAAATAGAAATTAATCATTTTATTTATATAATTTCTAATGGATAAAGAATCATTTAGAATTTTATCTTGATATCTTGACCAGTGATAAGGGCTTAGTGGTTTTAATCTAAGTTTTGCAGATTTAAGTATCATCACTACTCAGTTAAATTTTTACTACTGAAATATTTTCACTTCCTCACATGTCAAAGCTGTCAAAAATAATTAACACTCAATCATCACTACTTTATTTAGCTGCAAATGAAGAGACATTATTTTTAACTTTAGCCAGAAAAAAATAATCAAAATACAGTTTTATTTTATGTCAGTTTTGTTTTTATTCCATTACTTCTTAGTTTGAGATTGTTTTAAAAATTATACTCCAGAAATGTTGATGTGTTTTACAAAAGTTGTTTTTAAAATATTAAATAACCAAGCTACCTGTTTAAGTAAGACCTTTACTATTGATTATCTTCACTCTGAACTTTTATAATACAAAACTATCAAGTCTTTTATTCTTTATTTTAATGGAACATTTTTGTAGTAAAATTGAAGACTATTTTGGTAGACAGCATAAACTACTGTTTCATTTTTATAAAAATGAAATGGTAGTTTCATTTTAATATTTCTTGAAAAAAAATATTTTCCTATAATCATTCCTTTGTGTAAAATTCAAAATATGCTTTATATATATGCTAGACTTATGTTGATAACATAATGATGAGTCAATAACTAGAATAGCAACAAATATCATGACTTGTTTTTACCAATACAAGAGTGGACTTACTCAAATAGATTTATACCTTTTAAGATTACATAATTTATAACCAACAAAATGTATGTATTTGTAATAGTAAATCTTTGTATGGCTATATATTCTTCTTGGTTATTCATCTCAATAACACTAATATTCAGTCTTAACTATTAACTTAACATTATTTTTGCTATACTTACTCATGATATACTCACTATATTCATTTGAAACATATAGATATCACTAATTTTATAAGTTTGACTTCTGTAAGCTTTCCTTCTCTCAGATGATTGTGTATAGGAATTAAATCCTTTTTTTTTTTAATCGGTAAAATCCTACTAGAAAGTTTGTTTGATAAACAATCATTACAAGGGCAAATACTGCAAAAATACTTGGCAGACATAGTTGTAAATCTACCACATATTATTTCTGGACCATTTAGAAAATAGCAATAATAACTCCTTTCACCACTCCCACAAATTAAAAAAAAAAAGAAGATTTTTGGGATCCAGTGTGAAATTATTTTCTAACTAATGAAAACTTTGCATTCAAAAAGTTCACACCTCTATGTGAAATTAGATTTTGTATCGCGCTTACAGATATAAAAATAGAAGCCTACTGCTTCTTGAGGCTCAAAACAATTTCAGTGGTCAGTTTGATCTACATATGCATACACACATGCACCCCCCCCCACACACACACAGACATAATGGAAGTGATGACAGCCAGAAGCCACAGACTAAGGCCTTGTCCATGCACACAATAGAAGGGATTAACCAAACTAAATACCAACTATGACTTTTGTCTATGAACTCACAGACACATTAAGCTGACCATCATAAAGTAAATCCATTCATACATTTCACACCTCATTACAAATAATTATTTACTTTATAAAACAAAGTTCACTGCATGGAAAATTTAACATTTTTATTGCTATTATATATTTCTGAAAAGAATATATAAATGTCGTTTCAACTGATGTTCTGCTTCTACTTTTCCATCAGCAAATTATGTTTCATTTAAAAGATGAGTTGTTGTTAAGTCTTTGGAGTCTGAACACTTAGATACCAACTAAAACCTGGATCCCAACCTGTGAATGAAATTTGGTTGTCCAGGTTTTTTATATTAAGAATCCAAACATCCAAATTACAAACAATAATTAAAAATAAAGAAAACATGGGTATGCCTGTTCAATAAATCATTTGTGTTTACAAACATATGTACAGGAATTCAAAAGAGTAAAAAATAAGTAAAAATAGTCATTAGTTGAGTTAGTCTGTGAGTAGTCCACAGAATCTGTTGTTTATAGTAAAAAGCTGTGGTTGATAAAAGACTTTGATCATCAGCGAAGATTCACTGACCATCCCTGCTGTTGTTGTTGGAGATGATTTGTTTGAAGGCAGCAACGTTTCTTTCTGCATGCTCAATGGTAGGAAAAAGCTATGTAGTCACATCTTCTCTTCTGTTTGAACAGCTTGAAGACAGTCACATCTCTGTTGCTGAAAATTTAAATCTATGGGTTTTTCTGCATCTTTCCCAAAAGTAGGCTAAAAAAAAATGTTTTAATTTTCTCTGATTGGTCAAATATTTAACATGGTGATGTTAATTTATAACCAATAAACACTTTGATTTAAACAGTGTATGTTGTATTATGGAATCCTTTTGGCATGTTTGTAAATATTGTCTGTTATTTGGTAGAAAATAAAGGTTGGGTGTGTTTTAATATGGTATGCATGTTGATATGAAATTGCATTGGAAATAGGGTTTATTTCCTATAAGTGTATGACAATAAGATTCACCAGTTTATTTCACTGACCTATAGTATATAGTTTTTTTACTATCTGACTCAGTGAAGGAACTTACAACCACCACATAACTTGTTGTACTTAATCAATACTTTTATTCACCTGTATAAACAGACTTCTATCTAGTGTTTACCAGCATAGCCAGATTCTTTCAATCATTTTATTATCCAGTCTTGCTCCCTGTTATTTTAACTTAATCCCACAATGATTGGTAATACTCTTTTCCCAGTACCCACTGAATGGCACTGCTAAACTTGCCAAAAACAATTTATAATTAGTTGATCATAAAATGATCATGATATTTTTCAAAACATTGCTAAAAACAAGATAAAATATTCAGGGATAAATTCAGATTTTTCAATAATCAATTTTAAAAGACTCTAGAAAATATTTTTTCTGTTTAGAAAAATAGGTTAACATAACAAATATATG
This sequence comes from Acanthosepion lycidas, assembly GCA_963932145.1. NCBI lineage: Eukaryota > Metazoa > Mollusca > Cephalopoda > Sepiida > Sepiidae > Acanthosepion > Acanthosepion lycidas. The sequence goes on along the minus strand of OZ010585.1, from coordinate 109,075,092 downwards.
TTTATGTTTACAAAAGAAGTTCTTTGAAAATTATCAAAAGTAACAAATTAATTTTGATAGCATGTTATCTGATAAGGACTTCTAAATAATATCTATTTTCAAGGAATGATACTGTGTCAGAACCCCTTGAAAAATTCATAGTGGAAAATTAAAAACCAACAAAGGCCTGTCAGAGAAATACTTTCTAGTTCAATACAATCAGCTCAATATTGGAACAAAAAAATAAAATTGTTTTTCCATCAGTGAAAAACTTTAAAAAGAAATAAAGAAACACATCTATCTGATCCAGTTTTATAATGAATAGTCTTTTAAAAAGACATTTAATGGTATATTTAGAAAGAGTGACCTGAACAGCAGTTAAATTGTATCTTTTGAAGTTGTAAGCATTCCCTTTTTCACAATGACAAGGAGAAATCAGATAGTACTTTATATTAAAAAAAGTCTCAATTGATAACTGATTACAATAAGAAAAATTTTTTTTTCAATTTAACCTTCAGCTGTACACTATTTCTCTTTACAATTAAAATCAACTCAAAAGCTTGACCTACTTTGAAAGTATTTAATTTCAGGGAACTTAATCTAAGAAATTGAATTCATACAAAAATATTTTTTCTTTACAAAAGAAACATTGCCAAACAGTTTTTGTCTGAATTTCTAGAATATGGAGTTATCATTATTTACACTATTCATATTTAGACTATTGTCCTCATCCTTGTTGTAGTTATTACAAAGTTTTGGCTGTTGTGCTCTGCAGCCTTCCTCAGGTGTATCAGGTGTATATCAATCTGGGTAACCTACAGGAAATTCTGAACTGAACCATGTATTTAATCTACAGAAGTAGACTATTCTCATTCCACTGCTCATGTCTAAGGATATTGTCTACTTCTTATTTTATTTGCTTGCCCATTTCCACTGAGTGCAAGTACACACTGCCTGACCCAGGGATTGAACTTACAACCACTATGTTACTAAATTCAATAACCAAAGCTTTTACTACAGCAAATTGTAGTAAACTTAGAGCCTTAAACTTAACATAGCTGCTGATTAAGTTGCAGCTGCTGCTGCCTATATTTTAACTGCTGCTGCCTATATTTTAATTGAAGCTGTTGCTGCTGTGGTTGAAAACTTTCTTTCTTTATTAGTGGCTCCCATATTGTATTTATTTCTATGCTAGGCCTACTAAGGAGATCCTCATAGTCTAGCATATGCTCTGATTATTTCAAACTCTCCAGTGTTCTTCCTTGTCCAGTATTTTTATTTCATTCTATAAGGGCTGATGTCTACACCTTTTCCTCATTACATGATGAACCATGTCCAATTTCACTGTCTCACCTCTCACTACAGCTTTTCGATGTTCCTTCAGTCTTTCTTTTAGGGAGTGGCTTGTTTCACCTTTATATTCTCTGCCACAACTGCAAGGAATCAAGCACATGTAATTCTTCATCATATTCTCACCCAAGTTACGCTTTACTCAGCAGAGATTGCTCTATAGGGTGAAACTGCTCTGAATGTTGCATGAACTGCAGATATTCTGAATCATTTAGAATAAGCCCTTGATGTAAGGTAGACAGACCATAGCAATTTCCTGATCATCCTTCTTGTTATCTTTTGTATTTCTCCTTTTTCTCTTACTCAAGAGCAGATAACCTTCTTTTATAGACCACAATATTCTCTCATGATTTTTTTGTAAGAAAGAAATTCATTTTTTTTTTTTACATAAAATAACCCTGATACAACAATGGTGGATATCGTTAATTGATGGAATGTTGCAGTTGTAATTGTTCACAACTGTTTGTGAATCCAGAAACGTCATTCCCTCCTTCCATGCTTACACTGTTATATTCATCATCAAAATCAGTGCCAACCTTCTTGAAATTAGAACATTTTTTCATATCATTTATATGTCTAATATATATGCCATGTTTACTCAGCTTCTGAGCAGTGTAAGGTTGAATAGAGAATGGTGTTAAAAATGTATTCTGTTTCTTTTTTCCCTGTAATAGCACATATCATACAGTTTTCCTTTATTTTTATTAAAGTATTGCATTGATTTATACTTGCATTTATCATCAGCATATCTTGTCTGTTTATGTTGATTTTTAACAGCCTCGGTAGTAATATTAGGAATCTTGTCTCACAGTGGTCAACCAAAAAGTAGTTTAGCTGGAGACACCTGAGTAGACATGTGTAGCATAGTAAAAATTGGAAAATGTGTGTTCTCCAGTCATGAACTTTGGTATGCAATAGTTTAATGGCTTTACTGAGCATTCTATAAAATCTTTCTATCTCAGAATTTCCTTGAGGGTGTTAGAGTATCCATCGGTGGTTCCAAATACCATTTCACTCACAAAATTGGTTTCTGTCTATATTATTTAAGTTGGGAGCATTATCTATAAACAATGACTTCAGGGTATCTGAATCTAGAAAAGGTCTGATTTAGACAATTTAAAACAGTTTTTGAGTTTGTAGCTCTAATTATATTGATTTCTGGCCACCCAGTGCAACCATCGATAATACCCAAAATATTTTCACCTGTCAGGAATGGCCCACATATATTGATATGAACCCTTTTGCATGATTGTCCCATAGTTTTTGATTTCATAGGTTCTGGAATGTCTGGCCTAGAAACACTTAATCATGGCAAGCAATTCCTTATCATTTTTCTATATCATTGTCAATACTTGGCCACTATACTTTTTTCTAATATCAATGTCAATACCTGGCCACCATACTTTTTCTAATATCAATGTCAATACCTGGCCACCATACTTTTTCACATAGTAAAGCTTTAGTCTTTGTAATACCTTGGTGAGTTTCATGAGATAGTTTCAATATTTGCTGTTACAAAAAGTTTTTGGAATGACAAGGCAAGTTCCTCTAAAGAGTAGATCTGGTTTATATGTAAGTTCATTTCTTATATTTGAATAAGGTTTTATTATGCAGGTTTTTGGCTGTGCATTGTTTTTTACACATGTAGAAATTTGAATAGAGGTATCTGCCAGATAATGCTGAGTGACTGCTGATATAGATACACTTTTTTGGAATAGTATAATCAATTATTTGGTTTAAATAAATTTCTAAAGAATCACTGTTATTTGCATCTTCTTTATTAATTTAAACTGGTTTAATAGATAATATGTCCACAGGGTTCAAATGTCCAGGAATGTGTTTGATCATAAAGGAGTAACTCTGTAATTGTAATTCCCATTTTAAAATACAGGGCTCCTTGTATTTTTCTTGATCATTTTATTTTTGTTCAAATTTTTTATTTTTTTTTTATTTGAGCTAGATTTCTTTTCTTGTAGTTTGTAAATTTCGACATTTTGTTGTTTAATTTATTTGACCTGTAGCTCCACTTGTTCTGCCAATGTTGCAAGTTGAAAAACGTGTGATAGTGTTCATTTTTTTCTCTTAATAATTGTCATCTAAGATGTTGGGACGAACATCTTTCAATAAATTGGTCTACTACTGCCTCATCTGCAGAATATTTATCAAACTTGTACATACAGGCCAGAGTTTTTAAAGAAGTTTTGTAAGTCACTGCACTTTCTTCATGTTCTTGAATTCTGGATCAAAATTGTTCTCTTTCATATGTTAGGTTTCGAAATGTTCGTTTGAAGGAGCCAGGATTTCCACATACATCTTATTTTCATCATCTGACATTTTGTAAATTTTTCTTAGTTCAAAAGAAGATAAAGAAGAAACACCCTTTTTTTGTTTTGTTTCTCTTATATTCATTGCTATGAAATATATTCCCATTGTCTCTACCCACCTCTTCCCAAACCATTTAGTGGTGAGTGGCTGTTGAATCAGGGATTTAATTGTGCAGGAGGAGACTGAAATCTCATCCGTTGTCACTATTTTTGTATTTTTCCTTCTACCCTTGCTCAAGATTAGATAACCTTCTTTGATATACGACATTGTCCTTTCCGTTTCCACCTGTAAACACTGATGCCATGTTTGTCATGTAGTTGTTATTCTGAACATGACAGCATCCAGATTAACCTTAAGGCTTTAAGTTTACTACAAGACAATGATCTAATGGATAAAATCTCTGGTTTGTGAATTTGGTGACATAGTTGTTGTGAGTTCAATCCCTGGGTTGGGCAGTGTTTACCCGGACACAGTGAAAACAGGCAAGCAATAACCAAACAGTACTAAATAAAAATAAGAACTAGACAATATCATGAGACATGAGTAGTAGAACAAAAACAGTCTATCTCCAGATATTAAATAAAGTGTTCGGTTCAGAATTTCCTGTAGGTTACCCAATTGATATACACCTGAGGAAGGCTGAATATATATAATGTAAATCATTACCAAACAAATCTCAAAACTACATTCCTCTTTATGAAACTGCTTTATTTCTAAAAAACAAAAAAAAACAAATATTAAATTAAGTAAATCAATTTATTTCTGATATGTCAATGTAACTTTTTTTTTTATTTTACCATCCAAACTACAAATAAAGTCTTACATCAACAAAGCCTATTTCTCAATTTTATTAAATGTGTGACAAACACACAAAAGCTAGAGGCTTTCTCCCACTTAAAACAATTGACTCAATTAAATGACTTGCAAAAGCTGTACAAAATATAATTTTATATACAAGTGACAGTGTTTTAGTATTTAATGAAAAAAATAGTGTTTTAGTATGTAATGGACAGAAACATATTTTTTACTTAAAACATAGTAACAAAGTAAACTGCTTGATGATATCAGATGATCATCAAAACGCTAATACAAAAGTGTTAACTTAAAAGTAAAAAACATAATCATGCAACAATATGGAAATATCTATGATATATTTTGATGCAACTGTTCTGCCAAGCTTTTTTTTCCTGGTGCCCCAACTTCATAAATTTAAGTGTGCTACTAGACTAGCATTTAGGTCCCACCCTTTTACTGTTGAAATAGTTAAATATAATCACCACTTCTACTCCGACAACTTTTTTTTTGCACTTCCTGCCTGTGGAACTCCCTTCTGTTTACTTGCTTCCCTGATAACTACAATCTTCAAAAATATAAATGCAACATCAATTGCCATCTTCTGATGTCTCGAACCCTGTTCATCTGTTATCCTTTTCATCAGTTTTTCTCTCACCTTCACTCTATGTAACCTTCTGTGAACCAGTGACAATCCCACCTTGATGGGGGGAAAATTCTTAAAAAAATAAAAATATCGAAACATTGCAGAAAACATGTTCAAGTAGGAAATTGTTGCAACTTCAAACTTATATATAATTTATACAAAGTTGAATGATCTTGATGTAAACTGCAAAGTATTTCAAACTAACAAATTCAAGTAATAGCTAATCATGGATTTAGCTTCTTCCAGAGAAGGATGTGAACTTTTTTATGGATTTGACACTGAGGATATGAAGTGGTTAGATGTTGATTCTGAGTAGGAAAGGGTTAAGCCCAAAATGGAATGTAAGCTGGAAGTTAGATAAATAGATAGAGAGAGAAAGTGGAGACATTTTCTTTAGTGAGAATGGGACTGTCTGGATTTCTTCTCTTCTAAAGTTTATTTTTTTATCTGTTAAGAGTCTGACATACCGAAGAAAAAAGATTTGGATAAATGGTTTTTATCCCTTCGTTAAGGAAATAAGAAAACACACAAGATAGGAGAGACAGGCAGGGCTTATATTTTTGTTGATGAAAGCTAATTGGAAAATTTAAACAAAGAATGAAGGGTTGAAGTTATGAAGACAGACCCTGTCGTTGATAAGTAGATGATCTGGTTTATATTTTCACTAGACAGAGACCAGACCAGGAATGGAGAAACAATTTTATCTCTTCCTTGAGAATTTAAACAAACAAATATACATATGTGGCTTATATTGATGAAAACAAATTGGGAAATGTAAACAAGAAAGGAACTCCTTTTAAGGGCCAAATGAAAACAGACCCTGTCATTGACAAGCAGGTAATTTGGTTTATGTTTTCACTAGACATAAATAAGTCCAAGAATGGAGATATAATTTTATCGCTTCCTTGAGGAAACAAGAGAATTAAACTTAATGACTAGAATTAAAAGCTTTGCCCTTTTGTCCAAGATTTGTCACAAAGACAGTCATGCCTGCCTTAGGATGTAGGCTGAGTTTGGATGCTGAGAAGGAAGGAGGAAGAGGGTGAATTTGGTGCCACCAGTATGGAGTGGTGGTGTGAGATGTGAAGCAAAGCAGGTTAGAGTTTAGGGGAGGAGCAATCCCTGTAACTACTCCCGAGAAGATGGATAATTCTCAAAATTTGGAAAGTTGATTAAGAAACAGAATTAGGGAACAAAGAACACTTATTGGGATTAATGTGAAAATTGAAGAATCAACGACTACCAAAAATCATTCAGTCCCATACCAGTTTGGGGCCAAAGTGCATATAAGCAGATAGCTTTGAGAACTCAAAGACTTGAGCTGTGAATCCTGCTTCTGGAATCCTTGTCAACTGCCACCAGATTTCCTGATTCCGAAGAACCGAAATTATTAGACAAGGCAGAGTGTCACAATAGAGATTGATGGGGGAAAGGTTAATTTTTGTTGTACCAAAAACTATATAAACCTACTGAAGATTAATCCCATGAATCATTTGTTTTATTTTTTCATTGGGAAGATAATTTTTCCTTAATGTAGCACCTATCAAGGTTCAATCAAGCGCTACGATTACTACAACATTCAAACTTCTACTGCTCTCAGATCACGAACATGTGGACAGAGTTGGTTTGAATTGTAGTGACCAACAACCAGCTTAAACCAGTGTCTGCATTGACTAGCACAGAGTTAGAACTGGACCACTAAGCATACTTATACCACCAGGTGTAGGCATTGGCAAAAGGGCTTATATGGATATTTATTTAACATAAGCGGACACAAATCCAAATGGGAAGAAATTGGAGTGGCAAGATTATATTGCACCAGTTTTTCAAGTGGGGATGACCTACTTGCTTTTAAAATAAAAAAAATCTAGCTTTTACTTGATCTTGAACACTGACCATTGACACTGGTAAAAAATAATATAACCATCTTGATGGTTTTTCATATGATTCAACTTGAGAAAATGGTTTTATAATGCATGATATTATGTGAAAATTTTGTCTTGTGATTTGCAAAGGAGTCAATTTACATTCATTTTTGATGGGATTAGTTCATATTAAACACTATCTTGGTACTTTTAAAGCATCTTTTCATTATTAATTCTCATCTTTTTGATATTTGCAAATTATATTAATTGTTTGTGAAGTTTTTTGTTGTTATTCCTAATGTTATATATTTTGTGTATGAGAGCAAAAAAGAAGAAAGATAACAAAGTATTGTTGTTGAGGCAGAAAGAAAAGAAGAAAATATATGTTAAAATAAAATTCTATGTACTGCCGGTATAAAGGGTCAAGGTGGGATGTCTGTGGTTGAAGAAAGTGACCTGGGGCATGGAGGAGTCTGTAGGGCCTATCATTGAAGCTTGTGTCAGGTTGGTTGACCAAGTCCAATGGTGGTCTCGATGACTGCTTGCCAACCCACCTATCTAATGCCTTGAGTGCTGCAAATGGATCTAAGTCTTTTAAGCTGTCAGGGCGGATACCTGGCTCAGCATTTTTTTGTCATGCTTTTGCTTTAGTGGCAACGTTCATGAATGGCACGTTTTAAATTTTATTTTATATTTTGGGAGTGATTTGTTTTGTGTGCCAGATGTGATGCTCCAAGCCCCAGCATAGTGATTGACTTTTTAATTTTGCTTTCATAGCATTTACATCTGGATGAAAGGTTTTGATATGAATAAATCAGAAAGATATCTAATTTGAAGCAGAGTATAATACTAAAATAATCTGGGTTCCATTTTAATGACTCATTTTATTTAGGGAGTTCATTCATCAATGTTTTCAAAGGACCTTTTCAATTTTTAAAAATGTTTATATTGTGTTTACTTGAAATTGCAATGTCACTAATTAGTGCAAAGGTACTTGCTTAAATTAATTAAAGAATTATTTAGTTTATGTTCCAGATATTGATCTACTTATGATGAGAATTTCTAAAAGAATTTTCATTCATTATTTTACTTATAAAGAATATTTTTTTAAACATTTCACCCCAAGCAAGGCAGGAGTGGTGCACTAGCACACAGGGAGATACAGTGAGTGAAAGTGATAGAAAAGTTTAGGTGTAGGAGGGATTGAGGAAAGCAACAAAGGACAGGATCAAGGCAACAGAAGATGGTGATTGACATTGCATTTAAATTTTTGAATATTTTAGTTATCAGGGAAGCAAGTGAGAGGAAGGGAGTTCCAATTTTGGGAAGTACAAAGAAAGAAACTGTTGCAGTAGAAGTGGCGGTTGCATTTAACTATTTCAGCAGTAAATTGGTGGGACCTAGATGTCAAATTCATGTAGTCGGGGCACAAGCAAAAAAAGCTCGTCAGAGCAGTGGCCATGAAAATATTTGTAGAAAAGACAGAGGGAAGTCACATAACGTCTGTGAGAAAGTGTCTGGAGTCGAGAATCCAATTCAGGACTGGCTACATTACAGATTCTTCTTTGAATTTTGTCAAGAACCTTTTGATGAACAGCAGAAGCACCAGACCAGATATAGCAACATTATTCAATGCAAAGATGAATGGTAGATTTGTAGATGTGTGAGATGGACACTGACGAGAAATGCCTTGTGGCATGACACAGTGAACCAACTTTCCTTGCAGTAGATGCAGCTATTGATTTAATGTAGTTGTTCTACTTCAAGGCGAAAACATGAGGCTAAGAAGGCACAGTGAGACGCTCTCACAGAGACAAGGGGTGGGGCAGGGACGTTTCTCTATAGTGGTTAAATGAGAGCAGTTTAGTTCTGGAAGTTATCTGGCTTTTGTTCCTTGTATTTCTAACAAAAAAATAACTATTTTGGAAACCAAATAATTTTAACTTTAAACTGTGTGTAGATATTTGGACCTGTTTCGGGTGTATGCTATTCATGTTTTAGGTCAGAAAACACGTGTCTACTGGTATATATTTCCCACAACAATAATGATAGACTAGAATATGAGTCCGATAATAAACAAATAAAGAAATGACAAAACTATATATAACGATAACTACATATTAACAAAACAAAGGTATATATAGACAATAGAAGATTGTTGTAACAAAAAAATGAATATGAATGAAGAAAACATTTAAACTAGTGAAGGTGTTTGTGTTGAAGTAAGTGTAACAAGTGTGTTTGATAGACACATTTATGTGTTTATGTGCATGTATGTGAGAGAGTTCAAAAGTCAACAAAGGACCAAGGGAAGTGAACCCCCCCCTAGCGGCCGCGTTCTTATCTACATGTGACTTCATCTTACCATCCCTGGGTGAAATAGGAAAAAAGAGCATAACAGAGAATGCCACTTCCTATTTATAGACTTAGGGAGCATCCCCAGCGGCATTTTTTTTAAAGGAAAGTAAGTGGGGTAACTTCATAATACTCCCCTTGTGTCAAAAGAGAAAGTCACTTGCCAAGAAAAAGAGCACGTGTGTTCTGTACGATATGCCGAAGACAAAATAAACAAAATAATATAATTATTATTCATAACATGAACAATTGTAGCACAAGGCCAAAGTGGAGTAAGGCTGGTCATGACTAACTATCCTAGGCCTAGTTCATCAGACTCACAACCGATTAATTCATTCATTACAATTTACTCATTCACCATAAAAACTCATCTCTCACCATTCAATCCTACACTTACCACAATACCACATATTCACAGAGAACCCACAAAACAATCCCATGATGTAAAAATTCCTCTATGTTCAATGTTTTTTAATACAAAAAGATGTGAAAATTTAATGAATCATGAAATGAAAGGGGGATGAACCCAAAAACAAAGTAAAAATATAACAAAATCAAACTAAACCTAAGAGATGTTAGTAGGACGCGACCACCCCTCAAATATAGTAGAAATGACCGCTGTATTCTGCCGTTCGACACAATCAAGAAGCACACTCACTAATGGAGTGAGAAGGAAAAATAAATGACAGAATGGGAAACCAAAGATTGACCCAGTCAGGATAAAAAGGGGACAAAAAACTGGAGATTTTGAGAATCTCGACGTGGATCATAACAAAAGAGAGCACCAAGAACAGGCAGGGAACAACACTTATTAACTAGGTAAACAAATAATTTCTAACTTAACCAGGGGAGGATTCACAGGAAACCACCCTGGTGCGTCAAAGGGAACTTAAAAAGAAAATCAAGGTTAACTCTATTCAAATGAATCAGGCCTGCCACAATTACACACATTTCACTGAAATCTGTCGATAAAAACACTTTCTATCAGTTCTGATCTTCATCTTGAGCTGATGCCCAAAGAATCCAACCAGATCCTGATGCGAATAACGTTCATATCATAAGAGACCCTCTATCAGCAACGTCCACATCACCATCCTTGCTACGGTGAGCAACATAAAAACACCATCCATTTCACCCCAGAGAACGGGGTTGACACATCACACACGTATGCGAGATCAATGGACACGAGCTGCTTGGGATCGATATGAACTGTCAACTTGCCAACATAGTCCAGTGAACAATGGTAGAAGGCATGTGAAGTTATTTCCTCTAAACCAAGGTCACAGCGATAACAGTCGGGCAAATCTTCCCTGCCGGATCTGAAGGCTATGTCATTGAGAGACAGCCAGTTCTGAATCAATCGCCTTCTTATTAACATTCTATCCAGGTAGCTGGTTACCCATAGAGATGGCCACTTAAGAGCCCACATTCACATCTCTCGCTCCAAATGGTCGACCCGCTATTTATCGGCGAGTTCGGACTTGTTGATAAGATCCAATTGACTATGATAGCCCAACCTCCCGTTAGCTCCCCTCCCTCTGTTTATCTTGTGGTCCAGGATGGCATTATGGTCCCCCCATTAAGATTAAGTGTGATGAATCCACCAGGAATGGCCCCAACCGAAGGAAAAAGTCCTTGATCTTTGGGTGCATAATGATACGAAACAAACTATTGCTCAAAGCAATATCGACCACAATTAACAGGACTCCTAATCGACATGGACAAGGTCCACCCATGCATCAAGGGAACATTTAATTAACAAGGAAAAACCTCTGCCCAGATGGTCCCCGTATGCTGAATAGACGACAGAGTCACTAGACAACACACGAACATCAACATCGCAAAGAAAGTATATTTCCTGGATCGCAGCCACATCTACTCCAAAGGACAAGAGATCACAAAGCAGGGGGCCGCTTTACCTCACATTCAAGCTGGCTAGCTTGATAAACATTTTCTAAGCAGTTTCCCTTAAACACAGACTGAACGGAAATCTGTAGGATTCAGGATCCTGATGGATTGTCCTAGGTTACCAGTACCCAGATTGGATGTAATCCATTCGTTGGTGACAATCCCACCAACATCCATAGGAAAAGTTAACTTCAGGGCCCTGTATAATGATGAGCGGATCAAAACTGGAGACCTCCCTGAACAGTGTTTAGCTACTTTTAGAAGAACTGGAAACTTTGCCTGAGCCATCCAGTGCTTTGAGAAGGAATTCTTGGCTGCCGCGATGAAATCCCAGGCTTCTGTGCCTACAATTCTTACAACCATTATGATACCAGTCGCCTTATCAAAGTTTCTGGGATCCCCAGCCAATTTGCCATTGACAGAAGTCAATTCAAACAGGGGTCTCAAGAGTGCCTTCCTCTGGGAGATGTCTCTCCCAAGCTCCTGTCTATCCACCAGACAGATGCCATCTCACTTATGGAAAGGCTTCTTTTTATTTTGGGATGGGGTGGGGGAAAGGGGATATTGGAGCATAATCTGAAGAATAAGGTAGGCTCCTTGCCTTACCTGTAGCTGCATCATTTCTGGCAGGTGAAGCAGAGGCAGATTGTAACTTTGCTTGTCCCGTGACTTATTCTGCCCTGCTATGGCCAGCCTTCTTTTCTTTTTTCACATTTTTCCTTCTTCCTTCTGCTCATCCTCCCTTCCCCTTTTTAAAGAAGAGGACCAGGGTGGTGGCATTTCATTCACCTCCATACCCTTGTCTGGCAGCTGGAGTGGTTGGAGATGCTGCTGCTGATCTTGTTGTTGTGGTGTCTTTTGTGGAGTCTTTTTTTGTTGTTGCTGCTTTTGTTGTTGTTGCTGTTGCTTTTGTTGCTGCTGACCTTATTTCTGCTGTTGTTGTCGCTGCAGCTGTTTTTGCTTCTGCTACTGCTGTTCTTGTTCCTGCATATGCTGTTGTTGCTGTAGTTGCTGCTGTCACATCGCCTCCGGCTGCTCTTTGTGTTGCTGTGAGATATCCTGTTAGGGAGAAGTTGCCATTTTTCATCTTCTCCTCATGACCTCCTTCCAACCCTTGGGGTCCTTATCAGACTTTTCCTCTTCCACCACTTCTGTCATTGTTGTTTGTTGGGTGAGGCTGAGGGGCTGTGTTCTTTTCAGGAGACACCTTAGACATATATCTCAAGATGCCACAGGACCAGCATTGTAGTCGATGGTCCTCCTCAACGATGAGCATCTTCTGGTCTCAACATCAAAATGTTGGATACCTCCAAAAAATACTTATGGGACATTGTTACCTGCAACATTATATCCCCAGTGGCAATGGCCATTTTACTTCTCACTGCTGTAACCTCTTCTACCTGTCCATATTCTGGGAAGAAACCTCCTACAAGGTCTTCCTCCTCTATATCCATAGGCATACCATGCAAAGTGATCTTGGTCCTTTGGGCACCCATATACTCAGTTTGTATTCTCACTGACTTGGTGGTGAGGATGCATCCCACTAGTGTCTTAGCCTCCTCTTCTGATATCAACAAGATGTCCCATATTACATTTGCAACTTGCTAACACCTTCACTGCAATGTTCGGGCACCTGAATGCTTCCTTCATTCCTTCCCTGCTGACACCTACCAACTTCCTGGTATTTAGATCAGATGTCAGCAGCGAAATTGTCCTTTTTGAAATTTACTTCCAGACCAACAGAAGGGTTAAAAGTTCATTGCCTGAAATGTACTTCTGGAACATTTGTTGTACTGCTATATAATATTCAGGCCCCTTTTTGTGGGTCCTGTCCACCACCCATGCTGAGGAATGGTATCCTGCTGGTTGATCCAGCTGCTGAGACACCTCAGCCATTTTGGCTGGGGCCACACACAAAAACAAATAGCTCACAGGACAATCACATGAGCTAACTAGACAGTGCAAAAATTAGGCAAAATAAAACAAAAACACCCAAATAAAACTTCCAAAATAAAATTTTGCTTGAAGAAGAAAGGCAAACAAAATAACACAGAAAATAAAATACAAATTAAAAAACAAATACAGAAGAAGAATTAAACAAATAGGATTACTGGAAAGAAAAAAAAAGAAAAAATAAAGAAAAAGGAAAAAAAGAAAATTAAAAAATGTAGCAAAGTTCACGTAAAAGAAAACAAAAATGAGAAATGCCTACACTAAAAGTGCACACTCTCTTTCACAATAATAGCACTTGCTTTTCTGAGTCAAACCCCCCTCATTAAAAAACAATCTGCATGAGGTAGAAAAATAAATGAATTACAACTGGATATAAATCCAAAATAAGCAAAATAGAAACAAGTCAGTTGCAGGTGTTGCCTTATGTCTATGCATTTTGGATATGCTAATACTGTGTCCTCTCCCACCTGTCAACCATTGAAATAATAATTCCAGGACTTGGACAGCATCATGGAAGCAGTCAGATGGCCACCCACCAGAATATCTAAAAAATCTGGGTATCTGAGTACCCTGTGTCTATGCAGGTACCGAGTGAATATCAGCGTGAACTACAGGCAAGGATAGACGACGAGTGGCTGATAACTTATCCCAAAAAAGAACTTGGTCCCACAAGGGGCCTGATCCCATTAATAGTAGTGGTTCAAAAGAATAAAGGAAAGGTCAGCCTGGTGTTGGATTACCACCAGCTAAACAAGCATGTTGATGCATACACGGCTCATACTGATGTTTGGGCTGAAAAATTGAGAAAATGGCAGAGAAATGGGCTAGCTGTTCCCATGCTTGATTTTCACAAGGTGTACCTACAGATATGTGTGCATTGATCGCTGTGGACATTTCAAACCGTCATTTATAAGGGGTAGAGGTACTGCCTGACTAGAATGGGATTTCGGCTTAATGTGACACTGGCTATCATGAAAACCATTGTAAATACCATACTGGAAAAAAATGAGTCCATTCTCCAGGCTACTTCAACCTATACTGATGACATCTATGTCAATGAAGATGTGACATCTGCAACATGCATAAGACAACATCTCACTGATTTTGGATTGACATACAAATACCCAGAATGACTGCAGGACAATACCTGAGTGCTCAGCTTGCAAGTTTGATGGGAGCAGAATACCTTGTACTGGAAGCGGGGGAGTGAAGTACTGAAAGAACCTGAAGTTTTAACTCGACAAAAAATATTTTCACAGTGCAAAAAATTTTCCTGTCGGTAGCTGGCTTCATACTGCGATCGCCTTTATCAAACACAAAGCAACTGAGGTTACATTCAGCTGGAATGATGATATAACAGATGCCTCCCACAGCAACATGTTTATGGACATCATTACCAGAGTACTCTCAGATGACCCTGTATGAGTCAAGTGGTGTGTCAATGGACACGAGTTTGAATTATGGGTCGATGCAAGCTCCCTTGCAGCTGGAGGGTCCCTCGAGTTTAATGGAGACGTAGTGGAAGATGCATGGTGGTTGTATCCGAAAGAGGACATTCAGCATAGAAATGTAGCTGAATTGGACACCGTATTTATGCATGTTAATGTGGCACTTCAATGAAAAGGCAAAAAGTTGCACTTATTCACAGACGCTGCATGTGTTCATGGATGGATATCTGACACACTTACCAGAAAGGCCAGGATACACACAAAGGCCTCGAGTGAGATGCTCATTTGGAGTAGGCTCTGCAGTTTGGAAAAACTGGTCAGTGAATATGAGTTATTGGTGGGCATAAAACTGGTGAAATCCAACCAGAACTGGGCAGACAAGCTGACAAGGGTAATGCAGAGATGGCTCGATACAGTAAAGGAGAAGGAACTGGTGAAACTTTTCTGTGCAGTATCAGTGAGCAAATACAGCTCAAACAAGATAAGGTCAATACACTGTCAAAGTAGGCATCCTAGCACTAAAAGAACCCTGTACTTCGCAAGGTGGATTGATCCAGCAGTGTCCAAGGCAGTGGTTAAGGCCATAGTCAGAGAATGTAGAGAGTGTCAGGCCATTGACCCATCACCAGTATAATAGATGTGGAAGAATTTTATTCTGTTCATATGTTCATAAAGTTTCTGTTTGTTTTGTTCCTTGTAGACTGAAAAGAAAAAGAGCCAAACAGTGTGGTTGCAATGTGTGTTTAAACATGTCAATGAAAATGTACTTGTTTGAAGAGTGCTCTATTATTCTTTCATGGATCAGAGTCATATCACACCCTGGAAGATATGTTGATAGTGTAGAAAAAGAGTGTTTAATGGTTGGTATTAAAATTTTGTTGTCCAATGCTCTATGTTAAATTTATTTCATTTGGAAAACCTCATTTTGTTTACTGTACATGGATGATGTTGGTGCACAAAATTTTAATAGAAGAAGCATCGATTTTGAAAGTTGTTGAACTGATGTTGGTAAAATTGCTACTGTGAGTTGAATATATGTTTGTGAGAACTTTTGATGATATCTGATATTATTGTTGATTTTTCATGGAGACTCAGCTATATTATTAAATATTAAAGATTTCTTAGTTTGTTCATGTTAACATCTTTGAAGAGTGAAAAAAGTCAATGAGTTACTGTTGGAATTATTTCACCCGTTATCTGTTGAAGCTTGGAAAAACAGTGCTGTTTAAAGTTGAAATTGGAATTGACTTTCCTGGTGTTTGAATGGTATTTTTTTGGGTGGTCTTGAAGAAAATGAGTTGGTTTTTGCTTGTTTCAAATTTGTAAGACAAAAGTCGTATTTTTTATTTTGGTGAAAAAAAATTTTGTGATGTCCACCAGTTGTGGCAAAGTCAGACATAATGTCCTGATAGAGAGAAAAGGTCAAGTAAAAGCAGTAGAGATGAGATGTGTGTTGTTTGGCTGCTGACCATGCAATTATAGTAGTAATTACAATGGTGATTAGGGATTTTTTTGGTCACATGTGTTGCAAAGAAAAATATATTTGCTAATCTTGTTCAGATAGTTATGTTGTGTAGATGTGTTTTAGAGTTTTGAAAAGAAAGAAAAATATGTTGAAGTCACCAATCAGGGTGACCAAGACAATGATATGACTATATATATATATAAACAAATGATAATGCATGGATTAACAAAACAAGGGTATACATAGACAATAGAATGTTGTTGTGTCTTACAAAACAATGAACGTGAATGAAGAAAATGTTTAAACTAGTGAATTGTTTGAGTGTGTGAAGTTGTGTAGAAGTGCTAAAGAAAGGTGTTACATGGAAGAAAGTAAAGAGAAAGGTGCTGTTGCGCATGCATGTGTGCTTTTGTCCAAATTCAGCCTACATCTCACTGTCCCTGGGTGAAATATGAAAAAAGAATGACCAAAGATATCACAGCTTATTGACTTAAAGAGCATCCCCTATCAACATTTTTTAGGAAAATAAGTAGGGTAAATTCACAAGCTATATCAGAGATATATAAATAAGTGTCATATTTGTGAATATAAGAAAACTATTGTTATGCACAATGTTAATTTTGTGCCATGCTGGACAACTGTTACTAAAGAGTGAATAACAAGATGAAACATATAGTAGGTTTATCTATAGCAATTTTGAACTAACTCTGACTGCTATTAGCCACAAATTATATGCTTTATTGAAATGTGATTGGTTTACATGAATAGTTACAAGGGAATTAACTTGTAATTAAAATATGGGAATTATAATGCTCATTATTGACAGAAGTGAAACAATCCTTGTAATTAATAGGTAATTAATATTTATATAGCATATGTAATTAAGATGACATACAAAAAATCACAGGGCTAAAACTACCTTCATGTTCCTGGAACTGGTATTATTATGGTTATTATTAAATTTCTGTTCTGTTTTTGCTAAGTTTATTCATAATGCAACTACTTCTTGTTACAATACTGCCAGCTTCTGAGTATAGCATGATTGAAGGGGATCTGCTCAAAAGTGTCTGACACAATTGATTCTTTCTAGTTGAATGCATTAGATATAAATACTGATCTTCACTGCACTCTGCTTGTCAATTTTATTGTAAATTGGACTGAATGTTATATGATGAAAGTACCACACTTCAGCAATTTGAATTCTGTATCTGTCTATATTTCTGAGGTGAGGTATTATTATTATTATTATTATCCTCATTTATATTTATCAAGTTTCAGCCGTTGTATGCTCTGGCCTTCTTCAAGTGGTTGGAATGTTGAACTGAACCCTTTATCTCACTCACTGGGGTAAACTGTTCTAGTTCCACATGCCATGTCTAATGGATTTCAGTTATCAGTTATCTCCTGTTAATTCCCTTCTTCAAGTTCTCCACTGCCTTAACCCAGTATTGAACTCACAATCTATGGGTCCTGTCACTGGATCCAACTAACATCTTTATCCACTTGAAGATATCTGTGTATGAATTTCTGGGTATTATAAACCTAATGTCTTCAGCAACCATTTTGAATTCTGCTGATGACATCCGCGAAGCATTATCCAAAATCAAAATATCACTAATTCCATGTCTAGCAACACAACTTTTAGCTTATGATAGTACACCTGGTTTGATCTCTTAGTTGCATCACTTCTGTAAACTTTGAATATTAGTAACAATTATGTGATCATTTCCTTTAAGTGAAAACAGATTGTTAAAAAACTAGGCATGATCTGACACTATGTTATCTATCATGTTGTGCCATGCTGGATAAACACGATGATAGAGTGAATAATGAAACATGTTTATCTGGAGGAAGCCATGGTAGAACTAACTGCCAGTAGCTATAGGCTGTATGTTTTATTGAAATGCAGTTGGTTTATATAGTTACTAGGAAATTAACTCACAACTATGTAACAATTATCTTCAAAGCTTTGACTGAAAGATATAGCTAGAAGGATTGTTATGTATTATATTGTGCATAAATTCTATAAAACTTTTCTTTTTGCTAAAAATAAACATCAAACAGAAGCATCAAGAAATGTTATAACAAACAATGTTTGATCTAAAGTTTATTATCAAAGATGGACTTAAGTTATATAATATTTGGAATATTTTAACAAATTTTAACCACAAAAAATGGTATGTTGAAAGGATGGTTTTTCTCTTAACACCACTATTTCTGTATACACAGAAATAATGTTCATATCCTTTATGCTATAAATTTCAAAATCAGTTTCAGTGAATCTGTTCCATGCAAACACATTAGAGAATCAAAGAGGAAGAACAATAGACCATTTGAATCATTCTGTTTTGTTGCTCAAATGTCCTAAGCTCAAGATGGAAAATATAAGCAAAATAAGCAAAGATGACAGCCCAAAAGTCAGTAGATACACTCTCTTCAGAAGGATTCCACTTTGGCTACTGACAACTTCAAAGGAACTGCTTTCAGTCATTTACCTACTTTGAAGAACAAACTTATGTCCAAGGACATGGTTCTACAGTTCCCATTTAAATCATTGATATTTTTCAAATGTCAAAAGTCTCATGATGTCATACATGTAATCCACTACCATTTAGTATGTTTCTGTTGCTTTGTTGTTTGTCTCAGGATTCAAAATTCATGACCCAGACTTCATTTATAGTTATAAGTTGCTTTGTGAAATTGTCTGAATCTCCATCAACTCTGCAAAATATCATGAGATATAATGAACCTGGGTGAATTTTTATTTTCACTCATAGCCATGACAATTCAGTATGGTTAAAAAACGCTTGTTATAAGTGAACTGTTTGCTAATACATTTTTAACTTGAGAATTAAAGAAAAAAACCTACTTTACTAACTATTGTTTGAATAGTTGGGTATCATTTGTCAGTCTCCATTGGAATATCATGGATGTGGGTGAAGTTTTTTTTCATAACCAAGAATAATCTTTCAAACTCACCTGCACTTAAATTTTGCTGCCTACTTCTTTATTTAATATATTTTACTTTTTTGTATGAAATGGTAATAATACTTAGTCACAGAACTTCACAAAACAATTCCTTACTTCTTAATAGTGCTGTGAAATGGAAGAATATCTGCTTAGAGTGATACTTTATCTTCATATATTTGCTTTTATTTCAAAAATGTTACTTGTAAGTGATGTAAAACCTATTCTATATGTTTCAGTTATCATAATTAATTTCATAACATATTTATTCATTTTAGCTAATATTTATATTTGTTTTGTTAGATTTTACGACTATCTTTGCATGCATTCATTTATTTTAAGTTAGAAAAAACTTTTAATTTTAAGGTGCTTACAAAGCAATTTTAATTATTATCTTCATATTTATTTTACGTTTAGTACTCTAAAATAATTAAACGAGATTTAGCCAGGTAGGTCTTCGTGAGCTTATTAAATATTTCGCTTGCCTTACATGATGGAAGGATAAATACTTGCTTTAAAGACACGAAACTCAATAGAGCTGGAAAATTGCCGAATTACTAGAGTTATCTGCCCAGCTTATTTGACGTCAATATACGCTAATACAACAGCTGATACGCTTTTCATGTTTGTGCTGATTGTCTCCCTTCGTGTTTAGGAAATCTCTTTAGGAAGGTCACAAAAAGTCTAAAGTGCATTTATTATTATTATCAATTATTAGATTTTTTTACGACAACGAGAAGCCAGGCAAGACACAACACTGCAAAGTCAGGAGTTGCATTAGTGTTTTTGTATTTTTTTAAAACCAACAAAAACGAAAAAAAAGAACACTCCTACACAGTACCCAGTAATTCGCGATCATTTATTCACAAAGGAAAAGACAATTACAATTTTTTCTACTTTGCACGCAACATTTGAGGAGCCAAACTAGTGGCAATATAGTTCTTTTAATTCTTCACTCTTGTGACCTGGTATTCTAGTAAAATACGCATGTTGATAATTTCAAAACATTTCAATTGCTTTTTTAAAAATCTTCAACCATAAACGCTACTCTGGATTGTTCTAGTTGCTCGCTACTGTTATTTCGTGTTAGTTAAACTGTTATTTTAATGCTTTAAATTAAAAATTACATAAAAAAGAAAAAATTAAACACCAATGTTGTCTGCCAAGTACTTAAAAATACCATTAACAAAGCGTTAGTACTTGATACCTTATTTTAAATATATGACGTAACCAATCAGATTGATTAGGGTTTTCTTTTAAAATAACAATATTTGCAAGTCAATGTTAGATACTAAACTAAACTACATACAAAAAATGAATATACAAGTCCCCGTTTTATTTTTTAAAAATTCAAAGAAAAAAGACAGACTAAAATAGGGATTTTAAACTTATACTTCGAAACCATTCTTTGAAATGACGTCATAAACACGACGCTAGATGACGTCATAAACGCCTTTTTTTGCATAGATTTCAACAGATTTATTTTTAATTTTTCACTTTTGCGAATAATCTGAAAACAAGGTTTCTGGTAAATAAATACTGCCCTCAAAAATTACTTATTTGCATGTTTAACGAGGTATATCATCCATCGATCTTGTCTAGCTGGCTCATTCATTACGGAAAAAAAAAGAGAAATGTTCAATTTCTTTTTAGAAATATTTCTTCACTAGCCAAAAATAAATAACCACCCCAAAATTGAAATCGTTACTTGGTTAAATGTTTTATCAATACGTGAGTAAATAAATGTATGTTACGCACAACACATGTTACGAATCTAAATTTACATAGCTTGCGAAAACATTTTGAGGGTGATTATGAAGTAACAACCGCGAATATACGTAATAATACAATTTAGTTTGAGATTAGATTAGCTATCGATATATGTAAAGGGAGATAATTATGTAAAACTCTCTTGTTTAGAGAATCAAAAAGGCCGTCTTGCCTCCTCTTTCTCCCTTGCCAAGTAATTTCACCCTCTTTCTGTTGATTTGTCTTTTCTTTAGCTCCCACTCTTCACCAAACTGGCCAGTCTTTTCCTTATCTCTCACTTCCCCTCACTATCTCAGTCATTCAATCATCTAACAGCCAACTTCTCTGTCTGCCTTACACTCATTTCAGTCTACGTACGCAGCAGACTGGAGTTTTGAGCCTGAGCCACAAGCTTTACGACGACTCGGTTGTTGTTTAGTCCCCTTTCTCTACGCATACATATACGTATATCTATATCAGTCTGTACCTAGCGTAACTTCTTTCTTCTTCTCCATGATGGACGACGAGGAGGATATTTTACTGGACGACGAAGAAGAGCCGGACGGAGGAGGATCAAGCGACAACGATGATGACGAGTTGGTCGACCTGGCCATGGAACCGGAGCCGTCCACCACCCAAGAGAAACAGGACGCAGAGGAGTTCCCTTTCGAAGTCTTCAAGACCACAGAGATTGTCCAGCTCATGGTCGACTGCATTAAAGATGTGAATTCCGTTGTACAGGTGTGCGCACACAAAACATAAATATTAGCTTATATACATACATTTTTTTGTGGTTATTATGTTCTCCAGTAGTAGCGGTAGTTGTGGGTGATAAATGTTTTTTTAGTTACTTTTTTTTTTTCTCCTCATTTTTTTTTTTTTGCTTAAGGCAATGAATGAACTCATAATCTGTACATTTTTGCTTACTCATGCACGGTATTGTTGCTGATTTAATTTTTGTAAAATAATTGCAGGGATTAGAGACTCGGATTTTTGGCTTATTAGATTTTACTTTCCATTATGAATGAATCCGTAGTGAACCATTTCATATTTCAAAAAGGTTCCTTTTGTTTTTCTCTTAGTTGTTTTCTTGTCTCCCTTTCAATATCCTCCATTATTAGTCCATTGAATGATTTTTTTTTTTTTTTTTGTCACAAAGACCGAAAAGAAAAAAATAATAATGTGATCTAAAACTTTGTTTTGATTTAAGCCTGTATCGGTCTTAATTTGTTTTCTCTTTGATGCGGTCTTTGTCTCTAATCGCTAACCGGGTGTATGACAAAATAGGAACATTTGATTATTTTTGTATTATTATCACTTTGTCTTTTCTACCTGTTTGCTGATTTTAAAAAATTATTATAGAACTGGCTTAATAAATTCTTTGTCACTAGTTATGGTTGTTAACTTATACATGGAGACATCTGTTATTTTTTCTATTACTAGAAATGTCGCAGGTAACGTAGTCTAACTACTACTACTTGTTAGTTATTATAGTACCACTGTATTGTGTGTGTGATTACTACTGCTATACAAAAATGGTCATGAATTGGGGGATCGGCTAGTTTACTCGTAATATTTCTTTCTGTTCTAATCAAAGCCGGCATTTTCGGGAAAACTACGACAAAATTTCTGAGTGAAATTCTTTGATGACATACTTATATTTTTGGCATTTAATATAACTTTTTTAAACGTAATTATGGTTTAAGCTAGTATCTACATTTCTAATCCCCCATTTTGTGACCTCCCTTCGTCTTTCTCTTTCCTATTATTATTACTTTGTAACAACATGGCGTACGCCATCATAAATTTTTTCACGTCTGACATTTTATTATTTTATTTGATTCTTTTAAAGAAATCTACTTGATCACGCCGTTTTGTTGTGACAATTTTGAAAAATTGCTAATATCAAGAGTACCTTTTAATCTGATTTTTTAAATGTATGCATAATATGGACATTACAGTTGTAGGGAATCTAAACGTTAGAGATGAACCCTTATGGCTATATGTGAATGTGAGTTTCCATAATGTTCGATTATATATATATATATATATATATATATATATATATATGAAAGACTTCATTTTTAAAAAGTTGTATGTTTATTAATTTTTTTTTTTTTTTTTCATGAAACTTTTTTTTTGTTTGTTTCGTTCCTGTATCTATTAAATTTTAAAGTTGCCTATCTTTTGATGTCTGTTACTTTTTTTCTTTTAATTTAAGTACATTTATTGAAACGGCATCGAATTTATTTACCTGATAACGAAATTCTTGTTTTTTATTGAAAATTAATCAGTTAACTGAAATGTAGAGTTCAATATGAATAACCAACGGAACTTGATATAATACGATTGTGAGGCAGGTTTAAAATAGTTGCAGAAAATAAATTATAGAAATTTTAAATAAAAGCAGTAATTATCTAACAAATTAAGCCTCGTTTTAATGTCCATTCCCCCCCCCCCTCAGCAAAATAGAAATTTAGTTTTATAAATTAGAGAAATGACTAAAAACAATTGTCAAACTCTAAAATAATGAAGCTAAGTCTCATTGTTAAGCAACAAAATGTATTAGAGCTGGAAATGACGATGGTGGCTACGTGGGTGAATAAATATAGTATCTTTTATTTTTACTCTTTCTTTTTTTCTGTTCGTCAGGTGTACGAATATTTAAAAAAAAAAAATAAAATAAACTATTTCAAAAGTGGGTAATAATGAGTATGGCACACTTCCATTTTTCCGTTTATGATGCCAAACGATTATTTCTCGCTTTTCTCAAGCAGTCTGGAAATTTATTAATTTAAAAAAAAAAATCCCGTTATTGTCCAAGTATTGATGAAAGTCGTTAAACTTTCCTTTTTTTTTTTTTTTTTCTTTCTTTCTTACCCCCCCCCTCCAAATATTTCGATAACTTCAGCGTTCTTAGACGACCATTTCCTCTTTTACACCCGGGCCCCGTTATTTCAGACAAGAAGGCGCATGTTTTCTAATATTTTTAAATATTCCAAATCTTGAAACACTCGATCCAAATAATACATTGTACTTCTGTTTACGGTCATATGACTACCGTCCTTGTATATTAACTTTTTTAGACATTGAAAATAATGGCTACAATTATGTCTTGCTTTTTAAGGGTTTACTTTATTTTTTGTGTATATTTAAAAAAAAAAATGTTATTGATTCTTTAATCTTAGATTTTATCCATTTTTTAACCATAATTAGCAGTGTGTTGATACCAAGTACATTTTAATGAACTTTTTCACAAAAGCATATTTAAACACTTTTTGGATTTATAGGATGATGAGTAATTATCATTATTTAGGCTAATGGCCTCATCTTTGAAAATATATTGCTCATTTTTTTTTTACTTATATTGAGGATATTTCAAAGTTATCATTTCTCCAAAAGTCTTTAAATGTTACGCTGACGAGAATTTGTCAATCTTTAACCCTTTTTTCTATATTTTCTTTCACTTGTTCATCGGGTTACAATATTCATTCTATTGAAGATGTTTCTCACTAGGTAATGTTAAATTTCTTGTAAAAAGCATCTTGAAATATTTTTCTTAAAGAATAAATTTAGTTATGATTCCCTTGCATATGATCTTGAGCTCCATTTGAATGAAGAAATGCGACCATCCCAGATTGTGATTAACATGTTGACTGTTACTCTAGTTAGAAATCCTGTTTTGGGTGTATTGATGTTTTATTTTTGGTGACAAGGTGGGTACTTGAAGGGAGTGATGTGACCAAGATTTGATGACTTTAATATTTTAACATTAAGGTTTCAATTTTAATTTAATCTTATTCGCCATAAATAGCTGACAATGCAAAAATATCCCAGTAGTAATCTGACAACTAAAGTGTGTAATTAAAAGGACACCTAGAAAATTTTGAACAAACATCTATTCTTCTAAATTTTACTTAATTTTTTTAATGGTTATATAAATTTAAATGTTAAAATCATTTTCACTATAAAGCTTATAATCTTCATACATAAAAAAAAAAAATCTATGCAAAAAGCTAAAAAGCACAATTTTAAACTTGGAAAATAATCCAAAATTTCTCTGGTCATTTCCAATTTTTAATTATTGTATCGATAATAATTTAGCTTTTTTTATTAAAGTCAAGTTGATTTTGCTTGTATTTCTTTTTCTTCAGGTTTTGATAAATGCTCTTTTTATAGGATCATAACTTAGATTATTTTTTTAGTACAACTATTGATCTGAGCAGTTCAATAGATTTATCAAGCATCTGACCCTAATGAGTGTTTTGATGCAAAACTCTTGAGTCTGTTAACCAGATAAGTCACTTGAACTTTCTTAATTTATTGAATATTAAGGGTATTGTTGATATTCTATTCACAATTATTCTACATCAGTAACAAAAACCATTCCAACAGTTGTTTTCCTTTCACTATTTATAACCAAAGTGGCTTGTTCAGTTTTTAGTATCTTTGTTTATTAGTTAGTGTTTTGATATTGATTGCTTTTTACTGCTCATTTAATCCTCTAATTTCCAATGGTTGTCAGATGTCTTAAGTTATGAACTTGTCTGATCATTTTTGGTTCTTAAATGTTTAATTTTTTTTCTTTCATATTAAACATTTTAGCATACTGATCAGTTTTAAAGCACAGATAATTTGTAATTATTAAAACATTACCTTTTATGAGTTCTATTTTACATTGGACATCTATTACATATTATGCGGGATAAACTTTGTTACAAACTTGCATACATTTTATTATTTGTTGTATGAAGTATATACATAGATGGAATGAGATCATGTTTTGTTATAAGTTAACCGTTTCAATTCATTTGTCATAGTTCAATAAATATTCACACAATTTTCATTGATGTTTGAGATTTTGATATAATTTTTCTATTTTATGGTATTTATTGCTTTAATGGAGTAGTAAACAAAGATTCTGATTTAAGTTTTTCTCTTCGGCACAGAAAAATATAATGCACTTTTTTTATCATCTCTGTACAAGTTACATAGTTGCTTGTTTGTAATCATTAGTTTGTGATTATCTCTTTTGTTCATTTAGAACCACATTCTTGGCTAGAAAATAACTAAGTATAAAGAATATTTTAACTGTTTTGTAGAAATAATTTTATGGAAAATTTTATATTTTCCTTTCCTTTTTAAGTAAAAAATGAATATCAATATTTCAATAAAACTGACTGAAAAATCATTTGAAAAAAAAAAAAATGAAATATTTTCTGGTTGCTAATGACAATTTTAACATTTATAATATTCTAAATTTGACTGATTCCAGACTAATTTTTGTAAAAATACAATGTTTTGTATTTGATAATCAATTCCATTTAATCAAATTTGTTGTGCTAAAAATGTTTAATACATTATATAATACTTTGTTAATTATTGCTAATTTAGACAAAATAGACATCTTTAAATTATTTTACTAACCTTACTTGCAAATTAGATTATCATGCATCACTAAATATGAATTGAAAGTTATGTCTATTTATATTTACATAATGTGTTGAGTTTAGAATTGCCAGTTTTAATGAGTACATTTCATAAACTTGTTTAAAATATAAAGATGTCTTTATTACTGAAAAATAAGCACATTTACTGTTTTCACAAAGGAATATCCAATTTATAATCAATAGTCATAAAATTCATTAACAGATACTCTGACAAAGCATTGAATTTAGAGATCAAATGGTATATTTATTTTGGTGTTTTAAATATTTAACTAGAAAAACTGATTTAAATTGAGATGAATGCTTGCGATTTCCTCCAGTATTTTTTCCCTATTTGTTATTCTATTTTAAAAAGAACTTTCAACTTTTTATTTTTCTTCTGCATTAAAAAATCAATGTTTAATCTTTTAGCTTAACATGTCTGATTACAACTTGCATATAAATTAATATCATTTTACATAATATTTTTACATGTATAACTGTACATACTCAGAAAATTATTGAATCTGTTTTATTGTCAGTAACAGTTGAAATTGTAACTATATACAAGTTGATATTAGGTTGGTGCAAAAATGTCGTTTTCTCACGTAGTAACATGTGAGAAAACGTTGAGTATAAGGGAAATTGGAAAGTAATTTCAAAGATATACTGTAGGATATGGGATAAAAGGAGACTTAAGCTTGAGTACTTTAGGCCATTTTATATTATTTAGTTAATTTTTATAGATTTTTAAAAAGATTTAGTTTACTTTATATAAGGGCTGTTTTGTCTTAAGTGTTTGATTTTTCTGAAACTTCAATGACATTTGTTCTGTATGGCCTTCTGGTATAAATCTTTCTTACTACATGATCTACTTTTAGCACTGACTTATTCATTTTGGTCTTCATTGAAGTTATATAATTTTAGTTATGTCAAATGACTTAAACATTTTTTTAAACTGATGCTTACATGAGTTTGTAATTTATATATCTTATCAACAAGTTAACCTTTTTCTCTGACAGCAAAGCTTCCATTTTGAAGTAAAACATTGATATGGTTTTAAATAATTCATTGATATTTCTGATTTCTAGTCAATTTGTAATAATTCATAATCTAAAATATTTTAGATGAAAAACTTTGCTGTTTTCATATATCAACAGTAGTCTGACACTGTTAAAACATTTTACTGAGAAGGTAAAATGTTTTATCAATTATGCTCATATATTGATTATTCATCATTAGAACTCAGTCTTTGAAAAATGAATTTTTTCCCCCCTACAAACCTTTATCATTTTCTCAATGTAAAAACTCTTTGCTATTTTAGATTTAGTAAACATAAGCAGACCATCACCTTTTAAAACTTGGATCTTCATAAGGACTTCAAAAAATTTTATGTAATCAAATTTCATAGCTTGAAAATATAAATTTTAAGTAATTTAGTAATGGATTGAATTTAATATTTTCTCTTGAAGCTATTAAAATTTTATTTAAGTGTTTGTATTCTTAAGTTGTTATTCTGATCATTCTTAAAATTTAAGATAAATATTTTGGGCAACACCTAAAAGTTCTGTGCCTTTTTAATTTGGGAAAAACATTTACCCTTAAAATATTAAATATTACTATATTAAATGACTGGGCTTTCTAGCATTTAATGGCAGCCAGTCTTTCACAATTATGTAGAAGCATTGGGGAAACCAGTTTTGCAAAGGAATAGTAATTCAAGTGGAGAGCCATGATCATCTATATTCTAAAGTGACATGGCAAAAAACAAAACAACTTTGTAAACAAAGTTACATGTGGTACGCTATCTTCTCTTTTTAGATATTGTACAAATAATTTTTTTTTTTTAATTTATATTTTAAGCCAGTAACATTTTATGCATGTGAATAGATTTTCTCTTAAATTTTCATTGAAGTCTAAGGATAGATTTTATGGTATTTTAGTGAGATCCCTTTTAATTTACAAAAATGTGAAGATAAGCTGTGAGTCAGATCTTTTGTGTTCAATAATGTCCTTACTGAAAAATTAAGATTAGGAATAAAAAGGTTTGAACAGGAACCTGATTTTGAAAGATTTACCTAAAGTTTATCATAAGGGGAAATGTACTAATGTAAATAATTTTAAACCTTTTGCTAATTGTTTCAGATAATGAAAATTATCCCCCCCCCCCCCATTAGATAATTTTTCATTAAAAGTTTTTTTAAGAACCTATACTGTTTAAGATATTTTAACATCATTTTTGCGCTAAAAACATTGGTTTTGGGATTCTTGCAAAAAAAATCAAGTAATCATAGGATCCTAATTGTGTGTGTGTGTGTGTGTGTATATATATATATATATATATATATATATATATATATATATAATATGATTATTATATTTTTATTTTTATTACTCCCCACTGCTTAATTTTCTGGAATTTCAAGAAATTAAAATTTCACCTGTTTCATATTTATATCAGTTATGAGCAGGACTCCTTGGAGAATTTAAATTATCAATATTTATTTTTTTAACAGAAACACCATTTACTGAAAATCTGCTCTATATTGCAAAATAAAAAATGCAGTAAAACTATGACATAAGATAAGGACACTTTTGCCGTAAGAAAATCTTTTTTGGTCAATAATGAATTTTTACAAGGGATTTATTTTAATTATTTAAGTTTTTTAAAAAATTTTAATTTCACCCTTTTAAGATATTAAGTAAAATCTATATTTACTGATCATAAATGTAAAAGTTTAGTACAAATTGTCAAACACCATATCTTTTAAAATAATTTTTTTTTTTTTTTTTTTTTTTTTTTGGTAATAAACGTCGAATTTTGTAGATACAGATGTTCATAAACAACATTATCAAAAAGTAAGTGATAACTGTAGTAAATTTAAAACCAAAATATCTAAAACTAGGTACCTCCACGTGATCGCTAAAAAAAGAGTATAGCATGATGAAAAAGACGCCAAACTTGATGAAAACAAAATTTTCGTCTAAATGTTTATTAAGAGGAAAGATCAAAGTATTTTTGGGGTATTTTTTTCCATTTTTTAATCGTTCCTAGCACGTCCGAAATTTTCGTTAAAAATCTAGTCAGCAAAATTGACCATTTTTTTTTTTTTTTTTTTTTTTTTTTTTTTTTTTTTCCATTTTAAAAAAACTGGAAATCTCACTTTGAAATTCTTTTAAATATCAATTATTATCATTTTTTCAAAACTTATTTTAAGAAAATCAGAAATTATAATGTTTATTTAAAATATTTTGAACCAAACTTAACTTAGCTTTTGTGCCAAAAAGATGTAATTTGAAAATAAAACAAAGCAGGTCATAAACTTTCGCGTCTCTTGACAGGTGATAAATGACATATTTACGAATTCCATGAGGCTAATTTGTTCTACGGAAGGAGAAAAGTGAAATAATTTACATTTAAGTGAACAAATTATTTACCTCGTTATTTTTAACGAAAACTTTCAGCGGTCTAATTTTTTTTTTTTTTTTTTTTTTACTTGGCTTTCACCTTTACGTTTATGATGCTTTATGGAAAATATATTATAAAGAAATTAAAATTAGACTGTTAAGAGTGACATTAAATTTCATATTTCCTAAGAAATGTATCTAATTAATTTATAGGTACCTTTCTTATGAAATTTTATCAGAACTGTACATAAAATACTATAATTTTATGTACATTTATTACATTTTACTGTTATTTGTATTTGCATTCATTTTATTATTAATTTTGATATTTCATTTATGGAAAAATGTCATAACTGAGATTAATATAAAAATAAGATCATATAAATTTCATAAGATGATACTGATACTCGTAGGTACCCTTTTCAGTTGAAATTGAAAAATCAAATTAACTTATTGACACGTGTTTCGCAAAAGTAAAGGCCTTAACAGCAGAGAACAATGCTTAAGTCAAATAACGCAACTTAATTATATTCTGGTTGGTCTTCCGTACTTTATAATTACAGCCCGGTTATAAGCACAAAATTACATTTCTTAATTATTGTGGATCTTCTGATTAGTCAAAATGATACAATTTACAACGTGCTAAAAAAAAGATCTATCTCATAAGGACACTTAGGAAAGCCGATGGGGCTTTTAACTAATTTTATAATATTTTAACAACTTAAACGTAAAATCTATTATAATTAAAGAAATAACAAATTGTATTAAAAATTCATTATTCATCGAAAAAAATTTTTTGCTTTCAGAAAATATTGTCCATATTCATAAAAACAACTAAAAGCAAATAAAAGCATTTGAAATTAAATATCTTTGTTTTATTGAGTTTTGTATGTTACAATTCAGAGCTGATTTTTCAGGTATGTTGGCTCCAATTAAAAACAAAAAAAAACATGATTTGCATTCCTCAAAGCCCTGTGCTTTTAATTATTGTAATCACTAAACCCGATGCAATCGAATTTCTAGCATTTTCATAAAATTAGTTGGGGGGGGGTAATAAATATTTAAAAAATATATTTCTACCATGACTAATAAAAAAAAAAACATATTTATAATAATTTCGATCATCTGTGAATAGTTCCTGAAAGTTTCATTAACATCCGACAATTATTTCTATTTTTGCACGATTTTTCAAATTAATGTGTCATACCAAAAAAAACATGCTAAAAATTGTCTGTTATTTACTAGTTCTGCTGATAGAAGGAAAAAAAAAGGAAAAATTTTTAAAAATAATAAAAAAACTTTGGTCTTTCCTCTTAATAATAACATAAGCATTTAGACAATAAAATTTTGTTTTCGGCTAGGTTGGCGTCTTTTTCATCAAGCTATGCTCTTTTTTTAGCGATTTCGTGGAGGTACCTATCTAAAACCAAAAACAGATTGCGGTGAATATTTTTTTAAATCTTTAAGATTAATGTGTACTAAAAATTATATTAAAAAGGCACTCAAATTATATTGTTCAAATATTATTATTTTTATTTTTTAATTGATAAAGCCCCAGTAAAACAGCATTAGATAAACATCTTGCTGTCAACACCTGAACAGCTTAAATAAACAGCTACCACTGTGTTAAAAAAAATGCATTTCTGCAATATTTTAAACTTAAAGTAAATGGGTTTCAAATCAGATTAATTATGCTTAAATCTGCTAATATTCCTCAACGTTTCAGGAAAGTGTATTTTATTTTTTTAGAAGTTTTTTTTTTTTTTTTTTTTTTTTTTTTTTTTTAATGAGAATTATATTACAATGAAAGATGACTATAAAGGGCACTAGTCAGATATTTTAGCAAAAAAAAGTCTCCTTCCAGTCAGTTTAAATTAGTTTATGAAATACAGCAAAGTATTTTACTTATTGGAGATATTAAATTTTATCTATTAGCTTGAAATTAAAACTAAAATAAAAACTTCAAGAAAGATTTTTTTATTTTTTAAGATTAATTTTAAACATTAGATATCACATTTTCTCTAGAGGTACTTAGTTAAATATGACAACTAAATAATCAATTCATACTTTAATCATATTCTAAGGTAAATTTTTATTTTATTTGAATTTTTTGCTTTGATTTAAAGGAAAATGTTTAAACTCTGCAATTGTCACTCCCTCTCAGATCAAGCTCTCTATATTCATGAATGTACTCAGACTATATCATGTTTATGAAGAAAAGTAAATAAAATAATTTTTTTTAATCCTCTTGAAGTGAATGTTGTGTTTACTAATCTTGGTGACCAATATTTGTTTTAAAATGGCAGTCTTTCATCTTTATAACTTGCAATAGTGCAAAGTTCATGAGCATACAAAATATATATGCAATGACTATTAAAACAAATACTAGTAATCAAGCTTGACTGCCTGCTGCCTCTTAAAATGCATCTGTCATGAATTTAATTACAAAGAGCATTTATGATTACAAGCTTATATTTTTAAAGAGGAAAGTTACTGGTTGTCAGAATTTACTTGATTACAAAACAATTTTGCATATTTCCTAATATAAAAATAAGTCACACTATAGTTTTCAATTGATAACCATTCAGTGTATATTTTGTCTTAGTTATGAGCATAATCCCTTTTCAGATGAACATTATGCACAGTAAATTTATTGCATAATTTTAAAGTTAGTTTTGTTGTTATGATAGGGAATTTATTGGAAATATTAATGCTTATTACAAAATGTTAGAATAGTTTCATTATCTTTTATTTTTGCTAATATCACTGAAAGAGCATATTTTAAATTATCAAATATATTTACACAGTGAATGTATACTATCAAATATGTACAGCTGTTTATAGGAATGCATTGTGAATATAAACAGCTTTAAATAACCTTATTTTTAAATGAGAATAAAATAGGTTTCTTAAAGTCCTTTTAGTTATAGGAAATGTTATTCTATTTATATTGGTCCTATTCCAGTTAAAGCTATTGTGGCTGGTGAATGTTGGAAGAGATGAAAATTTATAATGAAAGGTTTATTTTTGGGTCTGATAATTTATGAAATTATAAAATTGATGACCTCCTCAAGTTTCTTAATATGTAAATGTTTTTTTAATGTTAAAAGATGGTTAAAGGTTTGCTGTTACTTTCTATGTATAGTAACTTCTCTTGCCAGAACACTTTGATGATGAAAATAGAATTCCTGTATTCATTAATCAGTACTGAACTTGTTGTTGCAGATTTCTGTGGTATTCTTAAATGTAAATTACAAGATCCTGCAGTGAATAAATTTACTCAAAGTATATTGAAATTTGTAAGCTTAGCAAATGATATTACCAATGGCTATTTTTACTCTTTTTATATATTGCGATTCATTATAGCAAAATATAATATTTCTTATACATGAATGTCTTGATTCAGTATATTTTAATGCAAATAAAAATTCACATTCCTTACATTTTTCATAGTATTACTATTTCTTATGTAAACCGTTTTATTATAATAATAATAAAAAAATTGCATTCTCATTTTTACTTCATTTATAAATGCTCAGCTTTTGATACATGACCACAGTTATGGAGTACCTGCTGAAGATCACTCACTTCACTCAGTGGTCAGATATTAACTTGTTATTGCATAATCTATAAATTCAACCAGATGATTTGAAGTTGTTCAATGTTGAATTTTTCATTTTGTTGGTCTCGCTTAATTGTTATATAGAAGATAAATATTTTACATTTGATCTTGTAAATTTAATATTCATTTGAGTTTGTATTCTAAATGAATTTGTTGAATATATAATATATATATAATATATATATATATATATATATATATATATATATATATATAGCTTTATATCAACAAAGAAAAAATATAGCTTTTCTAATATAAATGTATTGTTACCTCTTCTTTTTTTTTTTTCTTTTTTTTACCCTACACAATTTCTTAATATAAAAATTCTAAGTGACATTTTTGCAGTAAAACTGTTAGATTACTTAAGAGAACAATTATTCATTTGGCTCATGTTTTATTACATTTTTTTTTTCTCATTGAAAATAAGCAGACTATATGTAATATTAATATCAAATTAATACATAAAATTTCTTCACTTAATACAGCATGGAATTATAAATGGCACATTACTTTCTGTGATTGCATTTGTAAAATTTCCGTTTTGCCTGTGCATTTATATCAGCTATTGAGTATTTTTACACAATTAGTGTTTATTTTTCAGAATTTTATGTATACTAAAGTTTTACTGTGAAAATACTGAATGCAACCCCTATTCATGTAAATGGTATTACTTTTAATCTATGGTTTGATATTTGAGATATATACTCTAGATTCACTATGAGGAATAAAGGGTTTTAAGCTATGAAAGATACTTGGTGTAGGTTAATGCTTGTATTCTGTTGCACTTTATTAGCAAATATTCTGTAATCAGTGAGG
Organism: Acanthosepion lycidas; assembly: GCA_963932145.1. Classification (NCBI taxonomy): domain Eukaryota; kingdom Metazoa; phylum Mollusca; class Cephalopoda; order Sepiida; family Sepiidae; genus Acanthosepion; species Acanthosepion lycidas. The sequence continues at coordinate 109,041,018 of OZ010585.1, read as the reverse complement.
TGTTAAATGTTTGCAAGCTAAGACAATTTTAAGTTTTTGTGTTGTAAATCCATTTATGAATATTTTACTTTTAAAATAAGGCAGATTTTATACATGTTTAAAATTTTATTTTTCATAATCTACTTGATCGGTTGTTATTGCCTAAAGCTTCTGTATTATCCACTTAGTTATTTAACTGAAAAATAACTAATAAGGAACATTTCTACTGAAAAATAAAATAAATGCCACAAACTTTTAATTTTTTATATATATAAATTGTCAGGCCATTTGTTAGAAATATTGGTTGTATCCATCGAAAATTTAAAAATTTTTCTGTAGAGATTAATTCACTACAGAAAAAAAATTTGGCAATAGGTCTTTTATTAGATTATTAGTTTAAAAATTATACCATGCTTTATAGGCTATAACTTTTCTAGTTTTCAGCTACATAAATTACAGCTTTGCATGAATTAGTTCTCATGATTTGTAAAAGTTTTCCTTAGGTAACAAAAGTATAGCTATTATAAAAAAGAAAAAGCTTACTTAGTAATTACTTGGATTTTCTACAAAGTTCTTTTAGGTATTTCATGAAACTCTTTTGTTATAAATAAATGCATAATTACATCCATTATTACAATAATGTTCAGAATTGTATCTAAAAATTATTCTGAAATACCAATACAAATATATTTAATCTATTTGGATTTTGACAGATTACAATATAAATTTATAGTTTTGTATTTAATCTCTTTACACTTTAATTACTATTTTTTTTATATATTTTGTTCTGTCCTTAAATGTCTGTGTTAATGACCTGATCTTTTTTTTTTTTTTTAATTGGTTAACTATTGCATATAATTAAATATGCTTATACATGAGAATATTTATATCCTGCTTATTACATTTATTTTGCTTAAAACTTGTTTTGATGAAAATGTTTACAAAAATCTTTCAGGATTGTCTTCAAATTTATTACTTAATTTGGTCATATACTTAAAAAAAATAGTTATATTTAATTTAATCCTAAAAATTATAATTTAATGCCTTTATGATTGAGTTGAATTTGATATACTTTATAGCAATATTAAATCTACATTTTGCTTAAAATTCTAGATTATTCACATGGCAAATAACTTCTAAAACTATTGAATAATGATCTTGGGTAATCATGAAATCTGCATGTGTAGGTTAGATGAGATTATAAAAAAGACTTTCTACCAACACAAAAAAATACACCAGATGTGAACAGAATCTGGATGACTAAATATATTCATAATTCAGTTTTAATTTCAAGTCAGTTGCTTAAGTAAACATTGTACTTTCAAGTTTTGTTAGATTTTGAAATTTAAAAAAAAAATTTTTTTTGCCATGTATATTTCTATTATTGAAGTACTTGGGTTTTCTGTTTCTCTTGAAAATTTTAAATTGCTATCATAAAGTCCATCATTATAGGCTTGTTTGGTTCAGTCACTGTGCATGTTTATTTATACAAATAGTGCGCTCACCTTTCTTTTTTCCGGTGTGACTCACCTCGATAGTCCAGAGTCCATTTGCTCAATCGGTACTATTGTGATGTAGCTTCAATCACTTGTAGTCCGTCTTGGCTACTTTCTTATCCTTTAAAATTATTTTGCTGTAAACTAACTGGCTGCATTTAAAGACTTGCTTGCAACCCTGTATGAACTCAAATAATTTGACTAATTAGATGTCAGATCAGATCTTTGTTTGGTCCAGTTTACTTAAATATTTTTTACTCTTTAGAACCACTGAAATTTTCTCATTAGAATGTATACGAGTAAACTTTTTAGAACTCATTTTTCAAAAGATCTTAACTTTTTCTATTCATGTCTAAAATTGTTCTATTACAAATTTTTCCTTCTCATTTTATCAGTTTCATGTTCTCTTATAACTATTTGACAAATTGTCTAATATTGCTGTTAGGTCACTCATTGTTGTTAGACAGTTTAAGCTAAACTGAAATTATTTACCTCCCAGATAACAAAATGTTGCTGAAAATTTTTTGATTTATCAATTCTTTTCCTCCAAAAATTTGTTTGGTTATTTAGTCAGATTTTAGGATGTAAATATCCTCAAATACATCTTGTAATCATTGTCAGTTACAACTGGAGGCAATTACAAATTGTACAATTATGTTGGGACCTCCACAAAATTGCTATACCTAAGATTTGAATTTTTAAAAATGAAAAATCTTCCTTGAAGATTTTATTTTAGTTTTAATTTCAAGTTAATAGATTACATTTAATATTTCCAATAAGCAATTGCTCTATTTCAAAAAATAATTTAAATTGATGGGAAGGTTTTATTATTAGCAACCTTCTTTGTCGTCTTTCATTACAATGTAATTCTCTTTATTGAATCTTCCAAAAATAAAATATACTTTTCAGAAACTTTATTTGAGGAATATTAGCTGATTTAAAGTATAATTCATCTGGATTTAAATTTACTATAGTTATCCACTTATTTTCTGATAATGTGAATTATAAACATACAAAAAAATTCAGAATTCTTTTAAAAATATTGGTGTTTGATGATTTGTATTAAGTTTTTCATTTATGATTAGTTAATGTAGTTTTCACTTAATATCATCTAAAAAGGGTTAAATTAATAAAGAATTTTAAGATTTAAAACGTTTTTTAAATTAGAATTTAAAAAAAATGAAAATTCTTGTAAAAATTTATTCATCGAGAAATTTCCTTATGACAATAATGTCTTCATATATCATATTTATAAAAGTGATTAAAAGCTTTTCTAATTAAATAGTCAACTTTATTGCATTTTTTATTTTGCAATTCAGAGCAAATTTTTGGTAAATGATGTTTCTGTTTTACAAAAACAAATTGATTTAAATTCTCCAAGGAGTCCTGCTTTTAACTTATGAAGAGACTAATTTTAATTCATTTTTGAATAAGTCCTGAAAATTTTATTAAAATCTGACAAGTATTTGATTTTTGCAACAATTTCCAAAACAATGTGTATTTAATGTCAAAAAAAGATGCTGAAATTTCCCAGACTAACATTTTTTGGCCTACCTTCTCATGTGAGAAAAAATATTTTTAACCAAAATTTTTTAATGTGCTAGAAAGGCTTAAAAAAAAAAAAAAAATTAATAAAATAATCAAAAAAATACTTTGGTCTTTCCTCTTAATAACAACAAACATTCTGACAATAAAACTTTATTTTATATCAAAGTTTGGGGCCTTTTTTCATCATGGTATACACTTTAGAAAAATTTTTGAGGTACCTACTATTATGCTTAAGTTAAAAAGCTTTTTTATGAACTATCTATAGAAATTGAGTAAAGTCTTATCTATTATATTACATTTCAATTTTTTTTTTCTTTCTAATTGTTAGAAATAATATCTTTATAGTTCCTATTGTCTATAAAACTTCCTTATTTCTGATATTTTGTCCATGGTATTCTTTGGTAGAAAACATCTTTGTCACTTAGTCTCTTTTTGATTTGATAAAATTGTCCTGCTTTCACTACCATATAGAAAATTAAACATTGTGCGGCAATCTTTTGTTTTAGTAACATTTTCAATCCTTAGATATGTTATCCATTTCTGAAAAGTTTATTTTACTATTTCTTCATACTATCATAATGCTATTGACATAGTTTAAATTCTACACTTGCTTGATTTTCATGTCATCTGATCATACTCCTCTTTTTATTTTAGGATACTCTCTTGACTTATTTGGATTGTTCTCTGTACTGGTGACAAATTATTTCCATATCTTATCCATGTAGGTTAAGCCTTTATAACATTGAGAAGTTATTTCTGTTGTACTTTATTGAATGCCATTATTCCTATTTGAAATATTGATCTAGTCAGATTATAATGACTGTGTATATGCCTACCAGATTAAATTCATAATGTCTAAACTGATCAGGAAATGTTAATATGGATATTATAGCATGTACAACTCAGGTTAACAATTTTGAGAAGGCAGTATGCAAATAGTACTATGCTTTCTTGGTATCTGCAGAATCTGGTAGGAGATTGATAATTTTAAGGAAAACCTAGGCTGCAAGTCAGGATCTAAAAACAGGACTCTTTTAGGAAGTTATGCATTTTTAGAATTCTTTCAGCAAGGCAAAAGTCTGAAGTACCCATTGTGCTGCCAGATTCCTTGACTAAGTGTTTATGATTCAGGTGGCTGCATTTATTTATTTATTTTTCATTCATAAAATGGAATCTTCATAAAAATAAGTGGAACACAATGTGTCTGAAGATAACCAAGCCATTTGTATCTTTATTTTTACTGAAACCTGCAGGTACATCAATAAGTCACTCATAACTTTATAAAGGTTTTTTTTTTTTTTTTTTTTTTTTTTTTTTTCAAAACATTATTTTTCTTCATAAACGCTGTGAATTTTGTCAATGCACTTAATTTAGTGATTGTTAATTTTATGAGCCCTACATTTATATAATAATGAAAAAACTTTCAGTTTTCCATGCATTTTGCTTATTTTATCTTCTAGATACCCGCTACCATAACAAGAATACTTTTAAATCATTTTAACTGGGACAAGGAAAGATTAATGGAGAGGTAAGTGAAAATTCTTTTCTGGACGGGGTGGCGTGGCATCTTAAAGATGTTTTTGATTTTATAAATTAGTTTATTGGAGTTTTAAATTCACTGAATCATTATGCATAATCCCTGTATTTAGAAGTTCTGTAGATGTCCTATTTAAGTAATTATAAAAAGCTTATGTAATTTAACCATTAAAAATGATTGCATACACATTTTCATCATCTTTGAAGGTGTCGATAGTTATCTCAAAAAGGGTGCTGAAATCTGGTTCACTTGCACAGTTTGAATATCTGAAACTTTTTGGTAGCACATTTTACATTAATTTTTTGGTTTGTGTGTTATATATATTTTTTGATGTACATGTAACAAATGGATTCTAGCAAAAGTATTTTGAAAGAAATGAGAATATGTCAGTGCTAAAAACAAATCTTGAAATATTTTATTTGTGACTTAGTTTTTATTTACATTTGGCCTATTGTACTCATCTTTATCACAGTGTTTTGGTTTTGGCCTTCCATATAACCTTCAGGAAACTTCTAACTGAACCCTTAATCTACACCTGTATGTTATCTCATTTTGTTATTTTGTACTGCTCAGTTATTGCTCTCACTATTTACGCTCAAAATCTGTACTTATTGGCACAGTGAATGAACTGTTACTGTGTCACTTAGCTTTTGTTTTACAGTGTATTTCTTCAGTTGGAAATGCTTTTCATATAATGTATTCTGCATATGCCAAATTTAGCAAGATAATTTAATAGCTTCAATATTTATTACAATAGTCTTATTTTTTTCTTGCTCAAATTAAATTTGTTATGATAATTGTAACCAAGTTGTTTTCAAGTTAAATTTTTGTTTAAAGTTATTGTCATGTATTTAATAAATGTAATGGAGCCATTTGTATGTATTGGTGCATGGTACTTCAGCTACTGAATTTATGTATTGATTTTGGCCTGGTACTAATGCAATCTAAGATTATAAGGACAGTCACTATGGACAGTTACTAATTACCAAAAATAGATTTGGCAATACATTTTATTTAAAAGGTAGAATTACTCGATGTTAAGGGAGACAACTACTAGTTACTAGCGTAGAAAGAGGACATGTAACTGCAGCTATGCTATTGGTTAAAATCTGACGCAGTTATAATACAGTTGCTAGACTTTTAGAAACCAAATATCTTGATGCATTGCAGGAAAAATGGTTTCTTCAAACTGTTATAAAAACACTTATAGTTCAAGATGTTAGTGAATTGCAAAATTTTTGACAGAAAATAAAATTGTATTTAACTTTTTTCTTATTACATAAGGTTTGCATTCTCTCTCACTCACTCTCACACACACACACACACACACACACACACACACACACAAATTAAACTTGATTTGAAATAATGTTCTATGGAAATGCTGGTCTGTATTTTGCAGAATTATAAACTTATACAAGTTTGGCACATTAAAATTCCTTACTCTGTTAATCTTAAATGGATGAAATCTCAGTTTTAATTGGAAATATGGAAAATATTTCTTTTATATAGATATTCATATTGAAAAATATTTGCAGTTAAGTTTATACAATTGGCTTGATTACTATTTACCAGACTCACTTAGGAAAAGCAGTAGTGAATTATTGCCTGCTTACTAAGTAATTTTTTACCGAAACAATTTTTATTAAATTTGTTAAACAGCAGTAACAAAATTAATGTTCTAATAAAAAAGGATAAAAATAATAAAACAAATGATATTTATGAAATGGGAAAGCTATTCTTTCTCTAATCATCTTACTGTCTTATTCTATAATCTTCACACAATCTTCCTTATCAAAATTGTATGTGTCCACTAATGTTATAGAACTGTCCTAAGTTCTCTCTGTCCAACTCCTTGTAATATAAGTAAAATTTTGTATCTGTTCTAGCTTCAAGTGTGAACCATCAAACTAACTCTTGTACCTAAGGAATTTCTTCAACCAGCAATTTCTACCACTATGCCTATATAACTAACTTGTCATACAAATTATCAGTAACTAAGTTAAAATGTTACTCTTCCATATTACATTCCTACAAATTTTGTAAATATTGTTCCTTTATTTGTTATTTTTGTTTAGGAAATTTAATTTGTTTTTAATTTAGTAAGCAAGTGATAAAAATTGCTACTGCTTTTCCTAAATTAATTCGGTAAACAATTCACTGCTTGGGTTTTCAACGATGCATTTGGTTTAAGTTGTGCTTTGATTCTTTAATACATTATAGGACAATAGATTTTCTAAAAAAACAGCTTAAGTGACTGATATTAAAAATTTACTTCATGTGGTACTAAATGATTGTATAATTTGTTGCTTAGTATGCTATACATCTTTAAAACATGTTCAATTTATGACTTTATTTCTATGCTACAATTTTAGTTAGATAAAATTTTTCACATGTCAGATGTAAACTTGTGTATTTTACTGTACTTAGATTCTCTATTTTTATGCAAGTAAAAAAAAAAAAAAAATAAATTCATCTTAATTTATAACTATTTTGTGTTGAAGTCTGTATAATCTCTTATGTAAATAAATTTATATCTACATTTTTGATTTCTGAAAATTAGATTTATTATAATATTTGTAAATATGTGGTAAATGCAAGGAACTTTTACTGCAACTGTAGGTTCAAGAACTTACCTTGAATTTTAGCATTTTTTAAAAAATGTATGGAGATTATACAAGTGTGGAATGTGTATCCTAAAATATTACTTTTATCTAAATTTGACTATATATTTGCATTCTTTGTTATAACATTTTTATTTCTTTTGATTTGCCTGCATAGAAACAAACACTAAACTTTTTCTCATACATTTATTTTAAAAGAATAGTTATTTTTTCTATTTCTCTAAATGACTTGGTATGTTATCTAAAAATAACTGAACAAACAGAATTTTGGGATCTACTGGCTGGAATACATTTATTTTTATTTTTGTCATGTATTTTTAATTCTTGGGAAATTTTTAAGTTTTATTTTATTAAAAAAAGTCATCCATGCTGCAGTTTTTGAAAACTAAAAATTAGTATTTTGATATATTTGATTGATATTAAAATAATTTTGAGATTTTTAAAACTTTTTTTATGTAATTTGAGTATATGAAATTATATATGCTCTGATGGTTATTAATAGTTGCTTTCAAACTAAAAGTCTGGTTTTTACATAGTCATTGTTTTAATATATTTTTGATGGATTGAATCTTGAATAACCTCATGTATGCAAACTAATGAAGATGCATCTAATGCTGAGACTTTTTACTTCTGCTCCGTTGTATATGATGCTACCTATAAGTTTTGGGAATTTGACCATAAAAAAAATATCCTAATAATCCCTTTCAACATCTCTACCATAATCCTCTTGGACATACGGCAATCTGTGTTTTTTTTTTTTTTTTTGTTTTTTTTTTCAAACTCTGTGTATTACTGGAAGCCCTCAAATTATTGTAATAAGCATCATTATTTTTTTTTTTTTTTTTTTTTTTTTTTTTTTTTTTTATTCTACCTGGATAATCTCAATTATTTCAAAACTGTTGTTTCAGCCAGAAATTAATCTTTGGAAATAGGAAAAAATAAATAGTGAAGATGGGGTGAAAAATGGGAATTGTTGAATGACAGTGTTTGAGTGATTTGTTATGGTGGAGAGCCTAGTCATTACTTCTGCTTGTCTAAACATTTTGTACTAAATGAATGCTTCTTCAAAATGTAACAGTAAAAATTGCTGTTTAGTTTTCAAAGAGGGAATGAATGCATTGCTAGACGAGGTCTTGGATGTCATCATTGATTTAATTTTGAATTTTTTTTTTTTTTTTTTTTGCCTTGTTGATTTTTGTTAACTTTCACTGTAATAACTTCTATTTTCTCTGTTGTAACCATAAACTTATAATTCATCACCAGTTATGATCTTTGTGATGAAACTGGTATTTTTTGATAATAATGCAATGTTTTTTCTGATTATTAGTAAACCATTTCAGTATAAAATGTCTTGTTCAGGACATCTGTGTTAAACAGTCTAATATAACAATCTTACATACAAAAGAGAAGAAGTGTGTGTGAGTGATTGTGGATTTTAAGAAAAACATCCAGCTTTTCTTATATTCCAGATATGCTCATACTTTCTCTTATATCTTTTTTTTTTTTTTTTTTTTTTTGTCATGCTTATATACTATCATTGTGAACACTTGTCGCTAACATCTTGTATTCTTGAAGTATTTAAAATCACACCACAATTTTTTTTATTTATTTTTTTTTTTATATACACTGGTTCACAATGTGTACTGGGAGAGTTCATTCACTGTAAAGTCAGCAACAGGACAGTACTGTGGACACTCTTCAATGATTGCATTGTCACTATCATATTACATGAGGGTTAAAAAAAAAAAAAAGTAAAGGCAATTTCCATACAACACATTTAAGAACAAATGAATGTGTTATTTTTTTGACATAGTGCTCCCTGAACATTAATTGCACCTGGTATCATTCAACAAGCTTCTTCCTCCTTTCTTAAAAGAATCTTTTTGGTTGATTATGAAACCATGTTTGTGCACTCAACATGCACAAAGTTTACTATACTCCAAGTCCTCATGTACGATGGCTTGTGTAGAGCCATAGCTGATACCCATGATTGCTGCCACTTGTGCTAATGGGAAATGTCAGCCTTCCCTGGTTAAAACATCTATACTTTGTATGGGTTCTTTCATGTGTATTTTTGATGAACAACCAGATTACACTTGTTTTTCCTGCTTTTAAAGCATTCTATTCATTCATACACACTTTTGTTGATTTATGATGCATGCTCCATACTGTGGCAACATCTGGTGATGGATTTCTGCAAGTTTGACTCTCTCTGCCCACACTACGGTGTAAATGTTCCTTGATGGTGCAATCACTGAGTGGAGCATCCATATATCTGACTTCAATCTCCCTGCCAATTGACTGAATGACAGAATGATGCTCACAGCTAGCTACCCATCATCTCATGCACATGTGATGTCTTGCATCAGTACCTCTTGGTTTTACCATATAATTCCAAAATTCCTTTTACTTTCTGATTTATCCTTGTTTTTTATCTGTGGCAACTCTCATTGGTTCTCTAAGTTGGGACAGATGACAAGCTATGAATGTTACTACACCAGCTATTTCCTCTTACGTTGCAACCAGTCATACGATGATCTGTTGCTTGCTATGTTGTAACTGTTGTTGTTTACTTGTCGAACTGGATATGCAACAGGCTCATTGTAAACCTTTTTATCTGAAAATGAATTCAAATCACAGCTGTTCTGATAACTATTAATTGGAATAACTATACAATTATGTTTGTAGCTGGAATGAACACTAGTCTCTACGCAAGGACTCCTTTCCTTTCAGGCTGTTTACAATGGTCAATCTAACAATAGTAGTGACAACTTCTTTGTCTATATTCTAACTCTGGCAAAAAGTAGCTCTGTATCTCTAACATCTAGGGCACAAAACTGGCTTTACTGACTGGGGTGGCTCTCACCCATTGCATACAGGCATGAACTTTTTTGTGTTTATAAAGTTTTCATACACAGGAATTGTCACATAGGCCTTTTCATTCAAATAAAGATGGTCTTGGCAAAAACCAGATGCCCTATGCCCTAAACTGGCCACTTGATGAACCCATAAATATTTCTATATTTTCTGACATAGGGTTAAGCATTTTGAGTGAAGATTATATTCAGATAATTTTTGCTTGCTCAAAGATTGTCACCATCTAAATTAGGAATGCATGTTTCAACTCTCACCAATTCCAATCTCAAATGTCTTTTTATACATTCTAATTAACCATTTAATCAAGCATTCTATATACATTCTAATTTGCTGTTTTCTTTGTTGTTTTTTCCAATTCTAGTTTTCTCAACTTTCTGTATCCCCATACTCATTTACATTTATTTCATATAACTACTTGTATAACATTCATGTACTACTAAAATCTTGGGCAAGGTGGTCACTCTGCCACATCAGTTCTACACACTGCTCAAATTCCTTGAAATTTGAGGTAGCATCTTTTTAGAATCTTGATTAAAGAATAAAAATATACTCTATTTGAGTATCATTTCTTTCATAACTTACTTTCACAAATGTAGCTCATCATTAATACAAGAGTTGCTCCTATTTTATTATGTTGGCCCATAACATCAGAGGCAGATGATGAGTTATCCTGCCAATAAATTTTTGCGCCTATTTACAGATAGCAGTCTGGCAAAATGATGTCTGACATGAATATGTACAAAGCAGAGGTATGTCATTGAATTCCTCCATGCAGAAAAAAAGTCACCCATTGACATTCATTGATGCTTACTGAACATCTGAAACCAAACAGGCAAGTTAGGTGATGGCTAATGCATTTAACAATGGTGACAGCAATTTGTGTGAAAAGCCATGTTCTGTGCAGCCCTGTCAATCTTTGAAATGAAGAGTGTCTTGAAAATACATAGCTACTATGACTGGAAAAATATTTTGGAGCTGAAAATTTGTTCTATCCATCAATATGGTGCTTCTTGTATCTATTTCTGTAGAAATAAATAGGAGGCATTACTTTTGAAACATACTTTGTACATGCTTGTAATTTGTTTGAATTTATTTTTCTATAATATTGTATGTATGCTATTGAGCTCTTAAAACCTTTTTTTGTTCTAAAAATTCCTTTGATATTATTGTAACAATTACACAGGGCAGCGTCCTAAAACATGAAATATCAGTCAAATGATTGTGATCTGGCTTGTACTTTTCAAGAGGTTCTTTGATATCTTGCTCTTTTTAGATTAAAGTAAAACTTGTTATACTTTCTTTAAACTCAAGAAAGGAAGGAAGAAAAATTAACTGAATAGGTTATGGTTTATAAAAAGTTTTTTTTTTTTTTTTTTTGTCACTCATACTCAAAGCTGGTGGTGGTGGTGTTTGTGTGTATAATATATATATATATATATATATATATATATATATATAATTTTAGGTTAACTGATTCTGTTCAATATTAATTTAACGCTGTGCTGTTTAGGAATATTTTTGCTGGATTATACCAGAAAGGTATCTTTGAATAAATTTGAATGAAACATTATCATTAATACTTGAAATAATGAACCTATATCCTTATCAGAGGAAATGGTAACTAATAAACTTAGGCATAATTTTCAAGACTGTTTTTAATTTCTTTAAATTTAGGTTAGGCCATTAAATTCATAAACTAATCTGAAGTAAATGCAACATTGACATTTGCAAAAGAAAATGCTTAAGTGTTTGCTTATTTTTTGTCTTATTGATAGTCTTGTAATCACTCTTAAAAGTTAATTTAAAATCTTTGTTAGTAAAATTTTAATTTTTACTTGTGATAACAGTCATTTTGTATCTTTTTACATGGTTAATTTTTTTTCTGTATATCTTTTAAATCTAATATTTTTTCCTCCCTCCAATTGTAGGTATTATGATGGTGACCAAGACCGTCTGTTTTCTGAAGCCCATGTCATTAATCCTCACAGAAGGGAAGTGAGGCCAAGGGTAAACAATGTCTCTTTAAACTTCCATAACTTTGTTCTGTGGTGTTTTCAGTCATATTCTTAAGGATCTTGTTGAATTTGATTTATTAAATAATTTATAAGATAACCTAATAATTAGAAAAAATATCCAATCATCTGACAGACCTGGCAACAAAATAATATTGGGCCATGAGTTAATAACTTATTAAATTCACAGTGATAATTTTGCATTTTATAAATCTGTATTTGACCTACAGTTACATGTTTTACTATGCATAATCTTCATATTACGAATTCAAACCCTAGCCATAAAAATATTTTCTTTCTAGACGTGTCCTAGTGAAAATTGGAACTAAAAATGTTAATCAAGCTATGAATTATTTATTTGTTTTTAAACATTTTTTTTCATTATTCAGACATTCCTTGTGCAAAATCTTAAGTTTCCTAATTTAACATAAAAAATTTTGTTGCCAAAAAGTAGCATTATATTTCATGGTGGTTAGTGAAAAGTTTTCTAAGAAATTCAAAAAGAAATGAATTTTTAATATTTGGTCAGGTCAAGAACTTTTCATTATCACTTTGTGATTAAAATGTCTTTCTAATTCAATGAAATATGCAGTTTTGGGCATAATGTAAAACATTTTTTATTTTATTTATCAGTTAGTTTTTTTTAAATGTTTTATTGTGATTATTACATTGCATTACCTTTTTATCAAACTAAATTTGAAATTGAATTTAGCTTAAGTGAAAAAAATTTTCTGAATTGCTCTAATTTCATCCAGTTTATATTCATTTTTCAAAACAACAATAGAACATTTTAAAATCTTAAACTGGTAATGCCAGATTCATAGAATATAGAAATTCTGTAAAAATTAATTTATAAAATTAGGGTGGGGACAACATTCATCTTTTCAATTTACGTAATTTTCCTTTTTGGAGATGTAATTCACTTGGTAATCTACAAACTACACTTGCCAGAATCTCTGACTTGTTGATTCATAGCTATTAATGTTTTCATTTCTTAAGTCAGTGGGATTTTCAGAGAAATGCTTTGAACAGTAGCATTTAAAGTTTTTATTAAATCTTGTATTTTGTGATAACAATTGTTTTGTTTATAATTTTATGTTTTGTTTGCATTTAAGCTATCAAAAACTTATAAAATAATTTTATACTTGTCTTATCATATAATTGATTTTGATACCAAAGTTATTTTGTGTAATTATTTTGCAAGATCAGTATTGCATTTGATTTATGCCACAAACTAAAGGTAGTAACTAGAGTTTTGGAAAGATGGAAATTAGAAAATTGATATACATACTTTTAATATTTTGCTTTGTTTTTAAAACAATACATGATTTTTTTTTTTTTTTTTTTTTTTTTTTGCATTTCAATCTTTTAAAAATTATTAATAATTAAATAAAATTACTAAAACAAAAATTTTAGTTAGCTAGTGAGTACTTTTGTTCAAAAAACCTGGACAAAATAGGAAATACTCAACTGCTTAATTTTAGTCTATTTTTCTTGCCATTCAAAGTAATTAAATGATAAAATAATTTTGGATGGTATAAAATGAGTGCAACTTCCATACAGTACATCTTGATAATAATTGATATAAAAATATTTAGTTTAAACACACACACACACACACACACACACACGCACACTCCAGATCAAAATTTTAAATTGGCCCCAAAAGTAGTTGTTTTGTACTCTTAAATAAAAAAATTATTATACACTAGCTTAAAAATCACCTTATTAGGCAGCATTGGAAGCTCTCCTGGCTGCCGTTTGATCTGAGTTTTCATTTTCACGGTACTTTCTTTTGCTCACTACAGCCTTGGATCTTTTGATTGCAATCTGGTCTTCTATTGGTAGATATCTTTTTGTGAAGCGTACTGCTGCTGTATGTGATAGCCAACAATAAACTCAAAATTCATCACTGCATTTAAGTATTGCATTAATATTTAAGCTTACCTTTTAAAAGTTCCACGATAATTCTTCTACTGCTACTTAATTTAACGACAATTAGGTCCTTACTTTCCATACAAACAATTATTATTTCATAGGTGACTTTCTTTGGATTTCACAATTAATTTCAATTATTACCAAATTTATTTCCAAGTTATAAAAATTCTTATAATACAAAAAACATCTGTCACAAGAAATTTGCTCACAGACTTGGCCTGATTCCAAAATAGTATATGTTAGGCCATGGCCTCTAGAAGTAAAGTTGAAAATGTGTGACACACTGTCATTCGCATTTATTTATATAGTTTAAAAAAGAGAATAAGTGAGACATGATTGTTTTATTAGAAATTTTATTATGATAAAAAGAAAAAAAAAACATTTTATGATGAAATTTTGCTCTTGTCAAAAATATCCTCCTTTAGCTTTGACTAAAATTTTTGCCATTCATTGCAAAAGTTTATTAAAGTATAAGTTTGATAATTGATTCCATTCTTTCTTTTTTTCAGTGACTCTAAGAACTCTTATTTATTTATTTTTCTACTTATCCCATGCTAATCTAATTCTAGGGGTGGCTTTGAACTTTTGTGTGTGTGTGTGTGTATATATATATATATATATATATATATATATAAAATAGTGGCTATAAATGCTCTGATATTAAGCATAATAATCATAGCCCCCCAAAAAAAAATAGAAATAGAAAAATCATTTGGTACACTCCCCCATTTTACCAAATGGTTAGCACTATGTTAGGGCTGAAGTTTCTCGGTTTCATTGAGAAACATTTCCCTAGTAATAATCTTCTAAACAAGATTTTCAATAAAACTACGCTTAAATTAAGTTACAGTTATAATGACAACTTTGAAAACATTATTAAAAAAAAAAAAAAAAAATTTTTAAATCAGAGTAACAATCGTAATTCTGAAACAGAAATCAATAATAAAGATAGTAAATTATGTAATTACAGAAATCCTCATTGTGAAATAGGTCTTACTGAATCAATTGTTTTTCATCTACTGAAAACCTGGTTGTTAAGAAATTTTATATTGTTAGTACAAAAAACCCCTTTAAACAGCGGTGATATTAGCATATACCTTCATTTAACAACAATGCGTACTGCAACTGAACATCCCTCTCTAAATATTTTTAGCTTTTAAAAGAAATTAATAAAACCCCTGCCATAAAATGGAAAATTATAAAAAAAAATGGGAATTTGTAAGTACTTAAATGACCCATGCCCTGTGTTTATATGAAAAGCTGCATATTATAAAGTTTCCTGAAGTTCTATGTCGGAGAAATGAATATGCTACAACAGTAATTTGTAGACATTGTATAATGTTTACTTTAAAATATAGTTACTATAATTTTTCATAAAAATCTACACATTATAATTACATATCCATTATTTTATTAATATATAGTGGTCCATATAATATTTAACTTTAATTTTTCAACTTTAATATTACCATGTTTTATTGCCCATTCAACATAAGTGTCGTATTTAGGGTTCTTATATATATATATATATATATATATTAGTTTTAATTATGCTAAAGACCCCCTTTAAGATAGTTCTGAAATATAAAACTTAAGATCTTGAAATTTATTAAAATTAACCTTTGGTTAATCAAGACATGTCCACAAGTGTTTTTTTAATTTTGGAATCTTGGTTTCCCCAGTTCTTTTTAACTCTCAAATGAGCTACCAGATTGTTTTCTGATTTCCCAAGTAAATCATTTTCATCATAAGTTATCAAACATCATCTGATGAGGAACAATTTCAAGTTCCTAAATACAGAATTTTTTATGTAGCAATGTAAAATATTATTTATTTTGTAACATAGAAAATGCATATTAAAGTGACTTAAGTTGACGCCTGATTGTTTTCAGCATGTCAACTCCCTACTGTCTCATAACATTGGTTATTTACAATAACATCTTGACAATTAACCTCAGCTTGTCTATCCAACTAAACTATCATCTAGTGGGAAGTCTCCAGCAGAAAATTTCACAAACCACTTTTTTGTCAAATTTTTCTGTCATGGAATTGGTACTTTGTGATCAGGGTTTAACTTAACTAGCAATTATAGATATTAACCATAATTAACATCTTATAATTAACTTTTCTACATCAGTATATGTGATAATTATAATTTAATAACAACAGAAAATTTACTTTAGTTTTCCACAAGTTACTTTTTTTTTCTTTTTTTTTTTTTTTAATGCTAGTTGTTGCAATTTTTCTGTATTGTTAAAAATTGCCTTCTGTTAACATTTTCTTCATTGTATATAAAATGAACATTATTTTGTCAAGTTTTAACATTCCTGTTGTTTGATAGCTTGCTCATCCATATTTTCAATTTATTTATTTTTATTTTCAGAAAATTCCAAGGCCTACTTCGACACAGTCACAACAAGGTGAAATTCTGTGTGAAATTTGCTTGATGTCTAAACCACAGAGTGTAAGTATTTATATTATACAGTTTATATGTAAACGTTTCCTTTGAAACTGTTTTTGTAACATGGATGCATTTAACTATTTACAGATATTTTGATAAGATAATATAGCTAGTTTCTAATGTTTAACCGAACATGCCTGATAACACAATCTTAAAATTAGTGTTTCAAATGAAGGATTTATGAAATAAATTTATCAAGACTTCAGGTATTTCTCTCATTCCACACTGTTTTTTTTTTTTTTAAATAAAATTTTCACTAATTGCAATATTGATGGCTCTGTTTTTGTTTTTTGTTTTTTCTAACAGTTGTACATCAGTAAAACAAAGTGAATTTAAAGCTGCAGAATTCATATAAAGTATTCAAAATATCTTACAAGGTTAGACTTCTAAAATTTGTTTCTGGAAATGACTGGTTTGTATAAGCTAAAATTAGAAAACAGAAAATAGGACTGAAGACTGAATTAAATTTTATTTGATCACTTAAAGGGTTGATTTTTCACATTTGTAATTTATAATCTGTAGAAGTTCTAAAATTGCTTGTTAAACAATGTTTATAGCTATATAAAGAAACAAAAATTGATGTAATAATAAAAGAATGAAAGATTTAAATTTAACTCTATGCTCTGTTGGTTACATATACCAAATTTTTTCTTAACTTTAAGTTCAGAATAAATATTACTAATGAGTAAGGGAAATATTCATATTTTAATTGTAAATACTTTTTTAAATTATAAATTATGATTTTAAACTTAAACAATCATTTCAAATAAGATTAACATATTTTTGTTTGTAATGGTTGCAATGATGAAAATATTTTACATTAAATTTAGAAATATCTAGTTTGCTATATCTACTCCAGTTAACACTCATTACCCACAGCAGGCTCTGAGCTTTTAATTTATTAATCAAAATTGGGAGTCATCTATTTTTGGTTACTGTTCTGAGTGAAAATTTAACACATGGTTTTGACACAAATCTACTTTACCCCATGTCTTCTATCTGCAACTAGTTGATTTTCCTCATCAAGCTACTTTTTACAGTTTAAACACAATATGCATGCTTTTATTTTTAACTGACTTTTAAGTTAAAATAGTATTGCTTAAAATTATTTATTTTGATTATTACTTTAAATTTGAAAGGAACTGTTTCTTTCAAAATTCAACTTGCATGTGTCAGTTTGTTTGTTTTTTTTTTTTTTTTTATATATAGTATTTTTAATTTTAAAGACATTTGCAGCTTTTATTTTTTTTTCTTTTGTATTAAAGGATATGACTGGTTTGGAATGTGGACATCGTTTCTGCAGTCAATGTTGGATGGAATATCTAACAACGAAAGTGATGGATGAGGGAATGGGACAAACTATCTCCTGTGCCGCTCATGGTTGTGATATTCTTGTGGATGATGCCACAGTTATGTAAGTACTTAAATTATAGTTTTTATCTTAAAAATTTAAGTTTTCAACTACATCAACTCTCACAAAAGTACATAGGAAATGTTCATTTTTCTTTTTCTCTCTCAATGTAACTTTTAAACACTAAAACAGTTATAAATTTAGTATTTTCATAGCTGTCATGCAAGTTTCAAATATATACCTTAAAAAATTGTGTATTATCAGTTTGGGGAGGGGAACAGCCTTAGTTTCTGCATGATTATCAAATTTTTCTGGAATTTAAGCCACTTCATACTGTAAATAAAATGTAAATGATACTAAAAATTTAAATTTATTTTCATGGAGTTTGATGTTTTTCAAAATATTTCTTTACTGCATGCAAATATTAAATTTATCTGCTCAGCTGTCTGTGACTTAAGTCAAATAGAAGTATAAAAAAATTATATTCTAGTTTGTTTTACAACAAAAATTGAATGTTGATAAATTATAAGTAGTTTTTATTATGGCTTTGATTTACTGCTTGTAAATTTTCTTAAAAAGATAATTGGCTTTAATAAAGAAATTTAACCAGAATGAATCTCATTTGGTCTTGTCCCTCCCTTTTTTTTCTTTTACAGGTTACTAGTAACTGATGCTAAAGTGAGATTAAAATATCAGCAAATAATCACAAATAGCTTTGTAGAGGTATGTGTATTTAATTTAGTATATTGTAAAATTGTAAATGAATATGTGTATACATATAAAGTTTGATTTGAATTTTAACTTTAGATTACTGTATAAAAGTTGTCTTTTTATCAATGTATGTAATATAATACATATACTAGTATCAGTTTTTAATTTCTTCAGTATTTTAATTTATTTTGGAAAAAACATAACTATGTTTTAAGTTTTTATTAAAAAATATTTTATAATGCTTGTTTGTATATACTGATTTTTATAGATTACTAGGTACTGAAAGGTTCTCAACTTAGCCTGTTTTTCAAAAAATGACTGAACATTAAAATTTATCTTTAATCCCTTCTTGATTAGGTCAAGAACTTTTCAGCACCCTATCATACTGAATTCCTAAATAAAATACCTTCCCAGTCCTTTTGAACAGAGTAGAGGTTTATCTCTTTTCCTGTTTAGGATTGTGTTTCTGCTTCTTTCTAAAATCTTTTCATTCTCAGTGGCCCCTTGTATCTCGTTCGTATTGTCTTGTTTGGAATTGGTTAAAAACAAAAGTTTTCTGACTTTAAAGTCAGCAGAATTTCTACAATAGCATAGGTGTAATATAATTTCATTATGGGGAAACTTTAAATAATTCTTTTAAATAGAATGAATAATTTTTTTTTTCTTTCTCCTACTACCACCACATGAAATAATCAGTGCAATCGGCTTCTTCGATGGTGTCCTGCCCCAGATTGTGGTCACGCAGTAAAAGTAGCACATTATGATACTAAACCAGTGACATGTCTTTGTGGACATACGTTCTGGTAAGTCTACATTTATTTCTTTACCAATTGAAGTAGGCAGGACTTGTATATGATAAGAGTAAAATGATCTCTTCAGAAAAGCAGTCCCTATAGCTTATATCCAAGTAAAACAAATGAAATGTATAACTCAAAGTCTTTTACTGTTTTCAATTAAAAATTTGCTGTTTACATGTGTCATGGTTTATTCATGGCTATGAACTGTCTTTTTATTATAAACAAATATAAAACAAAATAGGCTCTTTACTTTTGGTAAATTTTTATGTAAGTGGTTCCACATTATACAGTTGTTGCAAAGGTGTGAGGGTGCTTCTAGTTGCTTGAAGCTACATTCTTCAGGGGAGTATTTTTGGGTTTGTACACCACTAAGACAAGTGCATCAATCTTGGAAGAATAGCATAGTATTGCTTCTAACATAGCACCATCCTTTATTTGTATAGTAATAAATATGTTGGATTAGTACTTTAAATTTCAAAATATCCAATATGAAAATTGAATCAACTATGAATTAGTAATATTGCTCAAGTCATTTGAATACTTTCCATGACTTAAGCAAATTTTGCTATCTTAAGAGAGCCATCTATCATTGATGACTAAATTGAAGCGCGTGTAAATTACTACTTAACATGGTATTGCTACAACCTGGTTATTAAATTTCAGACATGCATGCATGTATGGGGAATTCGCTTTTTTGTATTTGTTTAAAATCTGCTTAAATGTTGCATCTTTCCAAATGCTGGTATTTATTTTATTGCTTTAGCTTCAATTGCGGAGAGAATTGGCATGATCCTGTTAAGTGCAAATGGTTGAGGAAGTGGATTAAAAAATGTGATGATGATAGTGAAACTTCTAACTGGATTGCTGCTAATACTAAGGTAAGTTACCTCCCTTCGTCTGTAAAACCAACTTGCATCTGGAATATAGAAAGTTATAACAAGATGCAAATTGATTCCCACTTTGTTCTCTCAGAACATTAGGAATTTTGTTCATTTATGTGTAAGGTCTTTTTAAATATGTATGCAAAATACTAAATTATTGAACTGCAGGTATTATTTTCTCCAAGTGACACTAGCTAATTAATGTTTTTTCGAATATGAGAGCTAGTGTTAATTGTTCTCTCTTTGTTGGTTAGATATTCGTAATAAGTAATTCATCAGGATAGATGAAACTGCAGACTAATTTGTGTTGCATTTGGTTTACTGGGCCATTGACCTGTGATTTAAAATTTAAACTTGAGCTTTTCAAGTATGAACATTAGCTGAGTAGAGGCCATGAATGTTTGGACAGCAGAACATAGTGAGTGGGCACAAAAGAGCCAAGCAGGCATTTGTGGTTGTTTATATCTATTAGCCTGGATATTTGAGAAATCCTGCTAGAAAAATATGCTTATTTTTATTTGGTTATTTTAAACAAATAAACTAAAAATATCCGGTCTAGTTCATTTCCTAATATGTATGTATGTATGTATGTATATTTCCACAAGGATAAAATCCAGGTAGAGCTCTATGTACAAGACAGAACAAGAATATAATATAAAAGGCTCAAACACCAATATTTCATGGTTATAATTTATTACATTGGAATCATAATCACAATCCAATTCATTAGACCTACAAATTCAAAGAGAAAGCAGAAAATATATCTCCAGGTATTAAAAAAAAAAAAAATTTCAGTGGGAATGAGAAACAAGGGTGAGACAGAAATCTGCAAAAGCTCTAGAGAGAGGTGTAATAGAAGAACAGGAAAGGCCTTAAAGTGAGGATGAAGAATAAAATTTAAAGAAGAGAAGTTAAATGACTGTTTAAATAAGTGAGATACAGATAAATATAAGTTATCAGTGGCATAAATAAACTACTGATTCATTGACCTAAATTAAACAACTAGACACTGGAAAAGTGTGGATACATTTGTGGTGACATTAGACATAATAAATGATGATACGATCCAAATTTAAAGTCTAGCGAATTTGCAATGCTGATGTATATATGAAAATTTATCATCTGGCTTGCATTTACTAACTTTATGTATACATGTAAAGAGAAGATGAGAGAGAGGGGAAGAAGAAGGAAAGACGAAAGGAAACGGGACATTTATGAGAGAAAGGATATGTAATCAAGAACAATTTGAAAAAGCATCTAATTTTCCCCTACAGATTGCAAATTTAACAAACATATAAAAATATTTAATCTAGTAAAATCCCTACTTTTTATTACCGTATATACACACACACACACATATATAATATACACACGCATCCATACATTTATACACATAGAGGGGTAAGATTTAACTAATCTGTACTTAAAAACAAATTAGAAATAAGGAAGAAATGGTAACTGTAGAATATTGGTTAGCTTGCAAGTGGTCTGACACAAGTAGACTAGTGTAGTCACTTCAAGTTGAATTTTCCACTGAGTAATTTGATGGAGAGATATATTGGTGAATAGTCCACTCATGCAAATCTTTTGGGCAGGTCCATTCTACTAAAGTAAACTAATACACCTGCTGTATCAGGTACTCCTATAATTGAGGTAGAAATGAGGTAGCCTGCCATTACAAAGAGACAGCCATGTTAGAAGTTAACATTTGACTTCTACAGTAACAATAATAGTAATAATAAAAAAGGGATCATGTTAATGATAAAAATAAAAGATAATAAATATTAAAGGTAATCAATAATAATCTGATAATAAAAAAAAATAATATCAGTAGTAAAAATATCAATAATAAAATAAAAATAAAACATAAAAACTTAAAGATTCAAATCAAAACAATAAAAATATTTTAGTAGTCAAACTAAAAAGAAAAAAAAATTATATATATATATATATATTCTATTAAGCAACATTTCTTAAAAAACATAGCCATGTACATAATATTAGACATTAAGACAATAACACACACACACACACAGTAAAAAGAACCTTCAGATATTGGCAGCCATCTACATTAAAATGAAGTAACCCACACTCAAAATTACATTTCAAACTATTTACAATACATTACATTGCATCTAGACAGACTGAAGTATTACAACTGAACCACTATCGCATGGAATGACGTCATAGCCGCATATTGAACTTACGATCTGCGTCTACTATTCCACGACTGTTAATGTCACACAGTAATCTTCTGTCAACAAAATATCATCTTTGATGGTGTATTTCTTTTTTTCATGTCTGTATAACTACTCTGAGGATAGTTCATATGAGCTGAAATCTTAGGACCAACTTAATAAGAATATATGCAAAAGTCGGACAATTTTTGTCTTTATTTTCACCAGAAATTAAATGGCTCATTAAATCATTAGAATGGCTTATGATCAGGCATTCATTGTCTGTTATATTTAATTATGTATGCATGCATGCATGCAATCTAAAATTACTTTCTTTTTAAAAATATTCCGTCACGACACAGACAATTTCCATGTTTCAAAACAGAAACTAAATTTATAAATTTAATTATTAAAATTAAACTTAAAAACCATAAGTTTTGTTCCCTTGTCAAGTGATGATAGGAATAAACTTTCAAAGAAATCTACTTAATTTATAAATGCAGACAATATTGATATTATGAGGTGTTAAGGAAAATCTATTTTAATTTAGGGGTGGTTGGGTTTCAATTTCCTTAGACAACTTATGTATCCAGTATATGTTATTTACAAAGTAAGTGGTGGGGTGGGGATGTCAGTGAACAGATGCATACTTTTGTTATTCAATGAGTTGTCTGGGTTTTCAATGATAAATGAAAAAAAAAAATTCATATTTTTTATACACACTTTCTAAAAGCGTCATTCAAATATGTTCAAGACATATTAATACTTAAATTTTATTCTAATAGATTTAAAGTACCACTCAACCTTTTAATAACTAATAGACTTTATGGTATTTTTACAAATAAATATATTAGAATTTAATTATTAATTAAAGATCAAATATAAAAATGTATGTTTCATCTCTATTGCTTATTACTTGATTTTTTTTTTTTTTTTTTTTTTAATTAATTATTTAGGAAAATACTTGACAGTGCATACAAAAGACTTTCATTTCTTTTTAGTAAATTTATATTTTTCAGAAACTTAATGTATAATTTTTTTATGTATACACAAAGGACATAGGTCATTTAATGACCTACAGGCTCTAGCTTTTCTTATTAATTTTCATGTTGGTGTTTTATTGGTTTCTTTTAAGTGCCAGAAATATTTAGATAGGGACATTTGATTTCAGTATTTATTATTAAAGGACATTTCATGTTGGCTCCACCTTTTGAATTCATTTTGTGTGCATCCAATGTAGAATTTAAAACATATATAATTTTTATATACACACACACACACACACACACATGTATGAATATATATATATATATATATATATATATATATATATATATATATAATCTCAATGTATGGGGGTGGAGACCGCAGCACAAGCCAAAACTTCATTACAAAGATAACCTTAAAGATTCTCTCTACAAGTGCAGTATTGGTCTAGATAACTGAGAGACTCTAGCTGACCAGATTTCTTGGAAAGCTGGTATTGCTGATGGCATAAAGATCTACCATGAGGCATCACAAAAATATGCAGAACTGAAGAAAGGGGTTTGGAAGGCATCCTCAAATTGCCATGAGGTGCCAACCTGGCTATGTGCCCAATGCAATTGGATATGTCTGTCCAAGGCAGGTCTGTTCAGTCACCAGAAATCATGCAAACACCAGCAGTCTATTGCATATGATGATTTCATATTGGCATGCTTTGAATGCCTGACCTGCACCAGTGTGTGCAAGTCCAGGTCGGGCATGACAAGGCATTTAAAAAGACACATTGGAAGTGATGATGTTCAAAGTCAACTTTTACCAACCGGAGATGATTTGACATGCCACATATGTAAAAAAGAAATGCGGATTGATGGCTGGCTTTATGAGCCACTGTTGTTTACACAACAGATGAATACAATGTTGTGGGGGAGGAGCTTAACTTACATACTGGACATGTCAGTGATGGTCATACTCACTTTGTAAGTCAACAGCCACTCTCTCTCTCTCTATATATATATATATAATATAGGGTGCATGATGAAAAAGTTAGAAAGTTTGCTTTCTGAACATGAGACCTGGGTTCAAATCTCACCATGTTCGAGTTGTTAGGAAGGACACTTTCTGATGTTATTGGCCTGGAGTGGGGACGATCCCAGCATGCGACACCTTTGGAAAGTGACTAAAAACTACACCACAGGTTGACCTAAGCCTTGTGGGTGAAATTGGGTATACATCACATTTGACACCGTCGATAGCTGTGCTAGCATGAAGTCACAAGTCATTGTGACTGATTGTTTGAGTGTGCTGGTGGTGTTCAGATTTTTGAACATTCTTGATAACACACTCCATCCGTCTTCTGTAGGCTGCCAAGGGCGATAACTGTCCAATCCGCATGAAACAATCTTGATGTGGGATTAGCAAGTTGCAGGTGACGCTGGTGTCACCTCTCCTTGTGCACTCCTCCTCGAATTATGCAACTCCTGCAACGTAGATAAACTGCCAACCGGTGTGATCCTTTGCGAGGTTCTCTAATTGTTTCAGGTCAATATTCAAGAGATAAGAGCACACTTAAGATAGTCTCGGAATCGTTTCTGTAGGCCTCCATGTGGGTGGCTATTGGTTTCAAGCTCTCTGAAGACATTTTTTGAGAGGCAGTGGCCCGACATCCACATGTCCAACCCAACGTAGGTGTTTTTGGATTATGGCTTCGATGCTGACAATTTCTACATGCTGAAGAATTTTGCTGTGGGGCATTTTATCTCCAAGTAACATGCAAGTTTCACTGAAGGTAGTAGATATGGAATTTCTCAAGTAGTTTTATTTGTCAGTGATACAGGTTCCAGCATTCATAGCCATAGAGCTGTGTTGAAATGACAACAGTTCGATAACCACTTTGGTGGTGAGTCGGAGGTTGCTATTAGAGAAGACTCGTAAGTGGAGATGTCCGAAGGAAGCAGAAGCAAGGTTTATCTGCCAGAGGATGTCTTCATTGATATGTCCATTATCGGATATGATGCTGCTGAGGTAGATGAATGAGTTAATGTTAGACAGCGGGACGTTGTCAACATGCAGCCAAGCTGCTGGATCATGTCATTTAAAAGCTGTTTGAATAACCTCTGTTTTGTTTGGGTTGATATCAAGACCAAGGTGAGAATAGATCTGATGCAATGAGGTCTCACTGTTGTAGTGAGAGTTCCTCATGAAACTATGGCAGCAACGTTGACATATTTCAGTTCATAGACAGGAATGGCAGAGGTCAGTCCAAGCTTTGAAACATTGAATATTGAAGACGCTTCACTCAAAGCAATATCGGATACATATTCCATCATTAGGTTCTATATGTAACCAAGAGAGTTGATCCTTGTTATTCCTTGCTTTTTTTTTGAGTAGTAAATGAGTGGCGAATCTCATGTTGAGTGTACGACGTTCAGGTCTGAAGCCACATTGAGACTCTGGCAGAATTCGCTCAGTCAGAAAGAAGAGAAGACGGCAAAGCATAATACGCACAAGAATCTTCCTGGCCACATCTAAGAGGGAAATGTTTCTGCTATTGCTGCAGATGGAGAGATCACCTTTCTCATAAATGCTTATGATATTTGCATGTTTTCAGTGCTTAGGGATTATTCTGCTAGTCCAGCACACATCAAAAAGGGAATGCAGGTATCATGCAAGGTGCGGTCTGCCATACTTGTACACCTCTCCCAGAATGCCATCATCACCGGGGCACTTCTTATTTCTTATGGATTTTATGGCATTGTCAACTTCATCCAATGTCAGAACAGTCCAGCTTGTGGAGGCCTGGGAGAGTCTGAAGTTTGTCTAAAGCTGAGGAATCAATTGGCATGTCTCTGTTCAAAAGTTTCTTGAAGCCCATTGTGCTAATATTTCTTCTTTTTCCTTGAGCAGAGTAGAGCCATCAGCTGAACAAACAGGTGCTATGGCATTGTAAGAAGGGCTGAAGATATGATTAATGGAATTGTAAAACTCATAAGTTTTGTTTTCATTGACAAAATGTTGAGTTTCATCAGATTTGTGGAGCCAAAGGTTGTTTTGAGCTTTCCGAAGGTTCCATTGTACTTCTGCTTGTAGCCAGTGCCAGTTTTGAGAGTATGAGTGTGTGGATGTGCAAGGTGAGTGTCCTGTGCTTGATTCTTTGCCTTCAGAAGTAGCTGCATAACTTCCATGGGTTCAGTGAACCAATCTGGGTTCTTTTGCTGAGTTTTTCCAAGTGTAGTTTCAGCTGCTTGCGGAATAGCTAGGATCATGGAATCCCATAGTCTGTCAATTTCTTGCTGATCAATAACATCGGTCGGAGGTGCTGGGAGTGATTGACAGACATTGAGTAAATTTGCTGATGCTTGTGCAAGACAGGTAACTTTGATTGTAGGGGTGACTTTGTTTTTTCGAGCTGGAGACTGAATCGCGAGATTCATATGACAGCAAATCATACAAAGATTGGTCCAGCAGTCTGCTCTGCGCATGGCGTGAGTTTGAAGGATGTCTTTTCAATCGCGTTGACAGACGATTACATAATCCAATAGGTGCCATACCCGAGAGCGCAGATGCATTCAAGAACACTTGTATTTGATACAGTATTGAAAAAATGGTATTGGTAATCACAAACTGATGCTTGGCACAGAGGCTTAGAAGACTGAGTCTTTAAGCATTCATTTTCCCCATACCCTGCAAACCAATGGCTCCTGCCCAGACTGATGTGTTGGAACCCACTTAGATATTAAAATCTCCAAGGAAGATGAGTTTGTCTGTTTGAGGTACTACTTGCAGGGCTGTCGAGAGATTCATAGAAGGCATCTTTATCTCTTTGTTGGCATCCAGGGTTGGGGTATACACACTGAAAATGGTTATGTAGACATTATTAGAGAGGTATTCTGAGGGTCTTTCGCTTTGCCAGTTGAAACAGAAGGGAGGTTCCTTAGAAGCGTTAAGTGAACAGTGAGCCCAACACTGGACTACTTTCTCTGGAGGGAAGACCTTTCCAGAAGTATGTATATCCCTTGCCCTCCTCGGAGAACTCTCATTGGGGAATCTTGTTTCTCCGAGTGCAGTGATATCTACGTTGTAGCAATTGAGTTCAGATGTGAACAGCACAGTCCCTTGGTGTGGTTAATATGATCAGAACAGTCTAGTAGGATTTGTATATACTGAGTAACAAGAACAAAAGTTTTCAATTTTCTTTATCGACTGCAATAAGGGACAACCAACCAGGTGCGATTTCCTGGCCAGTTGGGTTGGAACCAGCATCTTTTAGGCCACCTTTTATAGGCCCATCCTCGTGAGGCAGGCAGTGCCTCTCCTTGAAAAAGGTCTGCCGGTCGCATGAGGAGAACATGAGATGATGTGTAGTCCCAGGGGCACAACAAAACGGCTATCTTGCTTACTCCACCCACATGCAGGCTTTGAACTAAGGGCTGCCAGCATTATCCTATGCTTGTCCCTGTTTTTGAGAGAAAGAAAAAGGAAAATGATAGGAAAGACAGTGTTCAGAATTGTTTGAGGTGGTGCTAGGATTGCGCAGTGCTAACCACACGGACTTAGCTCTCAGAGAAACGGTTTCAGTGGCAAGGAGAGGATCCAAGATGACCGAGGGTTTGCCTGAGAGCTGCAGCAGGCTGCTGTATCCAGGTCTGTTTGGGTCTGCCTTGGTGTATGCCCACTAATGCACAAAGTGTTGTTACCAAGATGCTTTGATAGTCTTTCCTCCATCAGGGTTCTACTACCCTCCTTAGAATTTCTATGTTAGTTGGGTTACTTGTATGTATATCTGTTTTGCCAATGAATCATTGTCATATTTTGTTGTATTTACACCATTTACATTGATACCCAAAGGCATGGCATGTGGAATTTAAACAGTCTACCCTATGGATTAAAGGGTTTGATTTGAAATTCAAGCTTATCACCTGAAGAAGGCCAGAGTGTACAACAGCCAAATGTGATAAAGATGAGGACAACAGTCCAATCAATGTAAATAGTTACAATACCTCATCTCAGAAATATAGACGGGTTTTGTAATACAAATTTCATTTTCATTTTCAGGAATGTCCCAAATGCCATGTGACTATAGAAAAAGATGGGGGCTGTAATCACATGGTATGCAAAAATCAGAATTGCAAAGCAGATTTCTGCTGGGTGTGTCTAGGGCCATGGGAGCCTCATGGTTCTTCCTGGTAAGTTTTTTTTTTTTTTTTTTATACATTAACTTTAAGTGCTTCTATGATTAAAGTGTTATGCAATTATATACTTTGTAATACTTAAAATAATAAAGACTATTTTATTGCAAGTTTTAGTTCCCTAAAGTTTATGAAGTATGTTTTCTTAAAACAAAATCTTATGGCAGATACAATCAAAAGAAATAAGAGTAAACCAATAAATAAAAGATAACCTATTCCCCTCAAACTTTCTTTCTCTAATATCCATGGCATTCATTCCAGTTTCTCTAGATAGCTTCACACTTTGTGAAAATAATCTTCCTCTTCATTGAAAAGTTTCTAGGATACATATGCAGGGCCTTGGTGTTTATATTCAGGAAAATCTCCCAATTTCAAGGGAATTGTCGCTTGAGTTGCCAGATGATTCTTTCATGTGTTTTTGACTTTCATTATTGCACTCTAGTGATCTCTTTTTCCTTTATCACTCCTTTTTCTCAGGACTGTAATATATTAAACAAAATTCTGTTCATATAGAAATGTCTCTCTCTACATTCATCTCTGCACATTTTTGTGTTTAGTGATTTTAATGCTAAGTAGCTTAAGCATTCTAATATTACTGATGTTGCCAGCAATTTGACTTTCAGTGTTTCCATTTTCTCAGTCAGTGGATTTTCCCTACTTGTTACCCTAATAAATCTGATCAACATTCTTCTTCACTTGATTTGTTCCTTACCTCCTCTTCTAGCTCTTGTAGAGCATCACTCCTCTTGGCAATTCAGATCACTCTATAGTATCTGTTGGTATTGTTGAGTCTTCTATTAGAAAGGAACTTCCTATTCACAAGACTTTTTTTTTCTGTTACCAGATAGGGATTCATTTCATGATTTTATTCAAGACACTCCTTGGATTGTTATTCTTAACCTTCCTCTTGAGAATTATGCTACAGTTTTCTTAAGTAAAACTTGGCATTGATATGTTTGTACTTTCTTGTAAATGCCAGGTGAAACCACAATCTTTTCTTGAATTCACACCAGCCTATTCAGCTGCTATAACCCATAAGAATTACTTTTTTGGGATGTACCATTGTGATAGTTCTTATCACAATAGACATCTATTTGTGTCTGCTTGCAATAATTCTCTTCAAAGAAGCAAATCTTTGTTAGTTGATTGAATGAGGCCCCATATAGCTGCTAACAAATTTGGTTCTTGTGACTACTACTGGTGGTTCTGTAATAGTGTGTTAAATAAGTGTAAGTCGTCTGTTTCTCCTCTCTTAACCCAATTTGTAGTGTTAACATTTGCTGATAAATCAGAATGTTTTACTCATAAATTCTCTTCCAATTCTATTAACTCATCTAGAGTATCTTTTGCCTGACTTTCCATTTAAAACCAAGTCTCTATTGAGTGATATGCATATAACTCAGTCTATGTTGGATTCTCAAAGTACATGGACTTGATGGTATCTATGCAATAGTTTTTAAGGAATACCCTCCCAAACTGGCTCCTGTTCTCTCTACAATAAATGCCTTGCTGATTCTTGTTTTCCTGTTTGTTGGAAATCGTCCTCTGTACTTCCAGTCTTTAAGAACTCTGGCAAACCATTGATCCTTCTAACTATTGGCCTATTAACCATCTCTCTTTTTGGCAAAGTTTTAGAGGCTTTAACTAACTCTGAATTTGTTAAGCATCTCACCTTAGAGAGTCTTCTTACTGATAAATAATGACTTTTTGCTTCTCTAGGTCAACTGCTGATGTATAAATGATTATTGTTGAGAGAGTCTATCAAGCTTCAGATATGAATGGTAAACCTCGGGTTGTTGCTTTGGATATATCTAAGGCATTTGACAGGGTTTGGTGTACTTGTTAAAATGTTATATTTCTGGACAAATCTTTGAACTGATTTAGTCTTATCAAATCACAAAAGGAAATGTATTTTGAATGGCAACTCTTCTAGATATTTTGCATTAATGCAGGTGTTCACCGTGGCTCTTATCCTTGGACTTACATTGTTCCAAATTTTCATAAATGACATTTTCAAATGTGTATATATGCTGATGACACCACTATTTACTTGTCTTAATAGTAAGTTTTGTTGGTTCATTGAGGTCAAATTGGCAGCTGATCTCAAAATTGACCTACAATCTGTTAACTGTAGCAAATTAATTTTAACACCTCCAAAATGAAACCTTTAATGTCAATCAGCATGGTTGATACTAACCTACAGGAGATTGACTCATTGCATCTTCTTGGACTAATGTTTTCCACTGATATGAAGTAGAAGGATTATATTGAACCAGTTGCTAGGTCTGCTGGTTCCCTGTATTTTGCTAAACAATTTTTCTTGCCAAAATCCATCTTACATATTTAAAGTCTACCATTCGCCCTTGCTTTGAATATTGCTGCCACATCTGCTCTGGTGCTCCTGCTATATATTTAGAGATTCTTGAAAAAATCTGAAGAATCTGCAATGTCCTGACCTGGCATTTTAGCTTCAGTCACTTTCCCACCACTATAATGTATCTTGTTCCTTTTCTATAAATACTTAATAATTGTTCAGGTGAATTTTTCTGTTACCTAGGCTTTATGAATTTAAGTACTGAATGGGCAGCAAGGTTTCATCATTTTACAGTTAAAATGGGTAGATGCAACTGTAGTTTCTGTATTAACAGTTTCTTTCATTGTACTTCTCTCTTATGGAACTCTCTTCTGCCTTCTTGTTTCTTAGTCATCTTCAAAAATTTTAATCAAATGTCATTTGTTATCTTCTGTCTTAATTGTTGTTCTTTTATTGTTCTATCTCCTTAATAGTGTTTTTGTTGCTTGTGTGTGTCCCAATATTCTCTAGCATTCAGTAACCTCTTGCCTTTTAGTAGCTTTATTGCCTTGGTTGGGGTGAAATGATTAAAAAAAAAAAAAAAAAAATTACATGTTGTTTATTCAAATATCTATATTCCAGGTACAACTGCAATAGATTTGATGAAGAAGAGGCAAAGAAAGCTAGGGATGCTCAGGAGGTAAAAATCAATGTCTTTTAATTCTGCCACCTAAGCCACTGAACTAAATAATAGCAACACTTAATTTCTTTGTTTTTAAACTTTGATGAATTGTATTTTATTTTTTTTAATTATAAATCTAATTGATCCTTACATAATAGTTGCATGTTTTATGGTCAAGTGATTTTTATTTAAAGTAAATATTCAAATTTTCTATAGAAACTAGATAATTTTCTTAAAAAGTTATTCATTTGGTCTTAATCATCTTAGCATTGTATACATTTCTTACATCAATGAAACAAAATTATTTTCTCAAATGTGAATTTTTTCAGCAGTTTTTGTACAAGTCATGTTAAGTGGCCACAGCTTTTCAAATTGCATAAATTTTCTCCCAGCCTTTTCCTAAGAAAAACTTCAGATATTTTTCATTCTGGTTTTGCTTTTATCTGACTTTTTAAAAAGTTTTTTTTTTTTTTTATTTCTGTGCATACATTGTGGAATTTTCTTCTTTTTTTTTTTTTTTTTTTTTTTTTTTTTTTTTTTTTATACAAATTCATTATTCTACTTTAGATATCATTACTATGAAGAAGCTCTATAAATGTTAAGATAATGAAATCCCAATTGCAGCATACTCGTGTATAAATTTAAAGAAGAAAAATAAAAAAAAAAATTATTTAATAAAATCCTGAAGCCAATATAGCTCAAAATAGATTTTCTAAAAATGAAGTGTGGAAAGCAATTGACGTTTGCTACTCTAATGACTCTACTTTGGAGACCTGAATCTATCTTGATAATTAAGAGCAGAATCTGTTCTCTCTCTATGTGTGTGTGTGTTTTGTTTTTTCTTTGGTGTATGTGTGTGTATAATTATATATATATATATATATATAAAGTTATAAAGTAATGTATATTAATAAATAATTTTTGAAAAAAATGTTGCATATTTTGCAAAATTTCATCCTTACTATCGTAAAGTTTGCTTCAAATTTCTTAAAAACCTCTTTATTTACTACATAAACAGAATTTACTAACCCTAATCTCTGTAGTAGGCAGAAAATAAAATTTACAACTACTCTGTGACCTGTATCTATTTATTTTTACAAAATTCAACAATTTTTCTAATGAGATCAATTTTAGTCAAACATACTGCAATATTAGAAATAATCAATTATCTATGCTGTGATAAATGTTGATCCTCCTCTCTGGTACATGTCTTACTTTTGAATTTCAATAACTTTTTCTCATTGCTCAAGTGTAATATTTTCTCATAAATACCTTAAGATCTATTACAGATTTAATTGTTAAAGAAACTTGAATTAACTGAACAATATATATATATATATATATATATATATATATATATATTCTTTTTTATTTCAATCTATTCCAAATCTTAAATATTTTTATTTTAGAAATCACGGGCAGCATTACAACGTTACTTGTTTTATTGCAACCGATACATGAATCATATGCAGAGTTTAAAATTTGAACACAAAGTGAGTTATTCTACTTTCTTTTCATTTTTTTTTTTTTTTTTTTCTTCATCATCCTTATTGCCTGAAATGTATGCTGTGTTCTTTACAAAATGTTGTTTTTTTTTTTTTTTTTGTGTGTGTGTGTGTGTGTGTATATATATATATATATATATATACTATATTTTTTTTTTTTTGTCTATCTTCAAGCTCTATGCCTTGGTTAAGGTGAAGATGGAAGAAATGCAACAGCACAACATGTCATGGATTGAAGTCCAGTTTCTGAAGAAAGCAGTTGATGTACTATGTCAGTGCCGTCAGACACTTATGTACACATATGTATTTGCATTTTATTTAAAGAAGAATAATCAGTCCATTATATTTGAAGTAAGTTTTTTTTTTTTCTTTCTGTTTAGCATTCTCAGGAGAAAACAAAATTTTCTTAAACTTTCTTTTCGTATAAAACTGCTAGAATATTATAAATTCATTACAACTTAGAATAATGATTCTTGCCAAAGAGGAAATTATAATATTGAATGCAATTTTCTTTACTTTATAAAAATATAATACTTTTGATTTTATACTTGAAGGAAAACCAAAAGGATTTAGAGATTGCCACAGAACAGTTATCTGAATATCTTGAGAGAGACATCACTTCAGACATGCTAGCAGATATTAAACAGAAAGTGCAAGACAAATATAGGTAAGTAAATGTCTAAGTCTCATGGTTGTTAGTATTGTTGAGATATGAATTAATTATAAAATGGTTAATTTTAATTTTGAAAAATCTTTACATTTCTGTAATGAACTTTAGTATATGAGAGTTAAAAAAAAATTTGACATTTGAAAAAAACATTCTCATGATGATTCTTCTCTGTACCATATCCCTTCAGGATGTGCATGATCATGGCTCTTTGCAACCTATCCCTTGTAACCCTAATAGGAGTTGACATGCCGTTAAATCCAACAACCAACAACCTTGTAACCCATAGCAGTATTTGTCCTTTTGCCAAGCCTTTCACCATGAGATTCTGCTATCCATTTACAAAGCACATGAAAATGCATATCTTGTAATTGATTTTTTTCTTTCTTATGAAGGAGCTAGAGAAAAATTTTCAGCTTAAGTTACTTGTCCAAAATCTAACCAAACATTGGAAACTTTTTACAACTTTGTTCGTTGAGCCAACTCTCATAACTAATTAATCTACATGTTAATGATTGGTTAAATATTTAACATTTAATATCTGTTTATTATCCATGTTTTTGTAAATTTCTCTCTCTCGCACCCTCTCGCTCTATCACATGCACTCTCTCTCGCTATCATGTGCTGTCTATAAATTTCCAAAAATAGA
This sequence comes from Acanthosepion lycidas, assembly GCA_963932145.1. Taxonomy (NCBI): domain Eukaryota; kingdom Metazoa; phylum Mollusca; class Cephalopoda; order Sepiida; family Sepiidae; genus Acanthosepion; species Acanthosepion lycidas. The sequence continues at coordinate 109,006,663 of OZ010585.1, read as the reverse complement.
AAATATACATAACATAGGGTTCTTTTTTTTCTTTTTTTTAAATTAAATTGGGTGACTTGCACTCAGTCTAATAGTTTTTAATTTAATTTTTTTTTTTAAATTCATGGCATTTTCATTGTATATTTTAATTAAAATGTATGTAAATTAGAAATTAATTGTAAATGAGACTAAAATTTGAGGGACAAATTATATCATTTCCTACAAATTATTATATTTGATTAATGTGATTTTGATTAAAGTATATCTTTTAAGGTACACATTAGCTGCAGTTGTCTTGCCCACACCATTCCAGTAATAGTTTTAGCTTTGTAAAATGTTATAAGTTGCAAGGGACTAAATATGTACCATAAAGAATTGACAGAATGGGATTTCTTTGTTAGTCATCTGAAAAAAAAATAAATGCACAAGATGAAGATATGAGTTACACACTCTTCAAGCTCAATTGATAGTATCTCACTCTGTTCATGCACATAAAGTTTTTTTCCAACTGGTTGCCATGTTAAATTAAGTTCAATTGATTCTTTAAATATTCAAAATGTCAAAATATATTTGTGCATGTCTGTGTAAAATTAATATAAGCTTCATTAAATAAGATTAACTATTTCCGTACAGGAAATATTCAGCATTCCTTGGCCATACAGTTAGTATTACTGTTGGTTGAAATTCATAAAATCATTCTCTGAAAACAGATTTTCAGGAAAATTAACTTCTGAAGTCCACTAGCTGTTATTATTCTTTCTAGTATTAATGGAGATTTCCTTCCTAACCTTTTGCTAAAGGTAGTGTGGAAAGTCAATATTTTGATATATTATATTTTCCACTTTTAGTTATGTGCTATTTCAGTTGTTGCTGTTTTTGAAAGTCTTAAAGTGATATTTGGTCATATCCACCAGTCTGTGAGATCTGACAAAGTGCAGCCTTCTCTAAGACCCACTGGGCCAATTTTAATCATTGATTTGAGAAAACTGTTGTATATAACTGATAGTTTAGATACTTCTGACTGACGTCCATGAGTCTAGATCTGATAAGGTTATTTAAGAACATGATTTGAGTTTTTAGGTTAATGTTTTAGTTTTACAGTATCTTAGTGTTGAACAAAACTACTACTAGAATGGCTTATTCCACATTCAATTTCTTTACCTCCTATACTAAATTTGTTACATATGATGAGGTATTTGAAGGGTTTAGTATTTAATTCCATATTCTGAATTATGATGGATTTAGGGTATCATCACTGCTTTCATTCCAATTCCAGATAAGTTTTTATTTTAGAAAATTTTATCCTAAGTCCTACTTTTTGAAATACTTGGTAAAGAATGTTAATTTTTTTTTTTATTTACAATTATTGTTATGAAAAACCCATGTCATCAACATAGATCCTCTCCCGCATCATCGGTACACTGACCACTGGAAGGAAAATATGAATGCTATTTTCTATTAGTATATTCATTCAAGCTGTGGTATGGAATGATTAAATGATCAGTGCCCAATTCTTCACATCTGTGCAAAGCATAGTCTAAGAAGAGATTAAATACATTGGGACTCTTCCTTCTTTGTTGTACTCTTGATGAAGTTTTTAAAAGAAGTGTTTGGATCTTCAGCTGACATATGACTGAATTGATATAATTTCTCTGATAAAGACATTCACTGGCATCAGTTTGGAATACATTTTCTGAAGGATGACAAAAAGAAGTCTCTATTCATGTGATCATATGCTATTGTGAAAGCAACATAAGATATAAAACTATCTATTTGAGATGTACACAATTTCCTGGAGTTGCTTGATGACATATGTATCATTGCCAAATTGTGTTGACTTTCCAAGAAAGGTAACTTTAGTAAAATATATTGCTACTTTCACCATAATAGATCTCAAACATCTGTGTGTGAGTGTTTTCAGAACACTTTTGTTTCTATAGTACATTGTGTGATATACCCCCCCCCCCCACACACACACACACACACTACTACCACCACAACCACATGCTTTGGGATGTGCTTTTGATTCCAGGCTTCCCTCATAAAACTGAAAAGCTTAAAAAATTTGTCAGTGTGATACTTTCAAAAGTTAGCCTCAATGTCAACTGAGATTTTATATTAGATTTTGTTTTTTTTAACTATAGCTATTGTAAATATGCTTCTTAAACTGAAAATTGTCAGAATTGTTTTGCTTTCCTGTTGCTGAGTGAACATAGCACTCTGCAAACACATTTCAAACTATGTGATGTTAATCCGTGTTTCATTTTTCAGGTATTGTGAGAGTCGACGCAAAGTACTTTTAGACCATGTGCATGAAGGCTATGAGAAAGATCTTTGGGAGTACCAGGAATGTTAAACTGAATTGGACTTCTATTCATCATTCTGTACAACATTTTTTGTAAATCTAATGTGAATTTTTTTTTTTTTTTTTTTTTTTTTTAAATTTCCAAGAAAAAAAAAATTGCTTCAACATGAAAACTTTCAGCCAAAGAATTGAGGAGTCATTCTAAGAACTGATTCCAGTTGGGCTTTATATTTTCCTGTTGGTAAAAAAAAATCTGACTTTAACAACAATTTTGCTTCTTATTCCATCTGTGAATAAGCATTTGGATTGAGTTGTTTTTAAAGTTACACTATCTGATATCAACAACAATAAAAAGATTTTTAAAAGTGTTAAAAAAAAAAATGCAAAAACTTTTCAAAATATGCAAAAACAAGACTGCTACTCTCTCTTTATTTAGAGAGTATGTTATAGAAAATTAATGACTTAAAATAGGGAGAGATCCTTCCAAAACTTTTCTTCTTCAGCATAGATAAAAAAAATGAAATTTTAAAAATCTTACTTTCTCTTTGTTTTTTATCTTTCTTTCTTTTTGGTCCCTTCTTTGTTTAATTTCTTACTATCATAAAGAAAATTTGTTTGATAGAACACATACAATATTCTAAGATATGGAAATTTCTTCATCTTTAGTGAATTTGAAGGGTACTAATATCAACCAACAATGCTGGTTGTTACCAGACAAGGTACAGATTTGGATTGTCTATTCACATGGTTCAAAACAGACTAATTATTTTCCTGTTTTTCTTCCATTATATTAATGGGAACAAGGGTACAAAACACTTAAACAGAAAAATTAATAAAATCATACAAGGAAAAAAGGTATAAATGGGTTGAAGATTGATATTTTCTTTATGCTTCTTTTCAAGACATCTTTAGAAAAAGTTTCTGGTTAAGTTTTAACAGCTGTTTAATAACTGACTTAAAAATGTATCCAACTGTTAATTTCCTAATTCATAGTTAATTTCAAATTTTTCTATGTCAAGAAACAATTTTTTTCCCTCTTCCTAGTCAAATTTTAACTTTTGAAAAATAAGATTGATAAAATATTTATTAAAATAATACTACCAAGTTAAATTCCTTTTTAGTATAAAAGTAATTTTTGTATGGAAATTAGATTATGAAGAGAAATAAGCAAGTATGATTATTTGTTCCATGAATTATAAAGTAAATTTTGAAATTCTTTTCATTTGTGTGATCTTTTCTTTTCTCTTCAGTTTGATTCCTACCACAGCTTTTGTTAGAAATTGATTCTTTACAATTCTTACCAGAGCCATTTTTCTCCAAGGTAATCATCTCTAAACTACATTTAGGCAACAACTCTGAGCTGACACATGCAGAGCAACTTATTAGTTTTCTTTAATTTTTATAGAATAATATTTCAACTGGAGCAACTATTGTTTGCTCCTTAACTGCTGCCCTAAATATTCTTTATAAGTTGGCCATTCCTTTTGTATGTAATAAACAAAGGAGAAGCAGCTTGAATAATTGTTATAGACTCAATTCTTGCTGCCGCATGTCCACTTTCATCAACTCCTTGTGTGTTGGCAATGAGTGAATGCTAATGTCCATTGCTGTGTGCTGTAGATACACCTTCATGTACCTAATTACTGAATAAAATTACCTCCATTTTGACAGTGCTGTTGATGCTTTTTTTCTCTCCCCACTTTCTAAAATGTTGGTAGTGATCCCCCCCCCCTCCATAATACTGCATTCTGTTTGTGGAGCCTAGTCTACATAATTACAGTTTGGCTTTTACTTACATTGCACCTGCAAGACACCTGCACATTGGGCATTTGCACTGAAACACTTACTGCCTTGGAAGGTTGGTGCCAGATAGACAATGGTTCTTATTTGGTGGGTTATGGCCAAATTAAATTAAAGTTTAAAATGTGTGTGATTCCTCAAAAGAAAATAATACTATAAACACGTGATTCAATTTTGATAAATTTAAAAAATGGCTTCTCAATAATACAGTCAATCTTTTGCTAGTACCTTCAAATTTAAATTGATAGTTAACTACTTTTTCTTGATTATTTATTTATATATTCAGTACAAAATTTAAATAAATTTGTAACCTATAAATAATCAATATGTGGCAAATAATCATATAGAATTCAAATTCATTTGTAAATTTTTGTTATATACACATACACACAGAGAGGATGTAATAAAGGACACTTAAAATAGCTTAAATATCCTTGATATTTTTTTTTTTCTTTTCAAAAAAAAGACAAAGCTGAATTTCATTTAAATTTTTTTTAATTTATGCAAAAAGTTAAAAAAAAAAAAAAAAAAACACAAAAAAAATAAAAACTTACAAGTGACAGGGCGTTTATATACAATCAAGAAAGAGTTTGAGATCAGTTAAGAGAAATAAGTATGGTACCAATCACCAGTCAGAAGAGGGAGTGTGTAGAGCAGATTACAAAAAGAATGAACACCTGGGGAAAAGCCAGCTATTTACAAGATCTAAAAATAATATTAAAGTGTGTATGTTAGTCTTTTTATACTGAAAGATAGTATTTAATTTTCTTAGATATTAAAGACTTTGAACATATTTGGTCTTAAAAATCTGTATATACAGTCCGTTTAAAAATATGAAAAATAAGTTACAGTGTATGAATAGTCTTCTTACATGTAAAATACAGTACAAATACAAATTTGTCCTGGTTGTTCAGCCAAAATTTTTTTTTCCTTTTTTTTTTTTTTTTTTTTTTTCCTAAAAAAAAAAAATATATGTATTTCTGTAAGGAAATAATCAAGTTTTGTCAGTGTTATCAAACTTACTGTACAGTACTATTGATATGTTGTTTTCTGCTCTAGCAGAGAGAAATAATCAGTGTGTTCTCATGCATATATTTTTATGCTTTTATTCATCTAACAATTGTGAGGAAGGTAATGATTTCCTTCTGTGGTGTAATAGAGCTGAACTGTTTTAACAAATTATATTTAATATGTACATCTAGTGATATATCTATATACATATGTAAATAAAATGATTTATTTGGATGGAAGGAAAGTTCTTGTAGTTTCTAAATAAATTTAATGTTCTACAAACCATAAGAACTTTCCTTCCAGCCAAATATCACTATTGGATAGATGAGAGAAATGAATCAAAATGCTTTTGGATTTGTGTATGTTTGTATCTGCATGTACAAATTTAATATATACGTAATCTTACCTGGAGTAATTTCTGCATTGCTTTTGCAGAAATTGAACTACAACGCATACAATAAACAAACAAAAATCCTATATCACAGACCATGCTAGGACTGTTGATCCTCTTACAAAACCAAGTATGTTCATTTACATTTAGCACTCTGCATCATTTATAAATATTACTTCCTGTATATGGAATCCCATCAAAATATAGTGTTTTATATATTCTATATGCTTGAAGTTGCAGTAGCCTGGCTCTCACTTTCAGCCAAGATTGTTTTAGATGTTGCCATAGAAGGATATGACCACATAACCAAGAAACTCAAATTCAGCTTACATTGGCAAGACTAACATTTTGCTTGGCGAAAATAGTCACCTACAGAGTGCTAAAGGTTGATTTAATTTTAAGTTCGACAATTATCTTAGTATTATATAAAAATACATTTAATATTTCCAAATTTAAATTTCATACTTCTTGAATTAGATGAATTTGGTTAGATCTCTCTCACACATATACACACACAACATTAATCTATGTACAAGTTACACAACAAAAAGTTAATTAACCATTTCAGTTAAATCATTCACTTTGTGTGTGTACACACACAACAAATTCATACTTGCGTATATGCCAAAAGATTAATACTAATGTTTTATTTTTGAAATCTATTTTCTGGATCTCAAGATGTTTAACATTGACAAAAATTGTCTTAGAAATCTTTTATAAATGGTCTCCTGCTAAAACTTTGAATTTATATAAATATGAAGTTGTCATTGGTATCCTCATAAGTGTTAAAGGAATCTGAATTTAACATTTTTGCTTTAAAATTTTATATTTCATCTAGTTTTTTTCTCTTTGCTAAATTACAAAACAAATTTTTGTGACTTGATTTTAAGCTTTTGAGTAATCCGAGTAGCATGTGTGTATATCTTTTTCCATGCAATTAAGCTCATCATTTGGTCAATGAGGGGACTTCAGCAGGAAATAACTGATAAAAATCTTTCTTTCCTCTGTACAACATTAAGCAGGAAGAGGGATTTTAAATGCAAATTTGTCTAACATCTTTTGAGGGCTAACTGCAATTTTTTACTTTTTATCACCTGTTTCTTGAAATGTTGCTTTACTTGTTTTCTCATTGAACTTTTTCACCATGTTGTAATACTAAAATCAGCAAAGACTTTATTCATGGTTTCTTATTTTAACATTAAGGTGAATGAAAGAATTTTAAGTTTTGAAATAAGTAAAAAAAAAAAAAAAAAAAAAAAAAAAATTATTAAACTACTTAAGTAGTTCATCATTTTCTCATTGGTGCCAGTTTAAGCCCAGACAAAAAAAGTCTAAATGTTGGATTTTTTCAAGGTGGTCAGATCACTGCTAATACGAGAATCAGCATATTATCCTTGTTTGCTGGCATTTGGCTTTGTACCAGACAAAGCTATACTCTGGAAAAACTTACAAAATGAAAATTAAGTATTTATGCTGTCAGACAGCATTTGGTCCCTTGGTTCAAAATGCAGCTGTCATACAAAGAAACAATTATGCTCTTTCCATGAATAAAAATAATTATGAAAATGAATATTTACATTTATCCAAATTAGAATTTAGGAAGAAAAAGTTTCCTACAGGAGACCAAGGAGGGTGGGGGTGCAAAAAAATGGTGTCAGAACGTGTTTTGATCAGTCTTCATGAAATAGATTTGCAACATTCAGTGATGTGCATACTAAAAGAAAATTACAAGTTCAATTATCTTAAAGAAAAATAATTGTAACTTGCTTTTTTCCACATCCACACAAACAAAAAGAAATCTAAACATGTAAATCATGTTGATTGCAAAAAAAAAAAAAAAATCTGGGAATGAGGAGAATCACAGTTGATTTTTAAAAAAGAAAATATTAATATGGCCTCATTTGGAGCAGAAGCAGCTTTCTAAATAACACGTGACTCTTGAATGGATTTTTTTTCTCTGTTGGTTCAGTTTCAAAATTTAAAAAAATATTGTAGTTTGTATGGTAGGTACATATTTTACTGCATTTGAGCAGAGACTAAAATTAGTATAATAGCCAAAGCTCCAATCTACTGATAATAGCTACCGCAGTAACTTGTGTAGATTAAACTCAAGAGTTCTCTCCCTTGCCATATAGCCTACCCTTAAAATCGTGGCTGAAGAAAAACTTCAGAATTTTTTTTTTTTTTTTTTTTTTTTTGAAAGATAAACCGGGACTTATTGTAGCGATCTGCACTCCCTCAGATAAGGAAATAGATGGCAGTGAATAGACCATAATCTAAAAAGAGAAGAAAAAAGTTTTAATTCACAATACATTGTAATAGAACATACAATATATATATATATATATATATATATATATATATATATATATATACATATACCTCCAAAGAAATGTCATAGTTAAGGTTTGAAACAAATTTAAAAAATATTTCCTTGATGCTTTTATTGTAGTTTTCCATTCAAGCTAAAAGATTAATTTTAATATTTTCAGTAAGCAAAATACTTTGCTGTATTTTAAAACTAAATTGATTGGAAGAAATGTTTTATTTAAATCACTGATTTTTATCCATCTGACAGCACAATATAGATTCTCTATTAACAAAAAAAAACTTGCAAAAATGTACTTTTCTGAAATTTATTTAAAGAATATTATCTTATTTGAAACAAACATTTCTTTTAGTTTAAAATTTCACAGAAATTATTAGAAACATCTAAAAATTACAGAATATTTTCCTAATATTGAATTTTAGGTACTTTGGCTTTAAATTAATGTAGTGTATTTATAATGTAGTTTGTATTTACAAAAATTAGCACATTTATACACACAAAAAAATTATTTTTAAAATATTGGGTGTCGCTGAATTGCAAGCTTTTCCATGACAATATCACCTTAACCAGTACAAAGTAATACAGAATTTTAAAACTTTATAAATTATTCTAATTTTAAAAAAAAAAAAAAAAAATGTGAAAACAGTTCTTGTAAAAATTCATTATTCATCAAAAAAAAAAAAATTCTTAAGTGTCCATAAGTTTTTCTAATTAAATGTCTTAGTATTAGGTTGGTGCAAAAATAATTTCGTTTTCTCACATAGTAACATATGTTAGAAAACGAAATTATTTTTGCACCAACCTAATAATAATAATTTAGTGAGTTTTATTGAATTTTTTTTATTCTACAATTCAGACCATATTTTTGATAACTGGGGGTTTGGTTTTACAAAAAGGAAAAAAATTGATTTAAATTTTTCTAGGAGTTCTGTGTGTAACTCATACAAACATGAAGCAGGACAAAATTTAATTTCTCAATTTCATGAAATTAAATAAATGTGTGTGTGGGTGGGGGATTTGATTTGGTAATTCTTACAAAAATAAATGTTTTTTAATCACAAAGATGCTAAAATTTCCTATACTAATTTATGGTACCCCTACACAAGAAAAACAAAACTTCAAACGTTTTACAAGGGCTCAAAGAATAATTTAATAATCAAAAATCCTTTGCTCCTTCCTCTTAATGAGGGAATAAAGATTTTCATGATAAAACTTTTTTTTTTTTCATGTATGCTTATTTTTTATTTGCTAGAAATGGTCGATATAATAAAGAGGAAGTGTAGCTATAGATTACACATCAGATTTAATGCCATTTGACCATAGAACTATTTTTGTGTTAAAAAATACAAGCACTCTATCTGCAAGGTTACAGTTGTAGGTTGTTCTCGAGGAACAGTAGCAAGGGTCTACAAATGTTTTGCAAAAATATGACTGCTGACAAGGATAGTAAAAAGTCAACTTTGGATTTTACATCATATCACATTCCAGTGCAATGCTATAACCACTCAACCCATCAATCAATGCACTGTACTCTGCATTTTATGGTGTTTTGTAATTGTCAGCCAAAAACAGTGTCATCGTTAATACTTTATTGGTTACTTCACTTCACTTCACCTCACCTGGACCATGGAAGTATGATGTCATGTTCCCAACAATACTTGTCTGACTTCTTGGTAATCGATTGCCCCTTTATAATTGCTGGAATTAAACTGCAGTATACATGACATGTTGCAGCTTTTGCTATATTCCTTGTAGCTACGTCCAATAAGCATAACTCGCCTATGAACAGCTCCCGAACACAGCAGGATTGATATACACTCTTAATGACTCTACTACTTCAGACGCTATACCATACTGCATATCTACCATTTCTGGCAAAAGGGAGGTAACTTCACATAATTAGATAACTATTGTTTTTTATTATTGATTTATTATGTTTTCCACTTCAATCTATAATTTCAGTGCAGTTGCTATCCAGAGTTTTATGAATTGGGAATTTTATTCTTTATTTTATTCTGTTTTATATTGTAGTTAAAATAGGGCACCCTTGTATTTTTTTTAATGATTCGATTTTAGATTTGACATAAAATTCTGATTGCAAGAGCAATACATGAATACATAGTGATCCTATCTTTTTCTTGTGTGTGTGTGTGTGTGTGTGTGTGTATATATATATATATATATATATATATATATAAACTATTATACAGATAAATAAACATAAATTTATGCATCCTATTTTCTTTTTTCTAATGAATATATGAGTGAAATCAAAACACTAGAAACAACTGTCTTAAACTGTTCTTTAGTAATTATTTCTCTAAAAACAAAATATTTAAAAATTCTGAAGAGAAATTCATATATTTTATTCTTATGAAAATTATTTTTCTATAAAATGTTTTATTGGAACTTAAGTAGAATTTGAATGAACATCCTAATGTTAGATTGCTTTTTCATAAAGAAATAATGATAAAAAAATTGATTCTGAATCAGAATGACTTACCTTGTGGGGTCTTCTTTATTTGTGAATCCAGGTACATTGACAATGTTCATCTTTTCTCCATATTTAGAATAGCTGAAAGTTACCTGAAAAAAATTAATGGAAGAACAGGTAATTATTTATACAGGCATTTTGTCTATTTCAAAACAATATGCCAATGAAGAAAAATTTCCTTAACAACAATACTAGCAATATACTAATTTAAATATCCAAAACAAGTTAAACATTTTATATAAGAGGGAAATAAAACTGAAGTATGTATTAGTAATGAACCACTGATATGTGTTAATGAATAGAACACATTTTGAAGAGATGCATTCTTGTAACTAGAAAAAGTTCATCTTGAAGAAAACTTAATATCAGTCTTAATCAACAATGAATATTCAGAAGCTACCAAATTAGTTTTTGTGAATGAACTTACTTGTCTGTCCAAATCAAAAGGCCGTAGAAGCCAAAGAGCTTCCAAATGGGAATGAAAACTTTCCACAATCGTCAACTGCTTTTTCAATATATGCCCTGCAATAAAAGACAAAATGATTATGCTTAACAATAAGGTGCCGAGATTACTTGTATCCAATTTTGAAATCAGTTTTCATTTTGAGGATAGAATAGGAATTATAGTGAAAAATTGTGTGTAGCATTATCCTCACTATCTTTCATCTCTACCATCATGCCAAGCTAGTGTGAAGCTCATTGGCAATGAAAGAATATGCAGGAAGCATTACTTTCATGCCTTCATTGAGGTTTTTAATACAAAAATAACAGCAGCAAACAGGAACAGGATTTCAATTCAATTTGTTCATGTTTTAAGTCATAAGCACTGATTTACACTTTTACAATTTGTTTTTTAATTCAGCTCTTTACAAGAACTTAAAAAAAAGAAATGTCAGTTTATAAACAAAATTTAAAGAGAAATGTCTTTTCAGAATTCATATATACCTAATAATATTCATGAAATATACATAAATTATAAATGTAAATCATGATATTATAATAGGCTAATATTTATAAATTAAAACTGAATGAAACATTTTCTGCCTATAAAATAAAATGGATTACAGTAAATTCACTCTCATTGGTTATCTGAAAGCTCAGTGCATCTTTTTTTTTTTTTCTTTTTTTTGAATTTGTTAAATCACTAAATTGAACCAGAAACTCATTTTGGCACTTTTAGCTCTTTGATTACTATAAAGTATCTACAAATGAAAGGTCATGTCTTCTTCAAAGAGGAGTGAAATAACAGAAGAATCAAGAAGATGGCAGCTCAAATTCACAAAGATCAACTGTGAGTATTTCATATATAACAGTGTATCTTTTTAAATGCAGTAAAATAAAGAACACTTAGTTTTTACCTACCTATTATATATCCTACTGTACAGTCATCAGGAAGGCGTATTTTCTCACCAACTGTCATCAGACGACCACCACTGAAAATAAAGAAAAAAAAAATGAAACCAATTCAATAAAATATTTTAAAAGCTTAAGAATGATATCTTCATAGGAAGGGTTTTATTCTCTCTGTTTTCCTTTTCACTAAATAAATGTGTAACAAAGATGCTATTGATTAGACAGTTAAGACATCATAGTTTCACTTAAAATGAAACTATACCAGCAAGTATTCAAAAGTATAAAGTAGATTCATAACTTCATTGAACCCAAATTGCTTATCTGTTTAACATATTTCTATCCTTGTTTGATTGACTAATAAATTCATATATTTACTTGTATAGTCTTGCTTGATGTCTAGTTCCAGAGGACTAGTTCTCTCATGTGGGACTCCCCTAAGGGCCAGGAAATTTTTGCCTCTCCAAGGCCAAGGAGTACTATGCAATTTTTGTTTTTACTCATGCTTATATATGTAGGGTGCCACGTTAGCCCTAACTTTGTGTTGAATTTGCCCTTGTGCGAAAGGAAATATATAATCTTACCCTCCACTTTTGCTTCTTCATACAAATTCATTATCTTTGGTAAAGTGCAGAAGATTCAATTTAAAAATTGAATATGCTAAAATAGTATTTTAGCATATTCAATTTTTGTTATTAAAAACTGAAAAACATTACAAGTTTGATTTTATTCAGACCATTTTCTTTAATTTATCCATATTTTGTAATTATAAAAATATACTGATATTGAGCTATTAACACAAGACAGTGCTGGCCATTTTCTTTTCAGTATTTTAAAAAATAAAAACATTAAAAAACTTCTAATAATCATATTGCTCACTCATGAAAAATTATAATTCTGTGATTTCTATTTCTATGGAGAATGAAGCTCTGAAAATATAGATAAATAAATAATTCCCAAGGACATTAGTTCAAATTGCACATAAGCAGCTTCTGCTGGAAATCAAATTATCAAATTTTATACATGTCAGTTATCAACTCAAGATTTATGTGTGTAAAACAGTTTTAAGATATTATATTCCACACATATGTATATCTACTCACCTCCACATATACACAGTCACATTTTATTATTTAAGATTATTTTTCAGGATAAGATCAGTATTAACCAACGGAGGTTGAGAAACTACTCAGAATACACTTATCATGTGATTTGCAGCTCAATATCCATCCTTATTAAAAATATTGAAAGTACAAGATATTTTTTTTATTTATAAATAAATTCAAATGATACAGGTCATAGAAACATTTGATATCTCTTATGACTGAATAAATTAATTTATTATTTTATGTGTTATTATAATCTCCTTAACATTGTAAATGTTCATCAATCATCCATTGATTTTTATTAACTTTTCTATTCTTTTGACTTTTAACATCCCTTATAGCAGTTTTTATTGCTTCCCAGAAATTGTCTTTACTTGAATATTATTTTCTATTCTCATCTATTTTAATTTAATATTTAAGGCTAGGAGTCATTTCATTAATTTAGTGTTTTGCAAACGTTTTTTGACAAAGTGGACAATAGTCAGTTTTGCAGACTGTCAAGGAGCATTATTTTATCTAAATATACACTTTAGCTTAAAAGCTTTTTGGTTGTGACCTGTACTATTTAAAACTCACATTCAAGAACTTAAATAATGCTCTGCATTTATCTTGGCACATTCATCAACTTCGAAAAGACCTATAAGTTTACTGCCTACAATTAAAGTCGAAAACCTTAATTAATCTCCCCCACCACATGACACAACCAATTCAGTTGTTTTCTAAATCATGTTGACCTCTTTGTCCAACCTTTTACTCAGTTATATTTACTCAGATGCATTCAATGTCAATCAACACTAATCAGTAATAATTACTACTGAGAAATCATTTTTCATTTACTTCTTGAAACATCTTACATACTTCTCATTGTGATTTTGACATAAAAGTCGATAATTTTGTCACTTGTATGTCTTTTGCCATATTTTTTGTATTCTGAATTTTTTCTCACTGTTTACTTTTTCAACACCAGCTTCTTCAAATATTTTATTTCTGGTTAATTTTTGATACTATTTGTTGTTGCCACAGTAAAACAGAAGAAAGTACTGAGAGACATTGTAACGAAAAGAGTTAATACTGAAAACCTTTGGGAAGAATTGAGGATTTAATCCACACATAAACAATTTGAATTGTATGTCAAGCAGTTTGAACAATGGAAAAGACTTAGGGGGCAATGATGATTGACACGTGTTCTACGCAGCTGAAAATGCAAGCTGTAAAGCGAAAATTTCATTTTTTGTAAACAAGAAATTTGGAGTTGATTCCCCTGGTTGAAAGTTCATTTGAAATACCAGGAGGCAGGGATAAGCCACCCACACTCACTGAGGAGATTTAGAGAGAGTGGAAGAAGGGAATTCCCCAGAATTAAAAAATTCTCTTACTTCATCAGTTTGGGTGAATGTCCATAAATATGAATGCATGAAGCGAATTAGGCAGAAGAGAGAAGAGAGGCAGAAGAGATGGAGACAAGATCAGAGACAGGAGAGAGAGGCCCATGTGATTATTTGCTGATGAAAACCTCCAACTTCAGCCTTGTGCCAAACTTTATCAACAACAGCAAACCAGATTTTGGTAGATCAACAACAATAATATGACTTCTGATTTAGATGCAGGTTGAGCTGATAATTAATTGCATGTGAACTTTAGTATAAACCAATTATTGGTCGACCGGAGAGGGTGTTGAAAAATTACAAATTCCCTTTACTTTTATATTATTCCTTTAATTTTGTGTTAACAGACTTTTTGTGGCATTCTTAAATCCAGTATTTTTCTTGTTCTTATTTTGTGTACAGTTTCAATTTAATTTTTGCTTGCTTTGTGAATTCTGTTGAATATTTTAAGTTTCCAACATCTTGATCCCATCACTCTGTAACTTTAAAATATCTTGTTTCTCTTTTGATTTTGTCATTGGCTGTAAGAATGATATAATCTTTATATATTTGAAATTATAAAATAAATATCAATAACATATATATAAATAACAAATCTGTTAAGAGGCCGGAAAAATACCATACCACAAAACAAATGTGTATTAAAAAGTGCTCGATGCAGCTGCCTTGAAAAAGGACATGCAGGGCAAGTAAATATAATGAAGGAGCAAAAGCACCTTATATAACTGCACTCTTCAGGTGGCTGGCAATAAGTGTTTGTAATACCATACTACAATTATACAGCTATGGCACCAGAAGTAAAGAAGGGGAGGAGGTGTAGAAAAATAAATTTCTTCGTCCAGGGTCATAGAGACCGAGAATGTTTTTAATTATATGTTTACACCTGGACATTATTTCAGTTCTGATGTTCTTCAAAGTTTCTATAGCCAGTTTCTCTTCCTGGAACAACCTACAATTTCTACCACTTGTTCTGCTCGGTTTAACTTTTTTAAGATACTCTACTTTATGCTTGGGCTTTTGTTCATCCTTTAATTTCCAAACATGATCTGCCAATTTTGTATTCTACCTACATTTCTCCACCCTAAAAGTGGAAGTGTGATTATACCAATATTTCTTGAATGCGCCTTTGGTACAACTGATATAGGTCTTCATCTGGCTACTGTCGTCATTAACTTCAGACTGGTAGACCACACCTTCTGAACAGCACATCCTGTTTAGAAGACAATTTTTTTTTAATTCTACAGTTACATAAACAGCTTTTTTCCCTATTTCTTGAATCATTTATATTTAAGGTCTTAGCATTATGCTTTTTTTACTAAAATACTTAAATTGCCCATACAGCTATAGCTTAATTTAACAGGGTTCCTATTGAAAACATTTGATAGATGAGTTGGGGAAATGCTTTTCCAATAGGCCAAAAAATATTTTTACAATGTTTGCTTTAACTTGCATATTGAAGGGGTGGGGGTTGAATCACATAATGTTTATATGTATGTATGTGTGTGTGTGTGTGTCTATATATACATATATATATATATATATATATATATATATATACACACACATACACTACAATTCAAAAGTTTGAGGCCACTCCTTGTAACTTTTTAAATTGGCCCCAAAAAGTAGTTGTTTTGTACTTAAAGTAAGAGAAAATTATTATACATGGTTAAAAAAAAAGGGGAAACCTGATTTTTTTTTTATTAGGAATTTTTTTATGACAAAAAGAGAAAAAGCATTTTATGATTAAAATTTGTTCTCTTCAAATTATTTTCCTTTAGCCTTCATTACTGCAGCACAAATTTTTGGCATTCATTGTATAAGTTTGATAATTGATTCTATTCTTTTTTTTTTTAATCACTCTAACAACTCTTTCATTTTTTTTTCTCTCTTCTGTCAAGTTCATCCGATGATAATTCTGGCGGGTGGCTTCAAACTTTGTTTGTGTATATATATTTACAATATAATGAGCAACCCTCAAGTTGGATGAGATCTCATACCACCAAATATTTCTAATAAAAACAAAAAGTTATAATTTGCAATTCAAATGGCATATTTATCATCAGCATGTATCCTGAAAATGTTATCAATATCAGTTGATTAATACCAATTTTATTGTGAAAACAGACTGACTTGCATAATAAAATCTGACAATCTTAAACACATTTTATATAATTTGTAATGACACCTATTCTTTTTCATAGTGCATTAAAACCACTTTTCTATTTAGTTTTGGAATTAAATGCAAACAGCTGAAGAATAACCAAAATGCTGGTAGTTTTTCTGAACAAAGTACTTTAATAAAATTAATATCCTCTACTTTCTCCCAACTGATAAAATGCCAAATCTTTTCCTAGCAATAACAAGATGCGTATGATTCTATTAGCCAGTTGGCATCTGTAGAATCATTTGATCTCATGAGGACAAGTTCAAATTTACTAGACCTGACTAAAAATTGGAAGATGTAATAAATACTCATGTAATGTGTGCATCAAAATCCTGACTTTGTGATCTGATCAGTTAATTCAATAGAATATTTAAATCATAGAATATTGACTGGTCACATGAATGTAAGCTGTGGTGAAGTACAAAATTCTGGAGTACCAACACGTTTCTTATCAAAGTTGGATACTGACATTTTGTTGCTGTTCTCAGCATACCTGAATAAATTTGGATTGTCACCAAAAGAAAAGATAAAATCTATAAAGAATTTTTAAAATTGGATAAGCAATATCTACAGGGTGCGATAGATAAATTGTCATCTAAATTATGCAAAAATGAAAATACCACTGACATCTCATTTTAACAGAGATATTTACCAAAATTACACAAAAATATCTTGAAATACTAATGAGTAAATTTATTCAATAAAATAGCCATTCGCTTCAACCACAGCCTCCAGACAACTTTGGAATCTCCTGAAATTATTCTGGACGGTCTCATTGTTTAAGATGGTGAATAATCCTTGCCTTTAGTTTATCTTTGTTGTTACAAGGAGTTTTGTTGGTCTCTTGCTCAACTGCACCCCAGTTACAAGGAGTTTTGTTGGTCTCTTGCTCAACTGCACCCCACACATAATAATAATGAAGGGGGTTGCAGTCTGAGAAGTTAGGTGGCTAGATGTAAAGGGTTCTCCTGCTTGTGTGTCTTGATGCAGAGTCCTGTTGCCAGACATAGGGTCTCCCAGCAGCCACCCTTTTGACCCAGGACAGCACTACCTCCTCAAGGCACTTGATATAGGCCTCTATTTTGAGTCTGACATCCTGTGGGAAGATGAATGGAGGCATAATATCACCATCATTAGTGATCACTCCAAACACCATGATGTTGACTGGACACATCATCCAACTCTTCCCGAATCCTCTGCACTGTCTTTAGATTGACACCCAAACACTCTGAAATGTTCAGATTGGAGCTTCTGGTGCAAATACCAAGCAGTAGAGCATGCCATTTCCAAATTTCTAGTAGAGTGAATTGTGTCATGGTGTTCTTTTTTCACAGACAGTACCCAACTGACCCTACTATACTGTGCAGTTGACAAAATTAAAAAACAATGCACACACATTTTTCTAAAAAAAGAGAAAAATGCTTGAAACAATCTTGATATTGCCAAAAAGTAAAGACACAACACACATTCATACATATAAGTATAAGAGAGCTTTCATTTTTGTGCACACTGATAAAAAATACCATAAAAACATTGATTTGTTTTTATCTAATCTCTTATTACCTACCCTAATGTACATTTCCTCCCCTCCTTTGATTCCTTAGTTTAGAAGGGACAGCTAAGCACCTTCTCTACCAAGCCAGAGTCTTATTATATGATGCTGTTTAAATACCACAATGGCATTTTCTGGAAGGATAATTATCATGGTCAGCACAAGCTGCCTGTTTTTATAACAAAATATGCCTGTTCAGTGAGGGAGTAGGTTTTAAATAGACTCACAGGGAGGAGGTGAGGGCAAGGGTCCATCAGAGAATTACCAATCATGGTTAATGAGTAGCCTTCAACACTGTTTATACCTCTGCCAATACTGTCAACTAAACCCAAATTTGCCTTTAAAAGTACTATTTACTATCATTAAAATAAATATTTGCCTCTTCCACTACATCATCATCATCACAGAAGTTGACATTTTTTAGATAAATTGGAAACTTTGAAAGGAATAAAATTACTTCATAAATAAAGGATTCAATTCTGTGACCTGAAAAGAAATAGCTTATCTAGAAGAATTATTAATAAAAATATGATGACCAATATAAATCTTTGTATGTTTTTAATCTTTATTTACAGTTATTTCCCTTAGTTAATTTCACTAGAAAACAAAATCCTATGACATCATTGAATTGTTTCACAACATTACTATATTACCAACCCTGACAACAGCAAATCTTTTACTTTCAACTGGATTAGCACAAAACACTTCTACACATTGAGTAAAAAATAACAAAAAAATCATCTATCATTATTTATACATTTTTGAATGAAGAAAGAATTAATTTTGTAGTCATTTGGCGTAATCAAGAAAAACTTTAAGTTCACATTAAATGTTAATATAATAATCAGAAAACATATTTATAATAACATTCTGCATAATAATTATATACATTGAGTTTCTCTTATTTTTCAAAATTAAAACAATCTTAATAATTACTACTTGAAGTTGGAATTTAGACCTCATAATCCAAAAATTGGAGCAACAAAAATTAAAGAAAATACTTATCACTATGTATATTTAAATTGGTTAAGGTTGAAAGTTGTGAGTATTAGACTTTGCTTTCTAATTCATTCTACACCAAAACTTATTGGCAAAATGTGAATGCTACAAAAGCAAAATAGAAAGTCACTATTTACACAGTGGCTGCAAGCATTGTATCCAGCTCAAAAACCAAATCAAAAAAAATATAAAATAAAATTTAAAAGTTGGAGCCAATCATAAACATTTCTAATAAAACAAAAACATTACAAAAAATATTGAGCCATGTATCCACCCTGACTGCCTAAAAGGATCTGCTCAGCAAAGCTCAAAACAATATACAGGCAGTTCACAGACTTCATCTGGGCAACTAACCCAACACAAGCTTCAATGCCAGGCCAGTACACAACCAATTCTCCCACCTTCCAGGTTATCTCCTTTGCCTACAAAAGAGACATTCTGCCTTGATCCATTATAATAATGGCAATAGAAATAATTTTATTTTAACATATAATATCTCCTTTTTTCTCTGTCACACCAGCAATACTTTGTTGTTTTCATTTGTTACTCTTGTAACCATATGCAGTATATATGAGCAATATTTTCATACCCAACATCCACTATAAAACAACAAATTAGTGTAAATATCTCTATACAATGAAAGTGGATATATCTTGTAAAAAGTTCAAAATCAAATACAATATATTATTGATAAGTTGATGTCTCATGATAAAAGTCATTCATATTTTATGATCTAGTGGAAGAATTTCCAGGTTACAGACCTTATATGGAAAAGTAAATTCACAAGAACATAAAAATTATATTCAATAATAACAACCTGAGCATACAAAAGAACATTTTAAAAGTACATATAGCCAAAAATGTTACTTGCTTTGGCTTATTTCAACAAAGTATTTGAATTTCATAATGATCTGAGCAATGTAAATCCCTAACCTTTAAAAGAAGAATCAACATCTATTCATTATTTTCTTCTGTTTTTTTTATAGTGATTTTTTTTCATTTTTTAAAAATCTGAATATGACAAAAAGAACAGTCATTTTCTTCCATGGTACCTAGACTTTATGAATTTAAGCACAGTACTAAATTGGAGGCAAGGTCAGTTGAAATGGTTCCATGTAACTGTAAGTTCTATGCTAACCATTTCTTCTATTGCACTCCTTGCTTGGAATTCTTTTCTGGCTTCTTGCTTCCCAATCAACTTTGCATTTAAATTTTTGAAGATCAATGTTAATCACTAGCTTCTTAATTCCTGTTCTTTTATTGTTCTCACTCCTTAATAGTGTTTTTTTTTCCATATTCTCTCACACTCAGTAACTCTTTGTATCTTAGTGGCTTTATTGCCTTGCTTGGAGTGAAATGATGAAAAAAATTCTTTTAATATCACTGTCTTCTATATTAACATCTATATGGCTCATGAAGCAATTATTTTTTAGATACTGAGTAATAGAAAGTAAACACTTTTTCTGTTATCATCTTCCACAAAACAGTAAAGAAGATTGGTGTACAGATCACCAATGTTTTACAATATGGCAGTACTATACTTAAAAATTGATTGACTATGATAACTATAAACCAAGAGTAGCTTGGGTTTTATATACTAACTTGTATGACTAAAAGATCCACTTTCCTGCACTATGTTAATAAATTACTAAAAGCAAGACTAAAATAACATTGAATTTGGTTTGAATACCAATGTAGAAAAGTAAAATAATCACAGCTTATTATCTTAATAACATGAATCATAAGTAATAATAAAATTTGTGCAAAAATCTACCAGTTATTAAGAAATACTGTTAATTATTTCTTTCTAAAAAAACAATCAACAAATTAATGACTTTTTTGTTCCAGGTAATAGCTATGGTTAAAGAAGAGGATGGAAGGTCAAAAGGTTTATCCTTTAATCTCCAGTGTTTATTAGTTTTCATAGGTTTTACAGCAATGCAGAACTTTGATAAATAACAACAAATAGTATCAAAAATTAACCAGAAATGAAATATTTGAAGAAGCTGGTGTTGAAAAAGTAAACAGTGAGAAAAGATTCAGAATACAAAAAATATGGCAAAAGACATACAAGTGACAAAATTATCGACTTTTATGTCAAAATCACAATGAGAAGTATGTAAGATGTTTCAAGAAGTAAATGAAAAATGATTTCTCAGTAGTAATTATTACTGATTACTGATTTTATGATACTTAGTCATAAACAGATTTATCTAGGATATTATGATGTGTCTTAAGTCTCTTACGTAAAGTGGAAGTTAATGATGCTAGTTATGAAATTTGAAATTAAAATTATTATGAAGAATGAACTTGATAAATACATACTGAGGTAATTACATATTAAAAATATATATTTGGGATTTCATACCAAAAATAAAGATAGATGAAATATCAGTTTTTTTTTACCTATCAAAAAAGTAACTTCTTTCAGATACATATTCTAAAAAGATAAGAATTTCAGTTACATATATATATATATATATATATATATATATATATATATATATATATATAAAGACATAGAGATTAAAAAAAGTGTTTACGCAGCATGAGGCATCATCTTCAAGGCAAGACTTCGACTGATACAGAATCCAGCACCACCTGTTGCAAACCAGAATGAAATTTTTTTCTGCAAAAACAAAAAATTGTAAACACAAAATAAATAAGGTAAGTTTAATAAACCAGAAAATATTAAACAATTTGTGGCATAAAAACGATTCAAACAAAAAATGGAAGTCTTTCTTAAGTCAAGACTGCTAAAATTGAAGAAAGAAAGCAGTCAAATAATTTCCTGCTAAATTATAAAATATAAAAATAAAAGAAATAAGAAAGTAATGTAAAAAGAGGGAAATTTCACACAAGAGATATCAAATGAAATTTTTCTTAAATTGTATACACATTTTGCCTTTATGCTTGCTTTCTGCGATATGCACACATGCACATCTGCTGCTTAACATACAATTTGTTGCTGTCAAAGCATTTTGCAAAATAAGCTCAAGAGCCTGGGAAAAATAATATTGGATTGAGAAATATTTAAATTTATTTTTAAAAATGGCTGTCTAGCAAAAATGCAAATAAGAATGTTTATGCCACGATATTTTCATAAATTATGTCAGAACAATACATTAATTTTGCTGATTCTATAAGCTTCCTGAGATGATATTGTTGTTGTAATTCTGAGAAGGAGAAATATTAACATTACAATAAATGTTGAAAACAATCCCATAATAGCTAATAAACAACTTTTTATAAGAAAATAATTATATTTTAAGTATATAGGATCTTGCACAATTTGACATTAGCTTTATGCAAGTGTTAAGCACTTCTGACATAAACTCTTCCAAATGCATAATTATTACAATCAAAATTAACTTCATTATTCATAAAACAATAATTCCTCTAATTAGTGCATAAATAATTAAGTAATAACTTTATGGTACAAATGATTGTATAAATAGCCTTTTACTGTATACTAATGAACCTATACAAGGTGCGATGGATAAATTGTCATCTAATTTATGCAAAAGTGAAAATAACATTGACATCTCATTTTAACAGATATATTTACTGAAATTACACAAAAATATCTTGGAATACTAAAGATTAAATTTATTCAATAAAATCGCCATTGGCTTCAACCCCAGCCTCAAGACGACTTTGGAATTTCCTGCAATGCTTCCTCTTCTGGACGGTCTCCTTGCTTAAGTTGGTAAATGCTGCCATAATTCTTGCCTTCAGTTCATTTTTGGTGTTACAAGTAGTTTTGTTGGTCTCTTGCTCAACTGCACCACACACATAATAATAATGAAGGGGGTTGCAGTCTGTGGAGTTAGGTGGCCAGATGTACTGGGTATTGTGGTCACAGAAATTGTCTGATGGCCATGAATGGGTTCTCCTGCTTGTGTGGCATGGTGCAGAGTCCTGTTGCCAGACATAGGGTCTCCCAGCAGCCACTCTCTTGACCCAGGGCAGCACTGATAGATTCTGGAGAGAAACATTGTCTTGCATGACACAGTGAGCAAACTTTCTTAGCAACTGACCAAGCAATGAATTCAATATAGTCTTCCCACTTCATGGAAGGTGCAACGAATTAAAATTAACAAGCCATTTTTTGCCCCAGTTAACTATGAACTTGAGGTCGTTTTGGAGATCAGTGGCCATTTTGACCTTGTCAGACTGATCAGCCTTACTATAGAGGCAGGAGTAAATTGTTGTGTCATCAGCATAGATACCAAGTTGAGAACTGATATCATCAGGAAAGTCATTAATGAAAATTATAAACAGGTTAGGACCAATGATGGAGCTTTGGGTGACACCCATATTAATACAAAAGGATTTAGATGAGTGGCTGTTCAGGATAACCTTCACAACACAAACAGATAGGAAAGACTGGATCAGTTCAAAATGTGTCTGGAGACACCATAACTTTTCAGTTTGTGGATACTTGTAAACTTTTGTGAATAATTCTGTCACTTGCAAAAAAGAAAAGTTTTTTTTCTTTTTTCAATTGCAGAAAGTAAAAGGCATAAGAAGAAATAATCATTTTGACCAAGGAGCAAGAAATAGGGACATATACAGAAAGGAATGGAAGAAGAAAAATATTTTGAAAATTCATGCAAATTTTGTGGTTGGAAAAAAATTAATGGACATAATTTTCTCTATTTGAAAAAGGAAAAAACAGCCAGGGAAAATTACTATTAAGGATTTAACTCTTTAATGTCAACACAAAATATTTTTCTATAAGATTTTAAATAATTGTACCACAAATAAAAAACTGAGAAGAAAAGTAAGCAAAAGATGATTTTTTAAAGAAAAAAAGAATGAGAGATAAAGTAGAAGAAAAAACAACAAAAAAGAAAAAAACAAACAAATTTAAAAAGACAGTGAAAAATCTATATAGAAAATAAAAAAGAGAAAGTATATTAAAAAGTGAGAGAGCAAGAAAAGAAGAAATGGCAGCTCTAAGATGATATCAAGAAACTCATAAGAAAATAAAGATGAAAAGACTGTAAAGATGAAAAGGCTGCATATTGTGCTTAAGTAATAACTTTTAGAGATTTTTATTGTTACAAAAATTTGATTAACATTTATTTTTGTTTGAAAAATATTAAGAGTATTAGAAGTTTCAAATTAAAGATAGTCATGATAGGAAGTGAATATGACAAAAAGGGAAAAACTACAAAATGAATTGATAAAAAACATTCTTCTTGTGACATCTTGCCAAAATTGGACAAACATAGAAATCTGAATCTCAACTCAGCAAAAATAACAGTCAAGTAACACTTGTATAAATTCCCTTAAAATGGAATGCTCTTTATTCTTCTTTCTAGTTCATGTTTATATTTAAAAAACACTCTCCTATCAGATTCTTCTATATGGCATATAAAGTTCCATCAGGAAGTGTCATTCAACAACAATTTCAAGCTTAAGGGGAGGGTGCTAAGATAGACAAAACCATATTCCTAGATACAATAGTTATATAGAAAGCCTTTTTATTCAAATTTTCACTTTTTTTCTTTTTTTTTACACACTTAATTTTTCTCTTCAATTCTTGATGTTACCAGGAAAACTGTATTATTTCATTTTATTTTCATTTGTTCATACACTAAAAGTCTTTGAAATTTCTTTACCACTCAAAAGAAAGAGACCAGAAATGCTTTTCAAATAGCTGAAAGTTGTGTTACATTTATTGGTTTATTGAAGGTGAATATTAGCAAAGGTTATATGAAACTCCGTGTGTAAAGGAAGCATTTGTGTATTTTTGTGCATGGAAGATTTGATATACAAATATGAACTGGTAAAATGGAAAAAAAACAAACTGCTATGTTTCGTCCCTCAAAAATTTGAAGAAGTCCTTTTGAGAGTTAAAATGCATAATGTAGGAGATTTTTATCCATTTGCTTATTCAGTTACCCATTTTTTGTATATATAAATACACTACTCATACTTCAGTATTATAAACCCCACTTTAATGGATATCAGAAACAACAAAATCTAGAGCAGCCAATTCAGTTTGTTAGTCCAGCATGTGCGAAGGCAATACTGGATACAAATCACTTCTTCACAAGCTGACCACTTGTTGGCAGGCCGTCCCTTTGTTTATATCAGTGTAACCACACATGTATCTTATTACTCTATGGCTTTTCTACATTTTTATATGTCAAATGTGTTTAAGGCTTAAACTTTAAAAATTTTTATATTCATCATTTTCTAGAGTCATGTCATCTGGAAGAGTAGAATAAAATGTTATGTGGCACATTTTATTTGCATAACAAAACCAGATACCCTCAAAACAAGTTATCATTATTTTTCATAAGAATAGATTTTGTAAGCTGAAATTCTTGTTATATTTTTCATATAAGAATATTCTAAACACTTTATCAATATCAGCTGTTTAATAACAATTTTATTGCAATAACATTGACTTGCATTATAAAACCTGACATAGTATACACACAAACACACACACAAACACATATACATACACACACACAAATCTCACATTATAAATGACTTCCTGCTTTATCAATATATAAAATATTTATTGAAAGCCAAATGTTTATTTGCTGAATCATGGCAACATCTATGTGTGAAGTTAAGATGAAAGTTGGTTTATTCTATATAGATACAAATAGCAGCTATTTGTAGAAATGTTCCTGAATTTCAAACTCTCAAATTAATAGCCAGATTGTGAATACAAAGAGTCTAAATGGGTTATAAAACTGATTTGATGGATAGGGAGACATGTTTAATAGATTTAAAGCTTGCAAAATGTAAAACAATGCTAAAATGATTGGCAGGTATCACTGAAATGTAAAGAATTGAGTTGAAGTTTCTAGGCAACTGAGATGCTGTGATGTTTTGCAGGTAGAATTATAGGTGGCAAATGATTAGAATGAAAATTCGGATATACACTGGTTTTTTAAAGTCATAGGGGGATTCATGATGAAGCAGCCATAATCCAATTGTTTAAAACTTGTCGAACATTGTGAAGAGAAAGTTTTACATTGGCTGATGACAATTTATCAGCAAAGATGTAATTTGAAATGCTATTCTGGATACTGTGCAATCTGTTTCATATGTAGAAACAGCTTAGAAAATCAATAGATAAATGATTTATAAAACTAGATAATTAGTAAGTAATGTGAGATGCAATGTCCACATATATATATATATATATATATATATATATATATATATATATATATATATATATACAAGCCTGAATATTCAAGCTATTGTTAGATCAGAAGGTCAGATCTAATAACGACTTTCCCTAGGGGACGCAGGTTCAAATCCTGCTGGAGGATGCATATTTTTCTAGTAAGATTTCTCAAATATTCAGGCCAGTAGGTAAATAAATAAAAACAGAGCATCTTCTCAAATATGAGTATCGATTTAAAAATAACGTTTAAACAAATAAATTAAATTTATATATATATATATATATATATATATATATATATGAATATAAATTATTGCACATTGAGTGTTGTTGTTGTTATTAAAATAGTGCTCGATAATGAAAGTCAGAATTGTGCTACCAATGAAGGAAAAATGTATATTTATTATTATTAATATATATATATATATATATATATATATATATATATATATACGAATATAAATTATTGCACACTGAGTGCTGGTGCTAATAAAATCATGAAACTCAAAACTGTTGCTACCAGTGGGGGGAAAATATGTATATTTATCATTAATATAATGCGTGTGTGTGTGTGTATATATATATATATATATATATTAGGTTGGTGCAAAAATAGTATCATTTTTTGGCGTTAAAAAATACGTCAAAAAACGACATTATTTTTGCACAAACCTAATATATATATATATATATATACACATACACACATACAATTTGTTTTTGTACCACATAAATGCAATTTTATTTCCAGAATCTTAAGATATAACTTAATGTTATACATATACATGTGAAAGTTCATAAAATAATAAAATCTTGTTAAGAAGAAAAAACGTGTAACAAATTATGGGAGATCATAATTTTTATGTGCTAGTAAAATAGCTGCCCTCCCAAAACAATTATGAGGACAAGAATAAATTTTTCTTTTTTTTTGTGTTCTTCTTTGGATAACAGAATTATACAAGCTTCTAATAAAGAATAACATTAACTTTGTAAATCTTTGCAGAAATATATATGTGATGAGCATTTTTTAACAATTTTATACAGACTATCAAATTAACTTATGTACACATTTAATTAAAAAAAAAAACAAACATTTTCATATAATTCTATATCTGCAAATATTATAATTAAATTCTCACCAAAAACAAACTTAAAAGTTGAAACCTATAAGAAATGTCTAGACATATTTTAAAAACACACAGTTATATACAAGCCTATACATAAACATGTACAGATATAGACATTGACAACCCCAAATTAGGTATTACAGAACATAACTGGAATATTTGGAAATGGAATGCAAATGAAAAGTCACAATTTTGTTTATAAATGTTATTGCAAATGAGACATTTCAAAGTTTAGTATAGTATTTCCTACTAGGGGTAAAGACAAATGAGTTGCAAAACTAATAATAACAAAAAATATTAAAGAGACAAACAAATGAAAATAAAATAAGAATGAATATATATATATATATATATATATATATATATATATATATATATATATATATATATATATATATATATATACACACAAAAGCAGGTGGTTTTCTCACTGCCTGACTTTTGTTTATTCATATATTGTCCTAATAAATAGTATCATGGTTAGCCTGTCAGTTCACACAACTATACAGTTTCATAAATAACATTTGAGACAAAGACTGAAACAGTCAGATAAGAAAAACAGAAAGGCAGACAAAGAAAAGAGAGTGGTGAGATAAAGATCCAGAGAGAGAGAGAGAGAGAGAGAGAGAGAGAGAGAGAGAGAAGCATTGGAATAAATGGTGAAAAGAAGAAGCAAAGAATTTCCAAATCTTTGCATTAGAATATACAAAAATGTACCTTAGATAGATGAACAAAAGACAAGAACATCATAAACAGGACCTAATTTTCATATGAACAGTAAAAGAAGATAAAAGAGAGAACTGAATTGATCACTTTCAAGAAATAGCAGTTGTGTATTTTTCCTTGCCATCATTCCTCTTTCTTCATATATCTGAACCTTTCTAACAAGTTTGGTAGCCAGTCTAAGAAACTGAAAAATTAATCTTATAAAAATCCATAAACTAATGCAAAAGTCTATTGAAGTAGTTTGTCAATATTCTAATTGGCAGATAATCTTGTACACAGTTTTATCTGAAAATAGATATTATTACCTCTGATAGTCACTTGACTAGGCAATGAGGGGGACAATATTGCTACTTTTGGTAGAAAGGTTGAATTGATGATAATACAAACTGACTTCTTTACAAATGTCTAACTTTTCAATTATATCCTTTGATGTCCTTATACTGCTTTTGTTTAAAAACTAACTGAGAATCATGTTTTATTTGTTTATGGAAAGAATAACATTTTCTTGACACTGGTATCATGGAGGATTAGATTGAAAATCTTATCTTTTTGCAAATTTATTGGTAATAATTATAAAATTCTCAGATGAATGTTTAGTCAAAATAAAATTTACTTCTTTCCACCATGTTTATTATTACAATATACTTTACTGTAAATATATTTGGTCTTATAGGGTACTTAATTACTACAATACTGATTGCAATAAAAAGATTTACTTTGCAATATGACATTGTTAAATTAATTTATTCAATTTTTTATTCTTTAGTTTTATTTCTAGGAGTCATTTTTTTCCAGTTTGTGTAGATTTTTTGAAAGATAATCATTTTTGTTAAAAAATAATTGCTAAGGTTATGAATGTAATTGTAAAATATTCTCTGTATTATTCCTTGTCAAAATTCCACTCCAACAGAAGATAAAAAAGATTAGCAAAGAAATCCCATCTTTTTAATGTCATAATTTGCTTAACACTGTGTTATTAATAACACAGTGTTAACCAAATTATTAAGAAGTAAATCTTCTAGATGAAGTTTATTTTGTAGCAAAACCCTATCAAATATGCAAGACCTGGAGATAGAATAAACCCTGTATTTATTTTTTCTATGCTTACTTTTTTTGATAGGACAATGAAATTCAACATAAAAAACTTTAGAATTTGTAACTACATACAAATTCAATTACATGAGAATAAGCTTTGGCCTTCAGTATGGTAAAACAAATTTAATCTTATCAACTTTGACAAAACTGCTTCATTACAACTTTGTTCAATGCTATATATCCATGTATATAATGAACATGTATAAAAATAAAACTGCCAAAATTGTAATAAATTTATTTAATAAAAAAAGTAATTAAAACTGCTCTCTAAAATATATGCAAAAAGTTAGACATTAATGTTTAAATTGTTGCAACAATATCAGAATGTTATTTTTTGCCTTTAAAATGTCTTTCTTTCTTTTTTTCCTTACGCAAGACTAACCTGTCATTTGGTTGAACACTGGGATTTTTGATAGCGGTGAAGGTCAGCTAAGCAACATAAGGCATAACTGATGAAGAGGTAAAATACGTTATCAATATTCTTGTATGACGAGTTATTTAGTAAACACATCACAGGTGTGGTTGAAGAACCCTAAGCTTGAGTGGGCTGATGAGTGGAATAAACATTTGAGGATCATGAATAAAAAAAAAAAAAAATTGTCCATTTTTGTTTTTTAACTCTCTGGCACCTGTTAACTTAATAAAGAATGTGGTTAATCCTATAAAAGTCAAAATTGTTTCTATTCACCCAAAAGACAAATCAGGAGAAAAGGCCAAGAAATACTTGTTAAATTCCGATATTGGATTTTTTGCTGTAAGAAAAGGAAGGAGTGGGATGGAAATTAAAATAAAATAAGAGTTAAGAAAAGAAAAGAAAAAAAGAAAGAAAAAAGAAAAAGACAAAAAGAAGAAGATATAAATGAGTAAAAGAAGGAAATAGAAGAGAGGGAAAGGAAGATGTTCAAAGAAAGAGAATTAAAGAAGGGAAAAGAAGATAGTAAGAAAAGGGAAAGAGAGAGAGAGAGAAAGATTGTAGAATAGATTGATAGAAGAATAAAAAGAGAGAAAATGACTTAATAAAATAGTGGGAAACAGAGGAAAATAAAAAGGAGAATGGAGAAAATAAAATGACAAATGAAGAAGTTTAAAATAAAGAAAAAGAAGAATTCTGAAGACCACTTTGCTTCACTTTGGTAATTAAGTATTGACTCAATATATCATCATCAGCAGCAACAGAATTGCCTTATTTCTAGAATTATTATCATTAAATAGCACTACCAAGATCAATAAACAGAGTTTAAGCATATTATTAATCATCAATGTAAAACTTTATATAACTAGAAAGAAATGTCTTTGTATCAAAAGAGCAAATAAATCGCAAGAAACAATTTAAATGGTTGAAAACAAAATAGAACTAAAAAATATTTTTCTGGTATGGACTTCTGTGGCTCCCCTGGTTTGAGTGGTGGCACTGGTTTGGGTGGTGCAATATTGAGTGATTGATTTGTTTTATTTTTTACAACACTTTTTGCTTATTTATAGCCAAAACATATTTTGGATTCTAAAAGAAATTCCTTTTTTTTGTGAATGAAAATTGCATTAACAATTTTTTGAGAATAACAAGGATTTTTCCAGATACAAGTCCTACTATTAAATTCATAGCTGGGGAGAGAAGGTTGATTTAGAACTTTCTCGAGGATATTTGTACACAAGTGAATGTTATGAATTATTTCAGGATAACCACTGTTTTTTTTTATTATTATGGGGGATATGGAAGAACCCTCCATCCTAATAATATTATTTTTCTTAAGTAGGTTTCATAGAGTAAGCCCTTGCATTGTCATGCTATAGAATGCACTTTCAATGTAATGGTTTGTCAACCCAATCAAATTAGTGGCAATAAACATCTGCAGTGATGGTCCTTCCATGTGCCAGTGGTTCATAATGAATGACACCTTCCATATTCCTCTAGACACAGAGCAAGGATTTCAGTGGATAGAGTCTTTGCTTTGGTGTTGGCACTGGTTTCTCATTTTGTGATTATCCCCGTTATTCTGTTGACGTAAAAAAAAATTGTCACCTGTAACAATACAATACAAAAATAAAAAGTTGACTTTCTTAGTTAAAGACTGCTGCAGATGTCTGGTCATTTGGTCACATTTTATTTTTTGTAGTTGGTCAGGCTATGAATTTTTCAGCACTCCCTTATACATATAAAGACTGCTGCAGATGGTAGAGTGTTGTGTTCAATTCTCATGAGGAATCCAAATTTCCTCTTTAAAAATTCACAAGTAAATTTTGAAATGCATTATAAATTCCATGCTTTTGGAGAGAAGAGATAATAAACTAATGCTAGATGCAGTATTCTACTGTTTAACTCTGGTCCTACCACAGTTGGTTGACTCATAATTCATAGCAATGAAATAAGTAATTACTTTCTAAATACCCTAATATAAACTAAAAAAATATTTGCAGAAGTGAGAAAGTTTGTACAGACAGATCCTAGAGAATATAAACTTCAATAGATTTGATAATAATGTGACAAAAATATTATAAAATTTTTAAAAGAGAATTTAATAAGAACCAGATAAAGGATAAAAAATGGAATTTGAATGGTTATAAAAACATTTTAGTCGTTTAAATGTTTAAATATTTCAACTGAGATTTCTGAAATACAACTTTAAATGTTATTTGTTATATTAGAGTATCATAAATTTTACATGAGATGTGAAGAGGTCAAAGGTTTAAATATGAATTAAACATATCTTTACCAGTATAACATATATGTTTATCAAATGAGCCACCTCCTAATCTTTAACTATGCATAATCAACTATATCCTATATTTAGGCCTTTTCATAATCTGAAAATAAAAACATTATTAACAAGTTTAAAAGTTTGATTTCAGAGTAAGTCAATAGTGAAATGTTAACAAGAGAAGTATCTCATTATTGTTATATTTGCATTGATGATACTTTATTTATTCCTGCCTTTCCTCTGTTTATCAGCCCTGTTTTAGCCCTTAATATAATAATACAGTCTATCACAATGTAACTATCCTTTATTCCTTAGCTAAATATCTCCTTTTAAAATATTAACTTAAAAGTAAATGCACATATACATAGTTTTAATTTATGTTTAATGTATGAGAAGGTGCTGAAAAGGATCAAGAATCCCTTTCAGAAACACTTTGGTGTCTGGTCATTTGGTCACATTTTATTTTGGGAGGTGGGTCAGGCTGTGAATTTTTCAGTAATCCCTTATATATATATATATATATATATATATATATATATATATATATATATATATAAGTGGTTACTGAAAAATTCATATATATATATATATATATATATATATATATATATATATATATATATATATATATATGCATATATATATGTGTGTGGGGGGGCATGTATATATGTTTATGATCAAACTATCTTACAATGTCTTGTGTTTTAGTTAGGAAGTAGTATATATTACAATCATATTACAATAAACTGGCCTCTTTTATTATAAATAACAAAAAATACTTTATCCATTAACTTGAATACACAAATGCTAACAATAAAAACAAAATGTTCTCACTTTTTAAAACAATAAAATCTAACTGGTCCTGGTTGAAGTCTGTAGACTAAACAGGGTATTTTGTTCGTTTATGCATAAACATTAATTAATGAATTGAATTCACTTGGGATCAGAGCTACTTTTTGTAGGTCAGTATTTGACATTTTTCAGAAAGTAAAGTCCACTTTTTTTTAAGTTACATAGTAATAGTCTTTTTCAACCAATCAAAAATGAATGCTGAATTAGAAAACTATGTTGATAATCAACTTTGAAAATAACCCAGTAGAAAGCAAAAGATTAACATATACAAAATGACAGCATCATAGACAAATAATCTGATCTTCTTTTTCCTTAATGATGATAATTGTTTTGAAAATGCTAAACTGTCTGGGATATAATTATATTCTTATTTAATTTCATTTAAGCATTTTTATATTTTTACAGTAGCAAAAAGAATTTAGTCAGAATCTTTTAAATATATAATAACTATAAAAAAAGTTTCTTCTTATAATATTTATCACTGAATAGATCATGTATAGAATATTTTATTTTAGGTTTTATATTAAATAGCATATTGGAATAGTTTGTTATTTGAACTTTTCTTCATTCTATTCAGCCTTTTTTTAATGTAAAAAACTGAACAGACTATGTTGTTACTCTCTTTTCATTATTGCTTATTTAGGTTTTTGTTTCCCTAGTTCTTTGCTATACCAACCCAGCTCCCATTTATCCAAGCATTAACACAACTTGCAAATATTTAAGCCCAATTCCTTGACCTACCAACCTCACCCCTCACCTTGACTTTACCAAGGGGTAAGCCTTTCCAGAGAACCAATACAGAGTATAAGTAGCTCCAGGCCTGAAGAGAATATACAAGGGCTACATCTATCATTTCCTTTCCAGTCAATTTGAGGGCTCTATAATTTTATAAATAGGAATATTACTTAGAATATTATCTATATATTATATTTATTTGGTCAAGGTTTAATAATTTTGAGATCTTAAACAGCAAAGTTTGCCCAAATTAAAATGTGAATATCATTCGGTGTTTTTTGGTTTGTGTGTTTTCAGCTGCTGGTGATTTTTAAAGTTACTATTCAAGGTAGTGAAACAGGAAAATTTTGTTGAAAACAAAGAGTGCTAAACTGCTATGTAATATCAATCCTCGTGTATGGCAGTGAATGGTGGACAATCTCCTTACAGATGAAGAGGAGACTTGAGGCAACAGAGATGTGGTTCTATAGACGGATGCTGAGAATACCATGGACAGAACATGTAAGCATTAAAGAAGTCTTAAGGGAAATGGAAACAAAAAGAACACTTATGTGCAGAATTAGAAAGAGATAGTGAAAATTTCTTGAGCACTTAATGAGGAAGGAGTGCTTGGAGAATTTAACACTCACAGAGCTTATTGAAGAAAAAGAGACAGAAGGAGTCACTTACTTGATGAGAAGAGAAGGGAGAAATACTGCCAAGGGCCATAGGAGATAGGAAATTTTGGAGGGCCATGATCACCCATGTCCCAAAGGGACACAGCACATAGAGGAAGAAAACTAGTAGTAGTAAAGCAAATATATATTTCCTCACCTGGAAATCCAAATATATATTTCCTCACCTGGAAATCCAAATATATATTTCCTCACCTGGAAATCTAAATAACTGATGGTCTACAAAAGTGTTATTTCTTTTAAATAATAAATCTAATTGATCAATATAATAAATTTGTGTCTATATTACATTTTAGTTTCAAGTAATTAAAATTCATATTTTGATAACAATGGCTTCTGAAATCAGTTTCCCATTTCCATGTTTAGCTTTTATAGATGAGATGAATGCTTGAAACTGAATAATCTATACATGTACATGCATTGCCACTCAGTGAGTATATAGGCTGACTATAATGACATCAAAAAGGTAACATTTTAAAGAAAGTTAAGCGGTATATAAATTGCTGCTTCCCAAAGTTAGGTGTGTGCAGGTGGTGTAATAGATAGCAGTTTGGAATGAGAAATTGAAGAGCTGAGTTCAAATTCCAGTCAGGTTCTTTACACTCATTTTACCCTTGGGAAAGTTATGAATCCATTTCTTCCTCGCAGCTATGGGTTAAATAGCTGAACTTGTATTTGGAAAAATCATAGTTATTCTCAAAAATATTTAATGCAATATTCACTCACAAAATAATAAGAAAAATATGTTTTGGTTTTAAAAAACCCAAAAAGAGTTGATAAGCCATAAAGAAACAGAAGAATCAATCATTCAATTCCAAAGTTAGTTCAAGCCTTCTTTCAATCTTACTCTCAATTCCTTACACTACTTTGGAAATGTGTGTGTGCAAGTGTGTTATCAAAAATGTTTGGTCTTCAATTTCATTCTGGCAGTGCATCTCTTAACTTAGCTTGACACAATAATTGATAGTACATGAAGGCATGCAAAGATTAAGCATAGCATCTAAAAGCAGTTTTTGAATTGAAGGTTGAATTTTTTCAAACTTATTGGTTTTCTTCATAGTCTAAATAAAAAAAAACAAACAGCAAGTAATTAACTGTCCTCACAACTGTTTGTTCCTTCCTTAAAGCAACTTATTTGTGTTGTTTATTAGTTTTAATAGGAGAACTCATTTAAATAAATCTTTGGTGAATAAAATAATCTTTT
Source organism: Acanthosepion lycidas (assembly GCA_963932145.1). Classification (NCBI taxonomy): domain Eukaryota; kingdom Metazoa; phylum Mollusca; class Cephalopoda; order Sepiida; family Sepiidae; genus Acanthosepion; species Acanthosepion lycidas. Next base: position 108,971,521 of record OZ010585.1, on the reverse strand, counting down.
TGCCTTCATCTTTGAATCTGTTTCCTTGTTTTCTTATTTATCTTTTAAGGATAGGAGATAGGCCTTTTAAAAGTTGTTGACAAGAGTTAATCTAAGCTTTGACCAGCCCAAACAGATGGTCTGTATTATTTACTCTTTGCGGGCATTCTGATATGAGAACTAACCAAGTCTCCAGAAGAAAAAACAGAAAGAAAATAAACATATTTTTGGATTCTTAACCAAAATTTAGAACTGTTAGTTATTTTTATTTACATCCAGTTCATATTGTAATTTATTAAAAAATAAATGGTGTGTGCTTTTGTCAAATTCATTTTCTCCTTTTCTTCAGCAATTTTTTTTTTATTGTTCCTTGAAATATTTAAAAAATTTAATAATGGGTCATTTTTAGCAGGTCAGTCTCTTGCAAACATGCTTTGTAAATTTTGGCACCACAAATAACATTTTTGTAATTGCAAAACACAGATTTACATAATATAAAGATGAATTTGAATAAAAACAACAACAAAATGTATAAACAGAAATTTCAAATGTATTTCCACATAAATTATTCCATTTTTAGTATATGATATTCTTAGAAGAAAACCAAATTTATCCAAATTATGAAAATGACACACCTTTTTTTTAAGTGTAAACACTTATATATTTAGAATTTATTGTGGTACTGAAAAAGATAGCTTTTACTTTTTTTTTATTTATATAGATATATATATATGATTGCATAGAAAAGCACAGTAATTAATGCTAAAGTGTCAACATATATGGCTAGCAATGCTTTTTTTTATTCAACAACTAACACTTTTAGTGCTACTACCCTTGGGAAAAATATATACTTCAAACCACCAGCCATGAAAAAATCATGTCGATATTAAGAAAAGACTATTAATTCAGAAGCAGCAGAATTATTTAAGCTAGATAGAGAGTAATATTAAACTACTACTGTACATTGTGTTGTAATGGATACTGAGAAATAGAATGAGAAATCAAAAAGCTACGAGTTGAATATTAAAACAGACTGGGTCCTATAGCCTTGTTTGGCAACCAAGCTACTACAGAAATAAATGCCAACCTACTGCAGGAAAATATTATGACTAGTCAGTTATGAATTTAAAGAGACATGATCACCCAATCGTGTATTGCATATGGTACTTAACTGACTGACTGACTACTACAAAATTTCCAGAATCCATCATGATATAAAATCATAGCCAGCAAAGCTAAACCAACATTAATAGTTATTAAGCTCTAGTCTAAATTTGATGCAGTATTTTTAAGTAGGTACAGAATTAGGATAACTTACCCCAGGATTATCTCTGTCCATTATTTCAATTGGATGCTTTAAACTGGGTTTACCAAGGTACCAATCTTTTGTGTGGTTGTACTTCTGCAAGAGGGTCACCAATTTTGGTACATTTACATATGTATCATCATCAACATGACAGAACCACCTGCAAATAACAATTTCATAATAACCTAAGCAGCTCTATTTTGAATTGTGAAAAATAATATTAATTTTAATGAATATCTCTGGCTTATTTTAAAAAAAAACAAACCCAAAAACATTGAGCAATTATAAAAGTTAATTTTCAACTTTCATCAAAAACACTTGTAGACAATTAACATTTGATGAGTAAACGAAACTGTAGTAAATTTAGTTAATGTTGATTAAAACCATTTTCAGAAAAAACATGAAAAAAGTTACAAATAAGAAGTTACTGAAAGAAATGTAAAATTTCTGTTTCAAACAGACTAATAACATGTAAACAAACAGAGTTCTGAAGAAGCTGTCCATTATCAAGATGATAAAAGTTCAAAATGAAAGTTAGCAAGATATACAAAGAAATAAAACTGAAAAGAAGAAATTATTCTCTTAAGCTGTAAAATACTCTTTCAGTTATTCATAACTTTTCAGCCTAAAATGTTCTCCATTAATATCCAGCCATACAGGATGTCAGTCTTGGTTGTAGTTTTATTAAATGAAATAAAATCTTTAGGTACTGCACCCAGAAAAAAAATCACATCTTCATAAATAAATAACATTGCTGAAGAGTAATGAGATAGTTCCCTAAATGACTCCTTTATTTTAATTGTCATCTGTAGAGATAAGATATGCCAAAATATTTACAGGAAAAAAGAACATGAGAAAAATAAATTGAGTTTCTTATATTCTTAGACAGATATATGCACATAAATATACAAATATTTAAATGTGTATGTTATGCTCTATATAACAAATGAAAATTCATTCATGCACATACTTTATGATCCATTAAAGACTGACATTGAAGAAACTTCACAGTCGGTCATATCCCATTACCACATAAAAAAATGTTCAAAATGGTTTGTTTGCTGGAAAATAAGCCTTTTCATTTTATTTTCCAAACCAATGCCAATAGAACAATAAAATGACTAGTGTCCTTGATTATTTGATTTAGTAATCCCACTTTCTTGATAGTCAAACATGGCTGGGCATTTCTTGAAAGCAATTCATCTTCTGGAAGGTCATCAACAAGCAGTAAGCCCAAACAATATCGAATGCAGGTGGACTGCAATCAAAGGAAATCATGGATGGACAGAGTGAGAAATAGAAGATCTGGGAATGCACAGATATTTAAAAAAAAAAAAAAAATCCAAACTATCCAACCATTCTGAGTATCTTGAATACTCATTCTTCACATCTAATGCAGGTTTCTTTAGAAAACCAATAAATCACCTAACTTTGTTAATCTCCCAACAGTTCAGAATTAGCATACTTCTGACTTTTTTTCCAAAGTTAAAATTCACTTTAAAATAGAGAAGATATTTTTTATTATTGTCAAGTATAAAGAGAACATGATGAGGCAACTGATAGCAAGCTCTAAAAAGGACTTTTTAGATATATTTTGGAAAATGAAAGTGACAATGGGATAAGTGGGTGAGATTCCAAAGAGAGTAATTTGAAGACCAAGGCACTATTGCTTTAGGTACACCACCTTTTAGGGAATGGCTGGATCATATCCAAACAGAGCTTGTATTTTTCTGAGTTAGTGATTGAAAATTATATGTCCCTTAGATGACAGCTGAGGTATACATTAAGAAAGTATGTTTTCCAAAGAGTGACATGGTTATGCAAGTAAAATTAAAAGTGAAATGGACAAAGTCCAACAATTATTTTAAGACATTTTTATGTTTATACGTTCTTTTTATAGATACAAATATTTAAGTAAATGCTCTGTTTATAATAAACAGTATTAACAACATTTACCGGCCTGAATGTCTGAAAAATTTTCATAGAAAATATTCATCCTCTGACAGGAATTGAACCTGTATCCTATATGGAACCGTCATATAGCCTGATGCGCTTTACTGATTGAGCACAGAGGAGCATTTTGGTTAGCGAAGTCGATTTCACTGTTTAAACTACAATTCTCTATGATTTTCTCTCATATATTCATATCTGCTTGATGTGTATCTAAATGTAAACAAATGACGTCACACATTACATAATGGATAAAGTCCGGCAATTATTTTAAGACATTTTTATATTTATACGTTCTTTTTGTATAAGAGAAAATCATGGCAAATTGTAGTTTAAAAGCAGTAAAATTAACCTTGCTAACTGAAACACTCCTCTGTGGCGCAATTGGTAAAAGCACGTCAGGCTATATGACGGTTCCGTATAGGATACAGTTTCAATTCTTGTTGGAGGACGCATATTTTCTATGAAAATTTCTTGGACATTCAGGATGGTAAATGTTGCTAATACTGTTTATTATAAACAGAGCATTTACTTAAATATTTGTATGTATAAAAAGAATGTATAAGCATAAAAAATGTCTTAAAATTAAAAGTATAAAAGAAATATTAGATATTCTTAATAGTCAAAATAAATCAGCTATTTATATGTGTACAGGTTTGTACATTGGTTTTAAGTATATATATATATATATATATATATATATATATATATATATATATATATATATATATATATATATATATGACTTGTTTCCAAGACAGTTTGCTGGCAAGAAGAATCAAAATAAAATTTTTTGCTGAAATAGGACTTTATATCTTTTAGCACAAACATATTAAATATGTTGGATAATTCAGACTTAAATTCAATGCTTTATGCAGAGTCATTACCTGATGGTTTTATTGAATGTAAAATAATTTCTTTTTAATAACTATTATACAACTTCCAATACCAAAAGAGAAATACATTCTCATTTCAACCTCAGCTAACCAACACTGATAATTATGAATATCTATTTTTGATATTTATGAATATATCTTCAACCATATGTCCTTCTTGCAGGTAATTCTTTAAGAACTACTGTTTTAAACCTCTGGTATATATGTATAATAATGACTAACAAACATATTTAATGGATAAATGCAATAGTATAATGTAGTCAGTTCAAACATCAAGTTTTACATCCAGACAACATAACCAATTATTTAAAGAAATCATTTATTTAAATGTTCAGAAATTGTTTAATAAAAATATTTCTTTAATTTTTAAAAGTCATGAAGACAAGTTTTATCACACAACCATATTTTAAATGATTATGGTTTGTTCTTGCTAAGCATTTCTAAGTAACTGAATAAACCTTATGAAGCAGATGGAATGTACTAGTACATATATGATATGTACAGGCTTAAAATACATATGGGCAAAGTAACATAGTCTTCTGAAATCGAGAAAGAAGAAAACGGAAAGAAATTACAGGCTTTGCATATTTCCTCAGATTTTCTTTTCTATTCTTAAAGACTTCTTAAATTAATATGTTTATTTATGTCTGATAGCAAAGATTGAATGCTTTATTTGTCTAAAATTTTAACAAATTTTCTTTCTTAATGTTTTAATTTTTCAGTGCTTTCTGATTTCTTTGTTTAATCTTATTTTTTAGAATTTCTTTACCTTTTTTTAATCTTACAAGTCAGTATATATATATATGAGTTTTTCTCCAAGAACTATCCATTTCTCATTTTTGTTTTATTTTTTGCAATTTCTTCTTGCCATGAAAATGCCTTACTTCTATTTCCCTTTCTTTTTCTTTTCTAACTCCCGCCATTTCAACCCAATTTTTTCGCGCCATCTCTGTTTCTGCTCAAATCTCTCAAACACATAAATGTAAGCATTCTCTTCTTTCTTACATCTTTTTTCACCATCTCACACTCTGGTTTTCTTTACATTTCCTCCATCTTAAATCATTAAAATTGCCTTTATCAGCATCAATACCTCTCTGTTTTTTATTTTATTTTCATTAATACTTCTTTTCTTCATACATTTTCTTTCTACACAATCATTTATCTTTCTCTCTCTTTATGCCTTTCTACACTTTCTCATTTTCGCCAGGCATCTTGCTACCTTAAATCTATACCTCCCTCTATATGCATACACACTTTCCCTCTCTTTCTACCATTTCCCTCTTTCTCTTCTTTCTCATATCTATCCCTCTCTCAATATACATGCACACTTTCTCTTTCTATCATTTTTCCTTGTTCTCTTCTTTCTCATATCTATCCCTCTCTCAATATACATGAACACTTTCTTTCTCTTTCTATCATTTTTCCTCTTTCTCTTCTTTCTCATATCTATCCCTCTCTCAATATACGTACACACTTTCTCTCTTTTTCTATCATTTTCTCTTTTTCTCTTCTTTCTCATATCTAACCCTCTCTCAATATACATGCACAATTTCTCTCTCTTTCTATCATTTTTCCTCTTTCTCTTCTTTCTCATATCTATCCCTCTCTCAATATACATACACATTTTATCTTTCTCTCATATACACCCCTCTCTATATACATACACTCTATCTTTCTACAACCATTTTCCCTCTTTCTCCCATATACACACTTTTATTATTCATCATTAATTTGTTCCTGATAATTCCATTTCTTTTCCAAACTGCTTTTGCATTCTTTCTCAATCTCCTATTTCTTTTTTTAAATTCCACCATATCCACCAGCTTGGGTGTCAACCCACCCTAACTGCCACCCTAACTTTCATAGGCTCAAGGGCCATGTGCACACAAGTCCAAATGTATATGGAAGCAGACCAATTCCAAGATTCCCACGCTGCTCAGCTGATTTTGCTAAATTTGCAAACTTTCTATACAAGACAATCCGAGATAGCCTGATTACACTCTACAAACAGGACATATGATGACAAGCAGGGAAAACATGCATACACATATTCAAATGCACCAAATAGTTGGGTATACAATATATGTGTATACTTGCATATGTGTGTGTATATATACTTAAGTTTATGAGATATATACTCAAGTTTATGTGTGTGCATGCATTGCACATATTAGTGTGGCACTGAAACATAATTAGACATAAAGATAACTATACATAAAAATACACACACATTTGCAAATAAATGTAAATTATATTATTACATATAGATTTAAATGACTAGATATACATTTAAGTGCATATATATAAGTATAAATAAAGTATATATTAAAAAAAATATTTTGAAAAGTATACATATACTTAACCACATGCAGCTTAGTGAATACATAGCATAGATAAATATACACAAAAATATGTAATTATATTTTTCAGCTTACACACACACGCGCATATACCTATTCACACATAACATTATCAGTATATATATATATATATATATATATACTTACAAATGAGTCTATGCATAGACACTGTAAACATGGAGAAGATAAAAATCATTGTCAGGAACATATATGTCTGTAATAAAAATCTGACTGTAACTAACTGAGAATTGTTATATTACAATATCCCACTGTGTTTACAACAAAAGCAAAGTTCCCATTTAGTTGGACTTTGAAAAATCAGGTTTAGAACGAGGTAATAATTTGGAATTATCAAAGTTAAACATGAAAAAATATTTTTCTTCAGTATTTGGCTTCAATAATTTCAAATTATACCATTTATGATATTTGTAATGCTTTGTGATGTTTAAGCTTTCAGATATAACTTAAAACATTACAAAAATGCCATATGCAATAAATTCATCTTCTTTTTTCTATTTTCATCTATTTTTTCAAATAATGTACTGCATTAAATTTTCATATTTTCTCTTTACTATACAAAAGAAATATGGGAAAAATATAAATTACTTGCATATGCTTTATTTTCTCTCTCTTATCTGTTTTTCACTATATTTTTCTCTATTTAATATTATCTCTCTCTCACACACACACATTATTTCTACTTTTCTTTGCATTTATTGATCTTCCTTTCTTTTTAAAAGTTTCAATGTGTGTCTTATATATATTTTCTCTTTATGCTTTTTGTTTTTTATAAACAATTTTTATCTTTCTTATTTTCCTCTCTTTCTCACTCTTTTTCTCTCTCTTTGCCTGATTCTTCCTTTCTTAACTTTTTTTTTGCTACTTTTTTTCTGTTTTATCTTCTTACTCTTTTTCTTTCACTTTCTCAAAACTATCCTTTCACTTTATCATATCTTGTTCACTCTTTTCTCTAATAGTGTTTTATACACTATCATTTTTGCTCTTTTTCCCACTGTCACTCTTTCTCTCTCTCTCTCTCTCTTTCACCCTTTCCTCTTCAGGTCTTCCAGTCTTTCTACCAATCCCCAAACTATGTATCCACCCTGTTACTTTTCCTTTTTTTAATTGGTTAATCTCTTTAATCTCCATCCCATCTTATGATCTCACATTTAGGGATTATCCAACCCATACAAAATACTTTCTTACTGAATAAAAACTAACCATTTTACAACATTATCCTATTATTTTAGCTCAGAAGAAACCATAAGTAGTGAAAAATTCTTAATGCCTGAAGATATAAAAATAAAACCTGATAATAACATCTTGAACATACAGTTGGTGTTTCCTTTCAGGAGGTAGATCAGGATTAAATTTGTCTTATATTTATCTTTACATCTCATAACCTGTCAACGCACAAAGTTATATGTAAGCATAAAATATTCTAAACATCCATTTTATGGATGTAGCCACTGACTAAATAGAAGAAGATAAGAGATAAAAAACATAAAAAACCTAAAAAGATGATAGGAAGTGACAAGTTTGAAGGAAGGAAGACAATAAATTGCAAAAGGAAAAATAAAAATAAAAAATAAAGGAAAATACAACATTTAAAACTCTTAAGAGTAAAACAAAACCCATCACTTAACATGTTTTATTTATACGAAGGCCAAAGCATTGCACTGCTGTGGAAAAAAAATGGAAGATGAAATAAGAATTATACATAAATATGTTTTTTCATCTTTATCCAAATGCAGAGTTTAAAATATATTGATGTCGTAAATTTATTAAATATGACATTGATTTACAAATGTGATAAATGAAAGATTTTTACAAGTAATAAACTAAATAAATAAAGAAAAGATACATTGTTTCAGCATAAAATTAGATCTTTAGTAGGTATCCTGTTTATCTCACTGGGTAAAGAAAAGTAACACACTGTTTGGCCAAAATTAATTCCTTTGGTGGTGAAACTGTAGTGACCTCTCCAGGATGCAGGCCTGGGTGATGATATATGGAAGTTGTGAGCTGCCCAGACTACATGATCCCCCTTTTGGCCATACTGACAAAATCCAAAGGAATACAGGGCATTATATTTGAGCATTTTATTTGGGCTTAGCTGCAGGAGTTGACAAGAAAAAATTATCGGAGTTGACAGCCAACTGGCTTGGGGAGCTCCATGTTTACTGTCTGGATTTACTGCCATAACCTTTTCTGTGTTTGGATATGACCACAAGGCAGCAGAGGTTTAAAATCAGGGTTTTCCTTCCCTTAGATGTACTTTTTTCCTGGTAGTCTACCTGACACAGCTGGTTATGAGGTGCCAGTTTCTCCCATTTGATCATTCTCTGGCTTGGAGCTGAACTGAGTTGTAAAGGACTATTTCATGAAAGATAATGTTTGACCCATAAAAGAACCAGATTATAATGAATTTTAAGGACTAATCAATGAATCAGGGATTTAGTAGTAATCCAAAAGTTAGTGGAAATACACATGTTTCATATCAGAATTGGAAAAGAGAAACATCTCTAGATTTACTATTGAGGTGGTGTAATGGTTAGCAAGCTTGTCTCTCTAGAACGATTATGACTGAGTAGTGAGTTTGATCCTCACTGGGTGCCTCATACTTTTGGTCTTGTGTCACATCTAAGTTACGCTTGGAAAATCACTACTTTTGAAAAAGAGATATTATGTAAAAATATGGCACCAATTTAGAGTAAATTTTTACAGTATAATTCTTTTTTTTTTTTGTCTATATGATTAAATTCAATGAAAGGAAAGATTATGATAAAAAAAATAAATATTTGCTGTGTAAGATAAATGCAACAGATTTTTTGATGGACTTATGTATAGTTTACAAAAAAGAGTATATAAAGTAATGTGAAGTATGCAGTTCATTTTGTGGAGGTTTATTAAAATACAGAAAAGATTATATCACTTAATATTCAAGGCATCTTTAAATCATGGCAAATTCAAGTTTTCAAGATAAATGTAATAGTGTTGTGCAAGTATTTGTAAAAGAAAAAAATGATGATGATATAATAATAGTAATAATAATAATAATAATAATAATAAAAATAATAATATCAGGTTAAGCTGATGTAACTGAGCTCCACCATTATTTTATTTTTTCTTCTTCACTGTTTCCCCTTTCACCAAATTTTTGCCTCTTTTGCATTTTCTTCTTCTTCTTCTTCTTCTTCTTCTTCTTCTTCTTCTTCTTCTTCTCTCTGTTATTATTTTATAAACCTTTTCTATTTTAACCACAAAATTCTTTTCACCCTCATTCTCACTTATTATCATTCTTTATTCTCTTCTCTTTCTGATATCCACTCCCTGTATTAAACATACAAACTCCTCTCTTTTTTGCTCTCAATTGCCTTCTCATATTTACTGCTTGTTTAATGTTATAATGGCCTTGCAAACTCTGCAGAATAAGTTAATTTAATATTGACTGATTACATGAGTCAGTGGCTTAGAGAAACTAGAGAAATGAGCTGAGAAGTACAGGTTGTAAACAAAGACCTAACTCCTGCATCCCATCCACTCACCAGTTCACCAAAACACCATCCCTATCAACAAGTGGTTGCCTTTCCACAGTAGCATGATCACTAGAATTAAGCAACATTTTCGTTGACTAGTAATGGTATGAGAATTCAGTTAAGATTTTACATATATTACAATTAAATGTAATCATCATAGAGGATCAGCTATGTAATTCTGCCAATTAATGAATGTCTAATTAAGTTTGATGCAAATTACATGCAAACTAAAGATAAACTTTTTACTTTTTAGTCATTTTTTTTTTCTGACTCTTCAGCTAAACTTGCAAGAAATATGTAATTTTTTTTTTTGGATTTTTTCCCAGACTTTGGAAAAAAAAAACTGCTGAATAGATTTTTTAAAATATTTTAATGAAAAAAACATAATTAAACTGTAATCAAAAAACAGGCATATTGGATTTTGATGTAAACCAATCAAAAATTTTTCAATCACCTTTTTCATTTTTCCAGCTGGAATTAGTCAAGGGAAAAGGGAGTCAGAGGAGACAGGGGGAGGCTGTAGGTATAAAAGGTTGTGTTAATTAGATAGAACCCAATCCTCTAGTTCCTTACCAGTAGCAGCATATGGGGAGGGGAGGCTAACATGTTAGTGAGTTATAGCTGAATGAATGAGTAATTGTATTCTGCTTACTTGTCTTTTTAAGCAAATCCCCAAAATACAACCCTGGGAGTGGAATTTGAGGGAAAGGCAAAAGTGAGGAGAAAAAAAAAACAAAAAAAAACCTTCAAAATAAATACAATAAAAATAAATAGAAAAATATAAACAAAATCAAATAATCTCCAAACAATTTTTTCTAGAATTAAAAAAAGCTGGTAAATATGTGTGAAGAGGAGTCCACAACAAAAATAGATACAATATAATGAAGAAGCTTAAAGAAAGGGAGGAATATGATAAAAAATGAAAAGAGGAAGAGAGAGAAGGAGAGGAGCAATGAGAAAGAAAGAAATAATAGAATCTACAGAGGTAAAGAGTAAGTAAATAAAAACAGAAAGAAGAAAAAGTGAAAATAAACAAAAAGTGCAAAAATTTCAAAATTGCTTCGAAAATTTTCATCAAGAATATATTCCTTTCTGAAAACTTAGAGTGACCCCTAACCTCAGTACCACTCCTGATATCAACTCCCTGCTCTGTATCAAAATACATTAATGTCAAAACAAAAATAAAAACTAAATAAAGCCAAAAGGAAACAGCCATTTCCTAACCCTCACTTTTTCATTTTCGCGCAACCTGACGTCATGGCACTAAAAGTTTTAGCGCCATATTATGTAATCTCAAAAAACCTTCTGACCAACTTTTCAGCTTCCCCCTCTTCATTTTCCTCATTCTTCTTTCCTTGTTTTTCTTCATTTTCTCCTTTGAGACTTTGCTTTCTTTCCCCGCAACCTCCTCATCTGAATAAGATGTTCCCACGGGTACTGCTGAGAAACTATATCTATTGTTGGGTTATTTGGAGCCCCACATGAAATACACACAACATAAATCCCCAAATCTTTCAGAAATTCTTCTGTTGCTAACATCCTGTAACATTTCTTACCTAATATCTAAACAAATTCTCATAAACATTTCTCAAGTAATTAAGCATTAATACTCTAATTAAAGTTATTACAAGCAAATACTAGTTTCTTTTATCCAAAAAGTATAAGAGACACTCCAAAAATAATGCTTCCTATTTATTTCCATAGAAACTACATCAGACACAAGTATGCAATAACAGTGTTAGAAAGAGCAAGTTTTCAACTACATAGTTAATATCATTGTCAGTGATGAAGAAGAACTCTTCATTTTGCGAGTTGACAGTTGTGCAGGGCTGTCTAGAATATATCATGTAAATTGCTGTTGTTACTACTGAAATGCATTGCCCATTGCCGAATGACAGCAGCAGAGGATGTTGATGGAATTGCAGTAGAGGTTGAACCTTCCTGCCAATAATCCATAATTATTTTGCTTTATTATAGAGAGCAACTAAGCGGCAGTCTGACATGAAAATATGTATGAAAGAGAGTTATATCACTGAATTCCTCCATGCATAAAAAATTGCACCCATTGATATTTATCAATGTTTACATTTACAGAGATCAAACAGTGGATGTGAGCATAGTTAGGTGTTGAGTAATGCATTTCAGCAGTGGCAACAGAAATGCACAAGTCACATTCCAGACAGCCCTGTACAGATATCAACCCATGAAAGGGCACCTCGGGGTGGTGTAATGGTTAGCAAGTCTCGCTAGAACAATTACGACTTAGTAGTGAGTTCGATACTCACTGGGTGCCCCATACTTTCAGCTTTGTACCACATCTGAGCTACACTTGAAAAATCATTATCAATCCATGAAATTAAAACTTCTTCTTGTTCATCCCTTGTGAAAATAAATAACCACTGATGGTAAATTATGTGGAAAAATAGTGCTTTGTAGCTGACAACTTAGTTTCCATACAAATATAAATAACATTACTTTCAAAGCTTCTCTTGCATGTTTTCTGTTATTATTGATTCTTTGATATTAAATGATTTGTTATCAATTCAAAAATAGGCAATTGTAAATATCTCTCTCTCTATATATATTTATTCCTAAGGAAACAATTTTACTATTCAATATATTTTTATGGAATCAAAAAATAAGTGATTTCAAATCATGTTTCATGAACAGAAAACAATACATTATCTTGGGATTTTCTACACGTTTTTGTTTTCTTGAAATTCCTTTTTTGCTTCAGAAGTCAGAAAAATGCCAAAGCACACACACACACACACACACACACACACAAAAAAAAAAAAGAGAAAGAAAGAAAACAACAGGTAGTTCTTTTTTTTTACCCATGAATTAATGTTTGGAAATTTCATCTTAAAAAAAAAAAAAAAAAAAAAAAAAAACAATCCAAAAGAAACAAAAAAAAATAAATTGAAATTTTTTCATAAAATCACTTGGGAGAATGATAACAGAATAATTTTATAACAAAATATTAAAAGTGCATGTGCAAATATTTTTGGACTTAATATTTTTGAAACCAAATACCCTTTCTGACACAAATCCTCAACAGCTGGAAGACAAGAATGAACCATTACTAAATCATTATTTTAATCACAGCATTATTTACATTTTTACCAATAATATTCATAATAAAAAAAATCAAGAACAAGCACAGTTGTTTCAAATGTTAAAACAAATTTATCCAGATATTTAAAAAAAAACTGAAAATTGTTTAATTAAATAAGATTTATATATAACCAATTTTACCAATATCATGTGATAATCCTAACATATTCCACAATATTATCAAACTTCAAAACAACCCCTAATTGCAACTTTCTAAATGGTTCCATCATCTCATTTTATCCAGACAGACAGTGTTGTAGCCTTTATTTTTTTACAACCCACCTATTTTGTTTTTTTATTCACCTCTTGTTTGCCCAATAAGCTGTCATGTTTTTTTCCAGCAGAAACTTTGTGTTTCCTTCATTTATTTATTTCCTTCTTAAGCCTTTTTTCTTTAATTCATTCCTTTTTCTTCGTTCCTTTTCTTCCTACTTCTGTACACCTTTTTTCTTTCACTCAATTTATTCATTTCTTTTCTTTTTACTTTCTTTTTCCATTTCACTTCCTTCTTCTACTCCCCTTGCCCTTTTTTTCTTTGAAAGTACTTTTATTTTTTTCTATTTTTTTTTTCTTTCTCCGCCCTCTTTTTTTTTTCTTTTCATCCCTCACCATTTTCTCACGCTCAAGAAGCAGTTTGTTTCTTGAGATCTGGGTCCAACTTGAATTCTCAAGGAAACCCACAGCTTTGCTAAGAAGGGAATGTGATAAAGCAGTCAATACTTCTACAGAAAAAAAAAATAAAGCACAACACAGAGTACTTTCAACAAAAGAAACATCTTTTAGGTCCCTTATCCTATTATATCATTCAGACAATTTTAATGACTTAATATTTTATTATTGGGCAAACCTTGGGTATTAGCACCCAACTCCTTCCCAAGCCTTTTCTAAGACACATTTTATAGGTATATAAGATTAGTTGTCAAATTTAATGAATTCTAAGGCTGGCAAAAGACCACTAAATTTATATATTTATCACTGGCAATATTTAACCTCTATCAATAAAGTTAAGCAATGTTATGAATTGCATCTGTTGATAAAAAATAAATCTTTTGAGTCCATCCTTATTATTTATTATCTTTTAGTACAAATCAAACAGAATTGTACAATCACTTTATTACTCACAAAGCCAATCTTGTTTGTTTTCCTTCCAAGGATCAAACAGTTTAAAGTAATTGTAGATAAACAAATTGAGAAGATTCGGTTCTATGCAAAATACTCTGTATTGCAAAGTAATTTTTTAAAATGATAACAAAAAGTTGCAGAATAGGAAAGAAAACAACTTCTAAAAAGGTGATCACAGTGAATGCTTACCTTTTCTTTGATTCCATAAAAGTGTCATATTCTTGGGCCATCTTACAGCAAAGTGCTTGTCTGTAAAATTAAATGAAAAGAATAACAGACAACTGAAATAATTAATACTTTTTAAATCAATATTTCTCAAAAGGAAACAAAATTATGAAACCAGGAAATATATTTTCTAATGAACAAAATCTCTTCATTTGTTCAGATTTCATATTGTTTTACAAGTTATTTTCCCAAGATAATCAGTCTAAAAGGAAATACTTGTAAAAATAGTTTTTGAGATTGAAAAAATAAATAAGAGTAATTCAACAAATTAAAATCCTAATTTTGATTCACTTTTTTAATGCAATTATTATATTTTTTCTGAGTTCAAAGAATTATTGATGAAATAGGAGAGAAAAAAAGTTGCTACAAGTTACTGCATTTTAATAACAAAATGTTTTGTAATTATTTGAGACATTGCTTATTTTTGTGTTTTAAAATTCAGATTATATCCAAGAAGATATTTGTGATAAAAATGAATATGACTTCATGAGGTGGTACTTGCTGAAAAGTTCTCAGCCTGAACAATAAGGAATTTAAAATTTAATGTTTGGTCATTTGGTCAGTTTTAGAGAAGTAGTGTGGGTCAATAACTTTTCAGCATCCCTTTCTATTAGTCTTTCTTGAAAATAATTTTTCCTGATATAAAATATTAAAAAATGTTTGGTCTTTTATTAAAAAAAATATATATTCTTCTGCTAATTAAAACTCATAAAATTTTAAATATGGAGTAATAGACTTCACAAAATTCCTTTGAAAGAGTAAATGTCAGTTTCATATAATTTCTACTTTTTAGAATTAAATATGTATTAAATTAGGTAATAAAATTGTTTTCTATTCTGAGTTTTTAATGATTTCATTGCATATTTATTAAAAAGAAAAAGAAAAAATTTATTGAGATTAAATCAGAATAATAATTATTCTTAAGAAAACTTAATAAGCTGTTGTTTTTTTTTTTTAGTGAGAGAGAAAGCCTAAATAGGTAAAGTAAAAAAAAAAGTAATTTCAATTATTTTAAAGTCAAGTGAATTAGGCCTTCTTGAAGGACATGATTGCTATTAAGTAACAACATATGCATGCCACTCTAGCAGAAATGAATTGAAGAAAAGCATTTTCTGGTCAAATTAGAAAATCGTCAAAAAGCACACAAGTATAAATTTGCCACTTGTTAAAAAAAAATTTAAATGGACAAAAGATGAAAGAAAAAGGAAAAGAAGCAAAGACATTTTGGATTTAGAAACAAGGGGTCTTATTTAGTTTTGTATTTAGAAACCAAAATTTAAAAGGATGAGAATTGCCAGCTTGCAAAAGAAGTATTCAAGATTTTCAAAACACAACCTACATTACTGACATCAGAATTTTTTCTTTTTTTTTCAGTGTATAATGCAACAATATAATAGATTTTATAGAGCTTAAACTGAGGTTTAAATTGGATGTATTTACTCTTGAAATATCTCTATAAAATTTGATTTTAATACAAACCTTAGCTTATTGTCAGTAAAGTAATTGGTAATTATAGTTTTGACCAAATGATATCAAAGAGTGAAAAAAACTTTTCTTACTCGTTGTTATTTTTGCTTGTTGAACAGTTTTTTCAGACATGAACCAATGGCTTTAATAAAATAGTTTATGTTTTCAGGAATCAAAATATTATGAGACAAAAATGACTAAATTACATTTGAGTACAGAAAGGTTTTAATAGTAACATTCTGTCATGAAAAAATTCAGAACCATTCGCTCTTGCATGGAGTATTGTTGCCATATATGGTCTGAAGCTCCTTCTGTTTGTCTCAGGGTTCTTGATAAGATCCAGATATGGATATGCAATGTAATTGGCCCTGAGCTGGCATCTCATCTGCAGTCACTCTCTCACAGACATGCCGTTGCCTCTCTCTGTCTTTTTTTACAAATACTTTCATGGTACTTGCTTCGATGAGCTGCTTTCGCTGGTTCCCAGACTTCATGAATTCAAGCGTCCTACAAGGCTGGCATCCCGCTCTCATCCTTTCACTGTTGAAAGTGTTAAATGTAGCCGTCTCTTCTACTCCAATAGCTTCATATCTCGCATCTCTCGCCTGTGGAACTTCATCCCCTTTTCCTGTTTCCCTGATAGCTATAATCTCCAACTTTTCAAATGTAATGTCAATCGACATCTCCAGTTGCCTTGATCTATCCACTATCCTTCTCCTCATCCTTTCCTCTATCACTCCTATCTGATCTTGCTCCAAATCCTCTGTAACCCTTTGTGTGCTAGTGGCTTCCCACCTTGCTTGGGGTGAAATGCTTAAAAAAAAAAAAAAACCCATCAGTAACTGCTAATGTCTGTGTATTTAAAGACTTTAACACTCAATTTTCTCCTCTAAATCCATCTATTTCTCTGAAACAAGTCATTGCTGTTACTATCATCATAATCATCTAGGCCACTTGGGACTTCAGGCCTCACCACCTTTCTTCCAATGTCTCTTCTCACTCAGTCATGTGCCATGTGTGATACACGCCTAGGTGATCATGTATCTTTCGATACATGACTGATGAGGCAGATTTTTTCCCACGGTAGGTTGCCATTTCTTTCTGCAGTAAGCCAGTTGCCATCCAAGGCTATAGAACTTGGTCTGTCCCACTATTTAGCCATAACTGGGAAGAGAAGAAGAGGATTCATACCTTTCCCAAAGGTATTAGCACGTAAGTGAATGTAATGGATTCAACTGGAGTTCAAACTCAGCTCTCTGATTCCTCAATCTGAGTTGCTATCCATTACTCCACCGTTCCTCCTCCTCACTATCAAATTATAAATGCTTATTTGTAGAATTGTTGATTTTGTATCAGTAACAAAGGACATACCTTACTTTTTTATAGCTAAGGTCAAGTTGCCATATTTGTTTTTTATTATATTTAAAAAAATATTTCAATTTTTAATGAACTTTTTTAACAAAATTTTTTCAGAGCAATGTGAAAGGAAAATATTTCATTAATATGGAAAGAATTTTTTAGGTTTTATTTATAATAAATGTTGTTTATTAAATATACAAATGTAAAAGACATATATTAATAATCAATAAATGAAATCCTTTAGTTACTAAAGGATTTAATTTATTGATTATTAATATATGTCTTAGTTTAGTATATATTCATAGAAATATTAAAACTCTACAGTAATTTGTTTCAGATTAGAATTGAATCAATACTAACAAAAATAGAAGTGATCACATATCAGTGCTACATGTACGGTCATAAAACTAAAACTACATTCATACAAAAAAGGTTTTAACTTACTTGTATGCATCTTAATATATACTAATGAATGTTACTCTCATTTATTTAGTGAAACAAAATCTTTTCACTAAAGTAGATTTATTATAAGTTTACTGATTAGTGAGACAGAAGAAAAATTTTGCTGAATGAGAAAAACTTCTTTATTATCAAATCACAAGTCAATTAATATGTCTTCAGTTTTTCTATGAGGTGTTCACAGACAAATCTCTCTAGATTATAATTACAATGTTATAAGCTATTTTATTTTTATTTTATTTTTTTATTTAGCTTGATTGTTTTTAAATGCGAAAGCTGACAGTTTAGGATTTGGATAAATCAGGCAAGAGAAAAAAATTTAAGTAGGAAATAATAGTTACTGAGCGTTTTATTTGTTTCATTTCTTTTCTATTGAGTGATAAGTAGAATTTTCTTTCTGGCTGGAGTACTAAGAACATTTTCTGATTGATATGGACAGATAAAATAACACTTAGTGAGTTGAAATCATTTTAATTATTTTACAGCTGCTGCAGTAAGCAAATGTGTAATATAAGGTAAGAACTTTGCTTTTCTTGTTTCGATTTTGGATTGATAAGAGTTACATAAAATGAGAAAAAAAAAGAAATATACCAAATTTTCTAAACTGCAATATTTCAATTTATGCAGAATGATAGTAAAAATAGAATTTGTTTACTTTGGGTAAAATAGCTGTTTAAGCTACATGTTTACTTTGGGTAAAATAACTGTTTAAGCTACATGGCAATTCATTTATGAGCGGATAAACATATTGGTTCTTCTCATTAAATTTAAGACATTTGTCTTCGGATTGGTGAAATTATTAGTTTTATGATTCAATGACAAAGTTTTCGAGAGAAAATGGAAACCAAAAGAACACTTATATTTAGCATCAGAAAGAGACAGGTTCAATTTCCAAGGTACATAATGAGGAACAAGGGTTTTTAAAAATTTGACACTTACAGGAAATATTGAAAGCAAGAGGAACAGAGGAAAGCAATGTATAACCTACCAAATGGCTTGTGTACATGGTTAGCAGAACAGGAATTAGGAAATATAGCAAAAAAATCAACTTTACTATGAGCTACAAAGGACAAGAAGCTGTGGAGTACCCTGATCGCCAGCGTCCTACAGTGACACAGCACATAGAAGAAGTCCTCTAAGCTAAAAGGAAGGGGAATTATTTAAGCAACCTCATTGTGCCCCTCCCCACAAAAAAAGAGAATTATGCACACATGATATGAATAAGAATAGCAGTCTTAATTCATCTTCTATTTATGGTAATTTTCAAAGCATAACTTAGACATGGCACAAGGCCGAAAGTGTGGAGTACCCAGTGAGGATCAAACTCGCTACTTAATCGTAATTGTTCTAGCAAGACAAGCTTGTTAACTATTACACCTCATTGAGGTGTCCTCATCTTCGACTTATGTATTGACAGTGAAAATGATTGGTTTCCATAAGACGTTTTTGCATTAAGTCAAGTACAAAAAAAAACAATCATACAATTTTGTTAAAAGTCTACACTAGGTTACTGGATCTTAGTCCCAGTAACTAATAACAACAAAAGATTTGCATTTATTAAAATACTATCATAAAAAGAAAAAAAATTAAATGAATATTTTGAAACATCTTATCTTCTTCCTCCCCATTAACAGTCTATCTGAAAAATGCAGGCTTTTTAATATTTCACTCGAGTTCACAAGAATTAGTTTTATAGGTGTAAAAAAGTACAGCCAACTAGTACATTTTTGAATTATTTTTATTTAAATATAACCATATTTAAAATATTGAAAATGGAAATGTATGTTCTAAAGCATTTAACATTTTTGAGAGTTTAAACTGACATGTTTTTGAAGCAATAGTCGATTACAATAAATTATTATATATATAATTACTAAAGTATTACAGAATTCTGCAAAGTAATTTATACTTAAAAAGATAAATTTTAATATCTCCAAAGAAGGGAGAGAGATATAAAGAGAAAACTATTTAGATATATATATGCATATGCATATGTCTGCTACATGAGATATTATTCTGAAAGTCAATGTTTTCCAAATAAAATTGGTATTAACCAACTGATGTTAATAAAATGTTTAAAATATATTTATATGATGAATATACCATATGAATTTCAGCTATTATAACTATTTTAATTAAAATATAGACAGTAACTTATATAGTAGTATGATATTTTATTATACAAAAATGGAAAAAAAAAAGAAAAAGAACAAAAAATGTGTAAAGCCTAACATGAGGAGAACATGATGAAGAATTGCATGTACTTGATTCCTTGCAGTTGTGGCAGAGAATATAAAGGTGAAACAAGCCACCCACTAAAAGTAAGGCTGGAGGAATATTGAAAAGCCATAGTGAGGGATGAGACAATGAAATTGAGCATAGCTGATCATGTATAGAAAGAAAGGAGTAGTCATCAGCTCCTGTGGAATCAAGTGAAAATACTGAACAAGGAAGAACACTGGAGAGTTATATGTCTGAAAGAATCAGTGCATATGCTAGGTTATGAAGACCTTCTTAGTAGGCCTAGCATAAAAATAAATACAATATAGGTGCTGCTAATAAAGAAAAACAAATTACAGTAAGTCTGCAGCAGCAGCAATCAAAACATGAGCAATAGCAGCAGTCAAAAAATTACAGGCAGCAGCAACAGGCGTTATAACTCTAATCTGCAGGTAGGTTAGGTTTAAGGCTCCAAGTTCACTATAGCAAATTGTCCTATGAGTTAAAACATTGGTTTGTGAATTTGGTGATATAGTGTTTGTGAGTTCAATCCCAGGGCTGAACAGTCAGTGTATACTTTCATTCAGTGGAAACAGGGTGAGCAATAAATAAGAATAAGAACTGGATACTGGAACAAGAACAGTCAACCCCCATAGATTAAATGAAGGGTTCATTTCAAAATTCCCTATAAGTTACCTAGCTCAACATACACCTGAGGGAGGCTGGAGGGCACAACAAAGATGAGGACATTAGTGTGAATATAAATGATTTTAAGAATGTCACAAAAAGATATTTCAGAAAAATTAAGAATAATGAAAAAGAAAAGTGGATTGACCAGCAACAAAACATTTGAAGAAGCTGATGTTGCAAATGTGAACAGATTAAAATATGCAAAATATTAAGAACATTGAATAAAAACATAGAAGACACCAAACTACCACCTTTAAGTAAACATCACCAAATGAAATGTGCAAGATGGTAGAAGAATTAATTCAACAAGAATTTTTAGTGATGTTGTTGTAGACCAACATTGGAAGAACCTGATACTAGGCTAAAGGTTGGGTCCTTTACAGAAATAGTCAATCAACGTGACTTAGAAGATGACTGAGAGGAGGTGAAGTAATGTTTTGACCTAGTATTGTAGACAGTAAAATTATAGAGTACATCAAAATTGATAACGGTCCCAAGATAAATGCAGAGAATTTCTTGGACAAGTTCTTGGACAGGGCATTTTTTGAGTCGTTCATATCACAATCAAGAAACCTTTAATCTAAAGGGCATATTCATGCAAGACAATTCTCCTTAACATTTTACAAAGCTGACTATTGTCCCCATTGATGAAAATGGTTTAAAAGAAATCAACATAACAGAATATTCCCCAGCCTCTCCAGGTATTAATCCAACAGGAAACTTGTAATCCATCATTAAAAGTATATGAGAATGAAAAAACAATATTTAAGCAAAGGAAATCTTTGAGAAGCAATAAAAACTGCTGCAAGTAATGTTAAAATTGAAAGAGTAGAAAAGTTAACAAAATGAAAAAAAAAAAAAAAAAAGACAGATGAAGGTTATTAGGAGCCTATATAAGATAAAGTAATAATAAAAAAATAATTTATTCAGGTATGTTGGATATTGTGTATATCAAATATACGTTTCTATGGGTGTGTATTTTTTAAATTTATTTATAAATAAACATTTATGCAACACTTATTGATATGATAAGCTAAAACTCTCATAATAAATATAAATACATTCTGAAAACTTTATTAACATTGGTTTGTTAATAGCATTTTTATTGTGAAAACATTGATTTGCATAATAAAATTTGATATTGTGGATTAGGCGTTATCTTTTGGATAGCATAGATTCAAATTTAGGACACTTGTGACAATTCTGTTACATTTCTGTGTCAATTGCATTCCTTCTATGTCATTATTACTGATGAAAAAAAAAAAAAATGCCATAACACTCCCTTGGTAAATTTGCTAATATAATGATAATCAAATGAAAGACATCCACTTAACTAATTCTTTAAGTCAACACTGACATAGGATATTGTTAAAATTTCAAGTTTAGCACATGTATACAAAGTTTATTATGGAGAAAAGATGAAATTTCTATGTACTTTGATAAAAAAGAAACTATAAATAATAATCTTATTATAATTCTACTTATCCTTCCTTTAGTTCATTAGTTAGCTCATATGTTACACCCTGCCAATACCTCATAAATAATAGACTAGTCGATTCTGATTGAAGGAATGACGGAAAAGACATATCAGAGATGCTGTTTGATTTCAGTGAGAAAAAGAAAGAAGGAAAAAAAAAAAAAATTCAAACAGGAAAAATATGAAAGGTACTACTAGTAAATAAATACATCAATAAATACTAAATATGAAAGGTACTACTAGTAAATAAATATATCAATAAATACTAAATATGAAAGGTACTACTAGTAAATAAATATATCAATAAATACTAAATATGAAAGGTACTACTAGTAAATAAATATATCAATAAATACTAAATATGAAAGGTACTACTAGTAAATAAATACATTAATAAAGTGTGAGCACCTAGTGTAATGATGATGATGATGTTGAAGCAACACTAAAGAAGTGTTGTCTCTAAAATGTTACTTCCAAATCAAATATAAAAAAATCAGAAGATGCTTCAAGGAACTTGATCAGAAAATACAATAAAGTATATTTTATGAATATTAATTTATTATCTGAATAAGAAATAAGGATGGGGACTAAGCATAAAATATGCTACAAAATGAACTACAATTGAAGAAAAAAACAATAATAATTGTATACAACAATGAGTAATGTGACCTTCTCTGAATGTATCATAGTTTCTCTGCCTGTAACTTATGGCATGCTAAAGAAAACAGATATACAAAATTAACAAATGAATCCTATCTGGATTTTAGTTTTGGACCTGGAATTAAACCAGCAAGTGACATATTCATTATGTTTGCTGCTTCAGCAGTGATCAGGAATTTGTAAATACTAAGTCTGTCAAAGTGCACAGATACTACACTGAGCCTAGACAAAAACATCTTGCATCTAATAAAGATTATCGCAAAGAGAGAAATTTCAATTTTTAAAAAAAAAAGTCTCATACTATTTGCGAAAGATAAGTGGATAGTTTTAATGATATACTGAGATGAAGAATATTTTTAGAATTGATTTTCTTTAAACATATAAAATAAATTAAAGAATACTAATTCAGTATTTGAGTGGAAGATTATTCTGAGAATATAAAAAACATGTCATTTTAGCTTCTGTAATTTGAAAAGTCATTATAATTAAAAGTAACAAAAGTCATCAGATCATAAGAACAACTGTTGCAAAATATCCTTTTGCAAGTACAACATGAACTCTAGCACATATGAAATATGAAAATCATGGACAAGGCCTTGGTAACCTAATTAATCTATTTTACTTTAGAATCTTTCATTGATGTAAAAAAATAAATTGAGCAGGTTTTTTAATCCCATCCAATTCAAATAATAATTTTAAAATGGAGTCTTTAGAAGGCAAATTAGGGAAAACAGTTGAGATTATCCCTGTCATAACTTATACACTTAAAATTTTATTCATCAAGAGAAATTTGTAAAGTATTTTACAATTTGATAATGTTAATTTTCTTTACAATGTTTCAGGGTTTCACTCCTATTACAATAGAGATTTTCAGTTACCAACAGCTGTATCATCTACAATATCTAAGGATTCCCTTTTTGTTACTATTAATGAGTCTCACTACACTTGATTGGGATTGAACAACAGATCTTGTGTCCTCTAATACTTTGCTATAATTACTAGCTTCACCACTAGGTAAAAATAGGGAAAACAATTACGGAAGAATAACTTTGCAAATTAGGTGAGCAGCTTCTGCATTTCCTGTACAAGATAAAGTGTTTTTAACAGGTCTACATATCCATTTTCTTTCCCATTATTTCACTTAAAAATACCTTTGAAAAAGCTTAACACTGTTTATTGAAAAGGAACAAAATACCCAATGGAAACCTAAAAAAAAAAGTGGGGCTTGTTTCCTGGGACTTTTGTTCAGTTAGATTCTATTTGTTTATTTGTTTATTCTGTCTTCTTTTGATGAATAAAAGAACTTCTACCAGTAACACTAAAGCATTGAATATTTATTTTCTGGTTCAAAAAGAAAAAGAAAGATTTGGGCAATTTTATTTGCTTGCAAAAGGAAAAAGAAAAATTCTAAAACCTTAGTTAGAAAAAAAAAAAGGCAAAAAGGAGTGAAATGTTTGCAAAATGAAAATGAAGAAAATAAAAGAAAAAGAAGTCTTCAAGTGATGAAAAAAAAGAAACAAACAGATAACAAGGAAGAATGGAAAAAAAAATCAAATGAAGAAAAAAATAAAAACAAATAAAAGGAATAACATTAAAAAAGAAAAAAGTAAAAGTCTATGAAGAAAACAGAAAGAGATAAAAAAATTACTTTATGAAAAAAAACTAATAGCATTAGTTGGTAAAGTGTAGACATATCACAAAATTTAAAGATGACATCAAAACATAATATGGTTAAGCAATATTTGTCTGAAATATCAAAAGAAAAAAAGGGCTACTCGTAAAAATAGATAGAATGTGTTCTAAGCAATAATCAAGCAGTCTCTCTTATTTACCATTCTAGTGGTCAGTTTCAGGTTGCATCATCATTTTCTCTTGACCACTCCAGAAGAAAGAACTAAAAGTTAGTCCAGCTTTGACCAAACAAATGAGCCTTTGTGTGAAAATGATTCTGACTTTTTCCAACATGTTAAAAATTCTTAAAGAAGAGAAAAGTCATCATTCCCTTTTTGAAATTCTCCAATTTTAGCAATTTACCAGTTATGACTGAAGACTGTAAATTCACAAAAATACATAAGTTCTCAATGAGAGACGGAATTTTATAGACACATAGGAATTTTATTTTTTTTTTTTTTTTTGCATTGATCAGGTGTAATATACATAAAAAGAGTGTATATTATAAAAACAAAAAAGAAAAATCTGATTTTAAACCTCTGCTACCTTGTTGTCATATCCAAACATGGAAAAGGCTATGGAAGTAAATACAGACATAAAATGTGGAGTATACCGTCCACACCCCCACACCCTGCAGGTAGATCGCTATTAACACTGACAAACATAGCAACTTCAGCAGCCAAGCCAGTCACAAATGTGATGCCCTGTATTCCTTTGGATCTTGTTGGTACAGCTGAGAGTGCGGACCATATGATCTGGGCAGTGCATGGCTTCTGTATACCATCACCCAGGCTTGCACCCTGCAGAAGTCACTCTAGTCCTACTACCAAAGGACTGAGTTTTGACTATGATAAACAAACTATTATTCTGATATTTATTTGTATTATCTTCAGCACAACATTTTCTTGCTTATTGATAAAATACTGATTACTGAAAATTGTTTAATATACTTTTAGAATTATTTTCCGTTAAGTTTTAACCTGTTGTTTTTTTTTCATTTTCCATTTCTTTTCTACTCCTACACAATGACACACAACATCTCTGTTAACATGAGGAAATGGATTATGCAGCTATTTTTTGAAAATGGGTCCCCAAGAGCCAACATATTAATCAAATCTACAACAGGAAACAAACTTTAAGAAAATATTAGGTTGTGACTTGGCAATAGTCAAGAGACAGTTTCCTAAGAGAGAGAGAAAAAAAATGACCAGTCAGTTAAGTGTAAACAGCCACAAGCTACATGTAAGTAGCTCAAGATATCACAAGATATAAACATCAGTGGGCAGTGTCATGACATAGAAGATTAGCTAATACATTATGTGCTTGCCATATAAATGTAGGTTAAAGAAAGACTAGAAGGTTTTCCAGCTTTAATTGAATTTAAACTTTATTTGGTACAGAGTCAAAGTTATTATGTTAAAAAAAATAGAACAAATTACCTTTTTTAACATTTTAAAATAGAAATCACTGAAATATATCTTAGGGTTTAATTTAAGAATGTCATTTACTGAATAGTATTATTGATAGATAAGCCACTTTCAGAGTTCTCTTTCAAATCCAACTATTAATTGATAAAATCAGTTAGTACTCATAGCAAAGAAAGGCATGTACTTCAAAACTCATTCATGCCAACAAGTTTACAGAGGAGCATTTAGAATTAAATTTCAGTTTCATTTCATCTACAGGTAGAAGTAGGAATTTTCTATATTCCTTGTTCTCTTGCCAGTTGTCTTAATGTCAATTCACCAATCTTTTCATGCATTTGTAACTTTTTCAAAATAACAAATATCATATACAGAAAATGTTGCTTATTTTCTTCTCACTTCAGTTAATATCCTGGTGTCTTGTTATGGCCAGTTTCTCTTATTTCTTTAATATTGAAGATTGAAAAACAATATTCTAATTTAAACAAATTAAAAATCATGAATGTTAATATATCAGATGTCACAAAAGAATGAAAATGATATATGTCTAATGCCATCTAATAAAAACAAAATGAATCTTTTTGTCTTCCCAATAAAGATACTGAACAAATATATAGAGAATAGAACAATATATAATGAACCTTTTGGTCTGAGAATTTGAGAAAACTTGTTCTCATCATTGTTTTTATCTCCTCTTCAACTACAATTCACTTCAGTATCTGTCTATATTTCTGAGATGAAGTATTATGTACACTATTTACATTGCCCGGACTATCATCCTCATCTTTGTTGCCATATTTATCACAATGTTTTGGCCATTGTATGCTCTGGCCTTCCTCAAGGACACATGGCACAGTGGATAAAGGTGTTAGTTAGATCCATTGACAGGACCTAAAGAGTGTGAGTTCAATACCTAGTTAAGGCGGCAGAGAAATTAGAGAGGGGAATTAACAGGATATAACTGATGACATCCATTAGACATGGCACGTGGAACTAGAACAGTCTACCCCAGTGAGCGAAATAAAGGGTTCAGTTTGACATTCCAACCACCTGAAGAAGGTTGGCATGTACAACGACCCAAACATTGTGATAAATATGGCAACAAAGTTGAGGATGATAGTCCAAGCAATGTAAATAAATGTACAATTCACTTCTCTGTCCTTCTTTAGCTAAATGTGTCCAGTGAAGATTCTTGTTGGTGTTATTTTGCTCTAATATCTAGTAATAGTAATGGTACTATATCTGCCAACTCCCTCTAGTTCACATCTTCAAATTCTGTTATATTTCTCATTTAACTGTGACTTTATATTCACTCCTTTAATCTTGTATTAAAAAGAGTGATTTTCTTTTCTTTCTTAAAGAAAGAAAGAAGATATATATGAAATATACATACAAGTACAGATATAAAAATACACAACCTGGTTCTTTTTCATAACTCTTTTGATAAAGGAGATAGCTGTTGCATTAGTCACATTGCTATAAACATACTTTTTTGAATAGCTGATAAACTGACATACTAACTTTTTGCTATTCTTTTATATTTTCTTTCTTATCTTCATTTCATTCAACCCATTGTAAAAATTTTAGAAACAGAATCTACAAGCATTTTTACACACATACAGTTATATTATCAGTACTTACCACCGAGTGATCAACAAAAGAAATTCTTTTTTACTTTATGTATATTATCAATATATGTAATTCAAATTTCAAATTGGAATGTCCCGATATTTCTGAACCAATCTTTTTCCGTTCTTCTTTATTTGCCCCAATCCTTGTTTCTCTCAAATTCTTTCTCTACTTTTTTTTCCAATAGACTTTTGTCTCTGACTTAGAGCTCTCCAACACATATATACAAAAATAATTACAGAGAATACAGTATATAGGAGGGAGAGTGAATTGAAGATATGGATTAAATCCAACAAAATATATTTAACATGGAAGAGTGGGAGAGTGTATACATACATGTACTTCTTGTTGGGTAAGACTATCACAAGCTATCATTGTAAGACTTAGTTGTGTTTTGATTGGATATGGCTCTTTGAAATGCAAAAAAAACTTTTAAAATATATGACACAAAGTTGGCCGTTTTTGTGACTGTTTACATGTCTTTTCAGCTCACAAACTGGCTTGCAAACTTTTCCACTAAAATTACATGAATTCTCAATACTTAATGCCATTTTGAACTGCGGAATAAGATATAGTGATTTTCCAAGCCTAGCTTAGATGTGGCACAAGGCTGAAAGTAGGGGGAACCTAGTGAGGATCGAACTCACTACTCAGTCATAACTTCTAGTGAGACACGCTTGCTAACCATTACACCGCTTTGAGATGCCCCTGTGGAATAGGATATGTTTGATGGCTCTATGTCATTCTCTTCTTGGTTTCAGCCTCAATAACATGGAAGATTTTTGTAGGTAACAATAAGGACAGAAAATTTGGACAATTAAAAAAAAATGACAACATGCTGGATATACATATGTGCAGACATATAAGTATATTGTAAAATTTGAGTACATATTTGTAGGACAGTCATTCTTGTAATTATTTTCACATAATCTTAGCAATTACATTCTTACAATTTTCTTTTGCATTTTTCTCCTCTGTATATGAATGAATGTCTATGTTGTATGTAGTCATGCTAAGTTTAAGTCTAGACAATCAATTGCTAATCCTCAACATGTATGATTGAAATTTCCCTACTGGCCACTTTTTTGTACTTCATTAAAATATGGAAAGCTGGTCAGATTCTCAATATATATACATATATATATATATATATATACATAAATAAAGAATATGAAGAAATATAGTTTTAAGGTG
Source organism: Acanthosepion lycidas (assembly GCA_963932145.1). NCBI lineage: Eukaryota > Metazoa > Mollusca > Cephalopoda > Sepiida > Sepiidae > Acanthosepion > Acanthosepion lycidas. The sequence goes on along the minus strand of OZ010585.1, from coordinate 108,942,777 downwards.
AGCTATATTTATGGGATAAAGTGCTCAATATCAGAGATAGAGTGTATGTAAATATAAATATAAAAGTGAACACTGAAGTCAATACTCATGCTAGACACAATCGTCAGGCAGCCTGACAATTGCATCTAGCATGAAACAGCCGGTCACCTCTGAGTGTTGACTTCAAAGCTTCATCAGGGAATGAGATATAAAGAAAAAAAGAAATTATGGTATTTTTATTTTTGTGATATTCATTTGATTTGTTAAGCAGCAAGAGTGTAAGTTATAGCATTTCTGAATATATGTAATATGTATTTAAACTAATTTCTAACTACTTACTCATATTCAAAACTGTGGCGAATAGATATCTAAAGTTACTTTTTCTCTTTCCACATTATAATTTTATTCAATTTCTTTACAAGTAAATTAAAATAACAGCACATGGTTAAGATGCCATTTTACTTGCCAATATTGACCAGTGTTTTTCACAATTGCAGACATTTTGCATATCTGGTTTAAAAAAGAATGTCTACAAAGCATTATAAAACAAGAACAGGTCACTAGGTTTCAGTGGAAGACGTCCTTCTGGGGGCACTTAGGCTCATGCATCTATGAATTTTACATAAATTCACATCTGGTTTCAAATAGATACAATGTAAGTAACACTTGATACTTCCTAGGAAAAATAATTTAATAGGTGTGGTTGGAATTACGAGCTTAAAACATTACAATTGCCAAAACACAACCAGCAGTATTAGCCCCAACAGATTAGAAAAATCTGCTGACTTGTAAGATTATTCAGATTCATATGACCTTTTAAAAATAATTTTATATATAGAATATGCATATGTATACAAGTATATTTTAGAATATTAAGTTGACATTGAAACTTCAGATGTGATACTATTATACATTAGGTATTCAACAGAAAAATCAGTATATTTTTAAAAAAAAATGGTACATATGTACAACTTAGGAAAGCAGAAAAAATATTCAATAAAACTACTCTCAGCCAAAAAGATGGCCTTGATTTGGCCTTGGAAGCAATTATATATCCAGATTAGATGGTTCTTATTCATATTGGCAATCATGTCCATGATGGCAGACTTTAGCAAATGAAGCAATATTAAGGTGCCACTGTTTAATTACCTGCTCAGATGTACTAACCTTAGAGCTAGAAGGCTACTTGTTGTGTGGATGACAGGATTATGAAAAATTCTTAGTCAACCACTCTGGGTCCCATGAGCCATATGGGGGGAACAGAGTTCTGTTAGAATATGTACAGAAACAACACTCAATCCGGTGTTTGATTATTATGTTAAGCACCTTAATGAGGGTGGTAATGGTATTGACCTTGAGAACCTGTGAGAAAAAGTCAGGTATTATGTCATAGCCTTAATTTTTTATGACCTCCTAGGACCATCAGACATGATATGAACTGTGCATCCATCACCATGGGCTCCACATAGAGCCACCTATCATTTCTCCTGTTTATCTGGACATTTTCAAGAAGCTATATGTAGGGGGTTAATGCCACCAGTATGATATATCTTTTCATTTCTTATGCCATGTTAATATTCTTGATAAGGCTGATACAAAGAGGAATTTTTATTTTTATATCAACATGGCAGACATATATGGATAAACTATTTTCTCTTCTTTCTATATTTCATTTCATAAAATTCAAATAAATAAATTTCAAAATAAGGTTTGCAAATGAGATTGGGTAATCTTCTTTCTTTTTGTATAAAACTTCATTTTACTATTTACTATAATGATTTTTGTACATTATGAGCAGATCTTTCAGTTAGTTGTATCAATTGCAACTGACCTAATCCTAAAATATCTTATCTATCAAAAATAATGTCTAGAATTTTAAATTCTAACTTCCATTATACATGAAGATAAAAGGTATATGTATCCAGAATATAATGAATTTGAATAAAGTCAAAAACAAGGAAGCAAAACAGTACAAAACTATCAACTGAAACACTTGAGCCTTAAAAAAACAGTTTGTTTTGAATCCTACAAGAATTTATAAGCAATCTTTTCCACTTTGAACTTTAATACTGAAAAGAAACATTGTATGAATCATTCTTAAAAAGAATCAGTGCAGGACAAATGGTTTCTACACTTATATAAGATCATTGCTGGAATGAGGACCATGTCTTATTCGGCAATACAGGACAAAATCAAATAAATGTATATTAATAAGTAATGAATACATTATAAATCTTCTCTAAAAACCTACATAAACAAGCACTCTGTACTCCCTTAAATGAGAACTCAATAACCTTATGTGGCAATTTTCCTTGTGAGAAGAGATTTTCAACCTTTCTATTTATCATTACTATTTTCTAATGTCATCAGCTGTTTCTCATATTTCTTTTTGCTGAAGTAGATAAAAATTGTTTTTCCTTTTCTTTCAAATCTTTTTTTCACAACGAGGTAAATTTATGATAAAATGCAAAACTAGTAGAGTATTAAATACAGAATCTCATATATCCTAGCCACCTGCCCAATAACCTTAAAGAACAAGGACATTTTGAAGAAAATTATTTTTGCATAGGAATCTTTGGAATTCAGTCTCTCAGCATTTTAATAGACATCTGTCAGAAGAATCCTTTCATCACCAAATTTAAAACCTTATTCTAAATAATTACCCACAAGGAAATGTTTAGTGACAAAATTTGAAATTTACTGTCACACTGTATCTTATTTGTTTTATCTATGTATAACTTTAAAAAATACCTTTGTGATTGTCATGTTTGTAACAGAAATAATACATAATTATTCATGAGAAAACTACTTATTTTTAACTTCCAGTTGCAATTCAGAAGTTTTAAGTTTATAAAACCCAAAAGTTTCTCTTTTATACACAGAAATTCATATCATTATTCAGTCATTATTCAGCCTGTAACTTTATGCAAGTTTTCAGATAAACCATATATTCCATCATAAAAGAATAAAAGTTTTGATTTTCTAATATCTTGAGCTTGTTGCAACCACTGACCAAAGAATGAAATAAATTTTGAAGAATTTGAAGTTCAGAAAATACACTACATATGGAAGAACTTTCCATTCCATTCTTAATTTACATTTACTACATCATATATGTCATGCAGCAAAATAACAAGCAAACTTCCTTTGCTCAAGAAAAGGTTTTTTCTCTTCCAATGTATCATAAAAATCATTTGATTGAATTTACCTCTGATTGTCTTACACTTTCTTTAAAAGATCTTCCAATTCCTCAATTTCAAGTTCTGTGTTCTTCCAGTGCATTCTTTAACTACAAACTTCTTTTATAAACTTTGTCAACTATTTCTGACACATATACTTTCAACCAACTGAACTATTATTATAAACTTCAATGAACCATTGCCTAGATTTTGCTACATTTTTTCAAGCATAAAGAGTAAACATTAAAAATGATTATATTCCCTCAGGATTTTCACTAAAATAAAGTAAAAATTACCACTCCACAAAAAATTCTTTAAATGCCTGCATATACAAACAGTAAAGAGCTGAATAGATTTCAAAGATGCTTCAAAGATTTAACACTGTTAAAAATTAGTTCTGTAAGTTTTTTCATTAACATAATTTGAACAAAAAGTTTTTAGGAAAAATATAATTACCAACTGTTGAGAAATAAATCTTATTTCTTATTGCCTCATTGTTTAACTATCAAGCAATCTCAAGAGATTATTTTGTATTCTTTGATCAAAACAATCCAAGTAGTTTTAAATTTGCCCTACTCCATTCTTTGTTGTCCAGTTATAACTTTAATGAAATATCTAAGCTTTATGAAAGGCAGAAAACATGATGTAGCATTTATCAAACAGTAAATGAACAAATAAGTAGTTACATTTTAAATTATTAAGCATAATTATCCTGTTTATAAGTTAAGGAAAAATAAATAAACTACAAAGAGCAGTCTGTTAAAGTAGAAATTAGTATTAGGTCGGTGCAAAAATAATGTCGGTTTTTGACGTATTTTTAACGTCAAAAAACGACGTTATTTTTGCACCAATCTAATATAATAAACCGATTTCAGAATAATGTAGAAGAAAGTAAAACAAAGTAAAAGGAAACATTTTTAACATCATCTTAGTACATCGAAGATATTATCAGTTTAGTTATGATTCAGTTAATTATATAAAGTTGTTGACATGAAAGGGAAATTCAAATTATCTTTCAGCCAATCAGAAGCTGAGAAGAATAAGCAAAGGACATGAAGGGGGAATCCAGTGAGAGAACACAAATACATGCAAAGTTAAAATAAGGGGAAAATTGCTGCTGTTGTCATCAATACTAACATAAAGGTGGCCTGAAATCACTTCTGTCAGGTGCATAGATGTTAAAAAAGAAGAAAAAGAAAAAAAGAAGAAGAATATAATGTGTTAAAATAGTTGTGACAGATAAGCCCAAAAGGGACAATTATGTAGTCCAATCATTTGCTGGAGGTCAAAGGGATAAAAGTAAAAAAAAAAAATGGAAAAAAAGGTTTTTGTATAGGGTTACTCCTATTCACATTTTAATCTCTTACCAACTATTCATCAGGCAAGACATTTTTACATTTTTTTTTTCCTTTTTACTTTTTTGCATTGCTTTTCCTTTATCCATCATGAAGCACCAACAACAAGTAAGGTAGATCTTTTCAAAGTTTCCCTTGCCTATTAACAGGTGTATTTCCAAGATGGCAGCAGGTTTAAAGGTGAGAAGCTACAAAAAATGCTATAAAAATGGGGACAAGAAAAAACATAAGAAAAAAAAAAAAAATAGAAATAAAAGGGAAGAAATGCTAAAAGGAGCAAATTACTAGGAGTTAAAAAAATAAGGAAGTGAAAAATGAAGTAGAAAAAAAGGGAAACAAAAAAGAAAAAGGGCAGAGAAGAGGGTGGTGAAGATGAAAAAGAAAAAAAAAAGATGAAAGAAAGAAAATAAGAAATAAGCTGAAAAGATTAAGTAACAAACAAAAGAAAAAGAATGTAGTAATACAAGAATAAAAAATGAAAGACAAATGTGTACACACTAAAAGTGCATTAAGTCAAACATCTCAAAGATTCAGTTTAGTTTTAGGCAGTTCTTCTAACAATAAAGATTCAAGAAAGAGAAGTTGAAAAGTTGAAAATAAGTTTTAAAAATGTATCTAGCAAAAATTATAACCTGAAATATCTTGTAACATGGTCTGTTTATTTTCTACTGATAAATTTAATTAATATCTTCCTTGGCCTAAGGAAGACATTTCCATTACTTATAACTTTTTGAAGAATGTTTTCACAATCTCTCAAAAATAAACAGAGCAAGAAAGATAATGACAATGGTGTGAAACCAAAAAAAAAGAAAAAGAAAAAAGGAATACAAAATGATCACTTCAATAATATATGCATATAGTTAAGAGTTTTACATGGGGTAGGGGTTAATAATCTTGTTTTGCACACTGTTACAACAGTAATCAGTTCAGTGTTTAATGGTGTTCCCACACTGGCAGTTTGACACAGTTGAGAATAAGTTAGAATTTACAGAAAAGGAGATGAAGAAAGAATGAACTGGAAGTAAGGAAATACTAAATAGAAAACAAAAGATGATAAAAAGGAAATAGAATAATAAGAAGAGATGATCATATCAAGAATAAAACTGCAAAAAACAAATTAAAAAGAAAGTAGACCAGATTTAACCTTTCTTTTTAGAAATTAAAGTAATAATGTATTTTCAATAATTTTATAGATTTTTAAAAATACTTTTATTTTTGACATAATGGAATAACCTGTCACTCCGATGAGTGACTACACTATAGGTAATAACTACCTATAAGTATCTGTAAGTCAACGGACTACAGAATCTAGCTGAAATATTTTGGCTGCACTATCAAACTCTCTGCTTTCGGGCAGAGAGGAACCCAGACGAGGCTATGCCGAAGGGCAGAGTCTTGTCCGGGGTGGTAGACAGCTACCTGACCACGTTTTTTTATGGGGTCTACAGGGAATTTTTGCCCGAGCCTACAGGCTTGGATACCCCACATTAAAATCGGCCTTATGCCACATCCAACTGTGTAGGGAGGTTGGCAAATATACTAGCTGGAATCTTTTCCAGCTGTGCTGCTCAAACTCTCTGTCTCCGAGCAGAGAGGATCCCCTGACGAGGCTATGCTGAACAGCAGAGTCTCATCTCAGGAAACAGCTACCTGACCCTATTTTATATGTGGTCTACGGGAATTTTTGGCTGAGCCTACGGATTCGGATGCCCCACATTAAACCCAGCCTTGTGCCACATCTGATCGCGTGGGGAGGTTAGTAAATACACTAGCTGGGATCTGTTGAGTACGACTCAGACTTATACGAGAACTACCGACCTTCCAATAGTAGCACTCACTACTGGATTGACTGGATTTTTTAATACATTCATTCATATTGATAATATATAAAATAATTTATTCATCAGTATCCATGTATATTTTAATCTAACATTGGTAAGCGAACTAATACTTTGCAATCTGCTATGTAATACATTGTACTAATTTGTTTTAATCATTTTTTGTCAGATGTGGAGATAGAAGAAATAATCATGTAAATATCTAATCAATCAAGTTGAAGAAAACTTATCATCTGAAAGTGATTTATCTGACAAAGATTTTTACTTACAACAATGTAAGAGATAATAAATGTTTACTATATTTTATGATCAATTGGATGTTACCCAGTATGATTCTTGATGTAATGGAATAAACAATCATCTTCATGAATGATTACACTATAGGTAGTAAGTACCTATAAAGTCCACTCTCTATGAGAGACTCAAGGACAGGGAGTGAGAGTGAGAGTGAGACGACACAAGCATGTCCAATCTTCCAATAAGTGGCACTCACTACTAGATTGACCAGTGCGTATAACTTTACCGTATTACATATTGTACTTGATGTGTACAATAAACCTTTCTTCTATTATCCACTTGGTGTTATGTATTTATTCCCTTAGCACGGAATATAACAATTCTCCTTCAAGAAAGATTTATATTTTTTTATATAATTGTTTACTAAGGATGCACATTTAATTGTATCACAACAAGTAAAGGGGGAACTTATACAATTATAAATAGTGTCTACGTTTTTAGCAAAAGAAAAAACTTACCGATTATGGACTGCAGAACAGTTGGTGTTAATCATGTGATTATCTATAAAATATAAAAAAAAGAAAAGAGATTATCTATTGCAAATAGCTGACAAAGTGTACCTAAACCATTTTAGCAATCACATTTAAGTAATTCACAATAAATAAGTGGAATTATTATGCAGATAAATAACTGTCACATCATGAATTTGGTAACCCATTGGAATGATAAGGGCATGTGTGTTGGGCAAGATAATCTGATGGACACCATTCTTGTTCAGGTTGGTTTTGAATTCAGAGTTTTCCTTCTCCTAGAGTGGCTGCCACCTCAAGGAAAGAGAAACCAATCTACCCTGCTATTTAATGCATAAATGAAGGAAGATTGATTCATGCCTTTATCAAGGATATTAGCATGAAGGGAACAAAACAAAATCGAGCAGGACTTAAATGTGCTACTTTAAATTCACTTTCTGCACCAATAACTGTTATGCCATCCGTGCATCTTTGGTGCCTAACAAAATAGCAAAAAAAAAAAAAAAAAAGAAAAAAATGAAACAAAATCTAAATAAAAAAGCAAAGTAAAAGGGAACTAGAAATAAAGAAATATTCATCTTATTTTAACTTTATCTACATTACATTTTTTATTTTTATTGTCTTTGTCATCTTTTATCTTTGATGCATAAGTAATAGTTATTTTAAAAACATGTCAGGGATAAAGAAGTCTTGAGATACAGACAATGAAATTACACTAAAATAACTTTCCATTGTACAAAACATTACTTTTATTCCTTTCACTAACAGGATGTTTTAGAGCAAAATTCTCAATGTTTACTTAGTATAAATGATATAAAGCTTCAGTGTTTACAGTTTATGAAACAGAAGATTTTATTTTGTTTAATTTAGAAAAAAAAAGAAATATCTGATAAGAAATTTCAAATAATTTTTCATTTAAATTTGATCCGAGGAATTCATCTGAAGATTCACTTGATGTGAATATCATGTAATAATTAACAACACAAAGTGTAATCAGTATGCAGAGCTCAAATTCTGAACGATATTGTTTCATTTTTTTTTAATCATTTCACCCCCAAAGCAATGAACAAGACCACAAGGGTTACTGAGGGTTAGAGAATATGGCAAAAACTTCTATGAAGGAGAGAAGACTATAAAAGAATGAGAATTAAGAAGATAGAAAATAACAATTGAAATTAAATTTAAATTTTTGAAGATCAAAGTTGACTGCTAAGCAAGAAGTCAGAAGAAAGTCCCACAGGCGAGAAGTGTGATAGAAGAAATTGTTAGCATAGAATTTACGGTTACATTTAGCCATTTCAACTGTAAAATGATGAGACCTTGCCACCAATCTAGTACTCTGCTTAAATTCATAGAGTATATGTACTATAGCAGAAAGTTCATCAGAACAATTATTATGAAAGTATTTAGTGAAAAGGCATAGAGAAACTATGTTATGGCAGTGGGAAAGGGACTGAAGTTGAGGTGCCAGATCAGGACCAATGACATTGCAGATTCTTCTTTGGATTTTATCAAGAATCTCTAAATATATAGCAAAAAAGATTAAAAGAGAGCAGTTTTGTTTTGGAGGAGTTAAAATTAACAAGCCACTCCTTGCCCCATTTAACAACAGATTGTAGGTCATTTTTAAGATCAGCTGCCAATTTGACTGTATCAAACCAATCAACTTACTATTAAGATAGGAGTAAATGGTTGTGTCATCAGTATAGATAGCAAGGTGAGAACTGATGACATCAGGAAGGTCATTTATGAAAATTAGAAACAATGTAGGTCCAAGTATAGAGCCCTGAGAGACACCTGCATTCATGTAAAATGTTTTAGAAGACTGGCCATTCAAGATAATTTTCATTTTGTGGTTTGATAGTTCAAAAATTTGTCTAGAAATACCATAACCATTTAACTTGTGAAGAAGACTAGTATGCCAAACCCTGTCAAATGCCTTCGAGATGTGTCCAAAGCAAAAGTACAAGCTTCACCATTCTTATCTAAAGCTTGACAGATTCTTTCAGCAATAACTGTTAACATATCAGCAGGTGCTGGTAGAGCTTATTTCGATTATAGGTAAAAATAGAAGGGCATTTTGGATGGCAGCTAATGTAGAAGAAAAACACTCACTCCCTTATAAACAATATAGCAGACTGGGCTCTTTAGCCTTGGTATGGCAACCAATTTATCAGTAGGATGACTAAATTCAAATCCAGACTGAAAAGGAATAGACAATATTAAGTTATCTTACCCTAGCTACACCTACTGTTGCTATGGTTGCAGTACATGTAGTGCCCATAAAAATCTAATTGGTTACAGGAATTATGAATGTGAACAACAACCACACTAGTAAAGAAAAATAATGTATTATTTTTATATTTACTCTATACTTAAGTTTAATCAGAATCCACCATGCAATTTTTTGACAGTTAGAAGATACTGCTTTTGTTGGGATATGCCAATAACTGTATTTTAATAGGTTCTTACATAAAAATGATTAGATATTTGTCTAAAATCTCTTGATATGAAAAGCTGTGAAGAGATGTGATAATATGTGAAGTCTCTGAGAATCTTCTAAGTAAACAGTTAAAAGTTAGAATGATAAAAAAATGTTTAGACTGATAAAAGTAGCTGTACTCACTTGTTCTTTTATTAAGTTCACTGTCATTAGTATCTGTAAAGAAGTATGTCTGAAAAAGAAGAGGAAACAAAGTTGTAGCAATTAATTTTAGGATCATTTTAAGAGAATAATTTGTACCAATTTTCTCAAGTAGGAAATCATTAGAGAAAATATGTAGCATTTATTTTGATAATGTACCATTAACAATTTAAAAACTAGAATGGTAAAAGTACCCAAAACATGGTCTACTGCTAAAAATCTCTGAAAACATAAAAAATAATTTTACATCAGTTTCAATGAGATGTTTATTTCTCTAGCCAAACTCCTGTTCGTAAACACAATCTGCATAATGGAAATAATTATTAATATAATTCTTGATAATTTGTATCAATGATTAGTGCAGTGGATTTATAGCTAAAAAGTCTGAAATTACTTTCAATTAGTGATTACTAAACAATCACGTAAAAGTAAAGAAGTTGCAAAATAATTAAAAGAAGTTTTGTTCTTCACAATGTTTTTAAATTCTGTCATACTTATCAATCAACCATCATATATGATAAGTCATCATATATAAGTGAGTGGTGTCACTAACAGTGGAGAAAGAGACATGTTTGAACATGTATTCATTAGGATATAAAGTTCTATTCAAATATACTTAATATGTATCCACTGTGTGATAGCATTGACTAATAGAGTTTGTTAGTCATGAGTACTACATCAAAATTATGTATACAATAGCAAATAGTATTTTAATATTAAAATGCATAGATGTACTACAGTAATAAAGCCTTAAAATCAGTGAAACAATGCATCTCCCAAATTAAATCTGAAAGTATTAACAACATTTACCAGCCTGAATGTCCGAGAAATTTTCATAGAAAATATGCGTCCTCTTTCAGGAACCAAACTTGTATCCTATATGGAACCATCATATAGTCTGATGTGCTTTACCGATTGAGTCACAGAGGAGCGTTTCAGTTAACAAGGTCGATTTTACTGTTTTTCTTGGACATTTAGGCTGGTAAATGTCATTAATACTGTTTATTATAAACAGTGCATTTACTTAAATATTTGTATCTATAAAAAGAATGTATAAACATAAAAAATGTCTTAAAATATATATATATATATATATATATATATATATATATATATATATGGTGTGGTTGTTTCACATCTTAAGTAATCATCAGATAAAGCAGACAGAATTTATAATATAATTAGGTGGTAGATAAATATGTGTGCATCCATAAATATAGAAACACACACACAAAAAGGGCTACAAATATAATTATGTTTTCTTGTCGCTGATGGCAGCTGGAAACAGGAAGGCAGGCGTCTGTACTTCTGCCAGGCAGAAAGCTTGGACAGTTTAAGCTTGGCTCAGTATGACAACATTGACACTACCCTGTCACATCAATAATGACGAAGAACACCAACAGAAAGCTACTTTTGAAAGGTCAGAACTGAGATACTGGTATGCGCATTAAAACAAAAAAAGGGGAAAAAAAAACTGTTGGCGAAAATAGAAGTATAAAGGGAGCAGGGGTTTCAATGATAGCAAGAAGACTCTTTCACTCATTGGCTCTTCTTGATCCATAAAGAAATATTTGAACAGGAAGGAAAAAAAAAAAATCATTGCTTGCAAAAGGGTCACAGCAGAACGGATGATGGGATTTTCCTCATCAAACAGTCATTAATCTTTGTCAAGATTTACTTAACCAGATCTATATGAAGCAATTCTAAAATGTCCTCACCCCACAAAAAATAATTTCTTCTAATCAAGCAAATTAAAACTAATTAGTAATGGATATATTTATTTTAATCAGGAAGTATATATAATATATTCAGTCGCTGAAGAAAGACACACACTCACACATGCATACACTCACACACAAAAGATAAATCTTTATTAACAAACCATCATTTAGTGTTTCTTCATAAAAATACTAAGAAATCAATGTATTAGTACATATATAATTTGCTTTTATCTCATTAAAATGACTGTTTTGCTGATTCCCTTTGAATTTGATAAACACATTGATGTTTCATTTGATTTTATTAAAAGGCAATATAAACGAGAGAGAAATAAAAAGACCAGACAAAAATGTTGTTAGGGCTTACCAGACATTGATTCTAACTGCAAAGAATTAAGAATTTCTTTATTATACTGTTTTATTTCAATAAGATATATAACGACAAGTAATTTCTGCCATTTTAATGATGATTAATTGCAAAACATGCTCAGACAGTTTGAAAAATACACATATACATTGAGATGTTGTCTTGGCAGTTAAAGTTTCAAGTTTCTTGGCAAAACAATCAAAGTCTTGCTACTATTATATTAAAAATGCAAGAGAATTCTATGGGAAAATTTTAAAAATTTGATTTCTGTTAGTGAGAACAGACTTAAGAAAGAGTAAAATAATTGTTTGCAAAAAATTACATTAAACAAATGTTTCCTTTATATAATATGGTTATACAAAAATGTGTTGAATAATTGGGTGGTTATCATTAGGCATTCCACAGCTAACAAAACATATATCATCCTATATATAATTTCCTTTCCTTTACATATATAATTTCCTTTCCTTTACACACACACACACACACACACACACATATATATATATATATATATATATATATATATATATCACATACAAGTATCCAAATATAATTATTTTCTCTTTTCTATATGATTAAACTTGTGCATAATTATTTCTTGTAAATATATATATAAATTTATATATAAATAAATATATATATAAATTGAAAACTGAGGTCAACACCAAGTGGTGAGTCTGTTTCATGCTTGAACGAAATCTTTACACTAGTGTCCATACATACTCTATCCCTGCTATTAACCATAAATTATATGTGTGTGTGTGTGTGTGTGTGTGTGTGTGTGATTCTCTGACAGGTATTGAACCTGTAACCCCAATAGGTACCATCATTTGACAACAAAGAAACATATTTTTTATGTAATTTCTCGAGCAATTAGGCTGGCAAATATAATTAATATTTACTTAAATAAATTGTATCTATTAGAATAACTTATAAACATGTGTGTGTGTGTGTGTGTGTGTGGCTAGACTGCCACTACCCTGTCATTTGTTTCATTTTTATTCTTTTGCAAATATTTTATTTTGCATGCATGTACAACTGTTAGGAAAAGACAGTTATTTCTGTCCATATTTTGAGGTTAATATCAATAGGTATTGAAATATGAAGAAAATCACTTACAACTATAATTTGTTAATCACATATTGATTAAATAAGTTTTTAAGATTTACCCTTACTTTTTAGAGAGAGAGAGAGAGAGAGAGAGAGAATGACTAATGTAAGTATTAAGGATATAAGACAGACCTAGTAGAAAATACTTAATCATCATCTCAAATCTAGCTATCTTTATATATTTATTATAGTTCAAACTACTGCCTACTATGATACTAACCAACTCAGACATATCTATATAGAAAGATTTGGATTTATATATTAAAAATTCAATGTCCAAGCTCATCTTCATTGATTTCCATGATCATTTTTGAGTTTTTGAAAACTAGCAATATTGATATCATTGTAGTCACACTTGAAGTCAAAAATTACTGAACCATACAATTGATATGGTTAAGATATAGACAAAAACTGTATAGTATATATCATATTTTTATTGAATGTTTAAATTGGTCTAATTTGTTTAGTTCAAATGTTACAGTACAACTTGTAATGGATAATAATTCAAAATTCTCTAAAAGAGAAGATAATTCAGTAATTCAAAAATCTTAGAAAAAGAAGATGAGGGTTTAGTATAACATGCAGTTGTCATAAATTTAAAAAATTATTTTTGCCTCCACAAGACTCATATATGATTTAACTTTTTTATTTAAATAAGGTTTATTATAGCAATCCAGGATCTTTCTTGAATAGCCAATTTGATGGTCTGTCAACCATGTTGATGATAGAGAAAGAATTAAGATTACAGTTTTGTTTACACACTGATCCTTATTTGACAAATTTTTGTAAACTGAGGACTTTATATCCACAACCAGATGCTCTATTGCACATCTGTGGAAATCCCATGTACTAACTTTCAATAAAAAGTATTCAATTCAATTTAAAAAAAATTACCAAAGATTTTGAGTCATACTGAAATTTATATATTAACTAATGCACACCTGATATGCAAAGGAATGTATATTCATTGGTGCAAAATATGAGAAGGTGATGCAAAGTTCTTATGTTTGAACAGGAAACCCTTAGAAAATCTGATGTTTAGTCATTTGTTCAGATTTTGAGAAGTGAGTTGGACCAAGAACTTTTCATATACATATGAATATAAAAATTTTGTTTGCATATTTATCTCTTCATATATCAAAATGTCTACATGAGAGAGAAAGAGAGAGTGGGGTGTATGCATGTAATTCTTTATTTAAGAAAGAGATTGCTAGGGTTCAACATTAGTACATACATATGTACAACAGGAAATCTTGTAAGTAAATCATATTTGGTTCACTTGACAAGAACTGACAAACTAAGTATATTAACAGCAGAGCCAGTGAAGCAAGCAAGATAGGGACCAGGGAGAAAGAAAGAAAAAAAAACAAAGAGAAAGTCTCTCACTTGTTCAACCTTACAAGCCACAAAAGCAAATAAGAAAAACAGAAAAAAAAAGACATAAAGAGGAAAGAAAAATAAAATAATCTTTAAAGAAATAAAATTATTAATACATAGAAAGATTATTTATAACTCCCATTCCACATCCTTGTGAGGGACTAAAGTTTGATATTGATGGCCATGTTTGTTTATATGAAAGTGTTTAAATTGGCCACCCTATTGATAACATTCAAAAAGCTTAGCTGTAGGTCAAGTTATGGTCAATATGTGTTTTTATAATTAACTAGCTGTGACTTTTAGTGTTAAAAATTTGTGGTCAGTTTAATTAGCATGGGAATTATTTATTTTTTTTTTTTTAAATGTGTTATTAACATTATTCAGTCAAGCCCACCACACACAAAGAAATATAGACAAAGATATTTCAAGCAAAAAAAAAAAATTCATCAGGTAAAATCTATCACTGTATAAAAATTTTCACCTTTATTTATTAACTTTTATAACTCCAAATATTTCTCAAACTGCTTTTTATCTTTTGAGTGGCAAATATACTGTTGATCACGAACATTCCCTGTCCAGAAATTATAAGAACAGTACAAGAACGAGTGATTTCTTGTTGAATTAGGTATCTTGTGCTTGGCAGATTATAATGTACATGTATTACCAGATTTACAATTGTGCTTAGGGGTGCTTAAGCACAGGGCCCCGTTGGCCAGTGGGGCCCCATCTTCCTTCTATACTGGTGCAGGCATGCCAGGCCTACCTACTTTAGGGCCAAAGTAAAGGGCTTAATAACAACTAGCACAGGGACTCATTTGTCCTAAATCCAGTGTTGTGTACATGTAAATGAACTGCAGATATACCTCTTCTAAATTGTTTTATACCACAATGAAGAGTCAAATGAATTCAATTTTATAATTGTTCCTTAATCCTTAGTGTTCAGTAACTATAAAAACATTTATGAATTTGTAGCTCCCCTGTAATTCTAATGCTAAAAAACTCCCTTAAATATTCTCTGAAAATATTGAAAGGTTTCTTGCTTGCATCAGAAGAAAAATCATTCTTACTTGAAGTAAAACTGAGTGATAATGGTAACCCAAAATCCTTCCAGACACAGCAAAACCTTCTACAGAATTTAAGAAAATCTTGGTCTATTACAATGGTCCATGATATTTTTAGGAATCCTGACACATAACAAAGCAAAGAAACAAGTTGGCAAGAAAATTAATATTTCTGAGTAGATTAGCTGAGAAATTGTAAGAGATGCTATAGAAAATCTATCAAAACATGTTCGAAAATTGCACAAATAATAAATTAGGAACAGCAAGTAGCAAAATTTCCTGTTTACAACCAATTAGCCAGTAACTCTAATATTTAGTGTGAGCTAGACTGAAACCATGTTTGAGCTAATGCCGCAAAGAAATGAGATATCAGTGGACAGAAATGGCCCTCAAAAAGCAGCCTGATCTGCAGAATGTGATCTGGACAGATGAAAAGTGCTTGGATCATGACTAACCTGACTACTATAGCTTTTCTTATTCTTTATATGATCCCTAAGAAACACTGAAAAGAGATGCTGATAGGTTTGCTAATGGGAGAATTATGGTCTGTAATGGCTTTACAGCCTGTGGACTATACTGTCTCATGTATGAACATTGACAGCACTCATGTATAAAGAGATATTATAATGCATCTTGATCCCAAAAGAAGATAAAAAAATGTTGATCTTTCAGCAAACAACATAAGTTGTCATACTGTAAAGAAAATTGTTTTTAACCTAGTGATCTCTTGTCATCATCTGTAATGAAGTGGCCTTCCTTGACTCCTGACCTCAGTTCCATAGGAAATATTTTGGGAATGATGGCAAGAGATGTGTATATTGCTATCACCTAATATTCTATTTTTGAGGAATATCATGGATATATCAAAGAAAATCCTATACTCTCTATACTCTCTAAATTGGTAGCTGATTGTGTCATTCAGGTTTTGGAGACTAAATAGCATTTTGTTACAACTATTGACTTTTATATCTTATAATTACAGGACATCAAGTTTTTTCATGTTTTTATATAGAAAAATTCAGTTTCAAAAATTAAAATTTACAATCATGAAATACTTAAATATAATTTAGAAACATTTTATAAAAATCTGAACTCATTTTTAAGCATTTAAATTTAATACAAAAACATTTGCAGTGTTTTATTATTTTGAAGCAGTGTATACTGTATTTTGAATCAATAATCTCACAAGTTATAATGTTTTATTTTTAATATTTAATGCTGAGCAGGATTGGTAAGAACATTGGTATTTCAATACAGCTGAATATTTAAAATAGCAGAGGATGCTAAGAAATAATGTTTTCTGTAATTTAGTATTGTTTTTGATATCTTTTTATATGATGATCTACATTGATAAATCTACAAGTAATGAACAAAACTAGAATTATTTCTTCTTTCCTGATGCCTTTCTTACTGACTGCAAATCAAGTTCCGTCTCTTCCTGTTTTTGCTTTCTTTCTCATCTTTCAATTCACTAATCAACAAGTGTTTTTTTTTTATTCTTCTTTTTACTTAATTTCTAACTTTCTATCTATTATTCAACAAAATGTTTCTTTCAATTTCCTATTTTTTCTTCTTTGTCAATCAGTGAAGATCACTAGGTCAACAACAGCATATCTGTCAAATGAAAACAATCACCCTCTACCCATACAATCTCCAATAGACACAATAACAGTCACCAACCCAACTTGATCTTTCCGTTGAAGACAGTCAATCATATGACATGATTTATAGCAGGCAAAATTGAAACCTCAGCCCAACCATTTTTTAATACAATAAAAGTTCAGTAGGGAAATAAGCAGCAAATGGAATTTAAAACAACATGAAAACAAGATAACCAATGTCTATAAAGAATAAATTCACTATAAAAATCTGCATTCATTAGTAGACTAACAGTTAAAGAGAAAAGCCCTTTGGCTTTTGTGTGTGTATTTGTGTGTGTGTTACAATTACATGCTGTTATTTTTCAAATTAATTTTATACATGTTATAATTAAAATATTTTGTCACAATTCTCAGCCCAATCAAGAAAATATCTAATGCTTGGTCATTTCATCAGGTTTTGAGAGAGAGATGGGATTGAGAACTTTACAACAATCTGCCTATACAATGTATTACTGCTTTTAGTTGAAAGAGTAGTAAAAATGGTTACTTTGTCTCCTAAAGAAGTAACCCAACAACCTTTCAAGAAAATTAAATGATTTAGATAAAATGATATAAACTTTCTCATACTAAGCAAAGAATTAAAAAATGAATAACCCAAGCATACACTTATGACAGCATGGCATTTTCAATAGGTCATAATTTACAATAAACAAAACAAAAAGCATTAACAAGACATTATTTGACCTCAACAAGTTCTAATAAAGAGAAATAGACATATTGGAACATTTAAGTCAATGGCTTATCTTTCACTCAATTATGGATCATGTGTCTCTGCTGTAAGATGAACCCGGAAGGAAAACTCAACCTGTATGTATTGGTTTATTATTGTCTACAGTCTGACCTGCCCATTGGAAGGTCATATAACATTCAAAAGTGGTCCTTATTTTTACATTGTATCTAGTACCATTCTTTTTCTTTATCTTTTTTTTGTTTTTTTGTTTTGCAGTGATGGAGAATGTTTTTCTTCATTTTCTTTTGTTTCATTTTACAATTTAAGGAAATAGAAACTTGATGCTCTTGTCAGACTAGCCTTTTCTTTTCTTTAATATTTAATGAGAAACATAAGTAAGAAAACTGTAAATTCATTTATTGGGGTTAAGAAACTATCATTCTAAAATCTGAAGTTTTCTATATTTTTTTTGCAAGCAAAAAAATAATATTGTATTTGAAAGGAATATTAAGTGATTGAGTATTAAACCAAAAGGGCTATCATTCAATTATATGGAATATATGTTTCATCAATTCATTTGAAAAAAAAAATCTTTAACTTTCAAAAAAGGATTCTTCTGGCTTTTCAAAATCTACCTATCAATAATGCACAAAATCAAATTTACAACATAATATATATGCAGAAAGTATTAAGGAATTAAATATTCCAAACATTCTTCCTACTGAATAGACAAACTATTTCAAAATAATAGTTATTAAATAGTTTAAAATGTATCCTTTATAAAATAACATTTTTTAGTAAAAAGAAAATCCAACATTTGGTTCACTGGTTAGAAAAAAGAATGTGAATATTTACAGTAATTCAGTTAATTGTAATACTTGTAAAAAATCTCTTAAAGGGAACTTTGATAAAATTTGAATATAAACTAAATCTAATTCAGAAAATTACTAAATGCTGTAAGTATTCTATAAAGAGAAATAAACCTCAAATATTTTTAGTTTTATTTCAATGAACCAAAATTTGAACAATAATAGTTTTCTGTTTATATTTCTGAGATGAGGTATTATGTACATTATTTACATTATTCGTACTATTGTCCTCATCTTTGTCGCCATATTTATTACAATGTTTCGGCCGTTGTACACTCTGGCCTTCTTCAGGTGGTTGGAATGTTGAACTGAACCCTTTATTTCGCTCACTAGGGTAGACTGTTCTAGTTCCACGTGTCATGTCAATAAATGTCAGTTATCAGTTATCTCATGTTAATCACCCTCTGACAGTGACTGAAC
Source organism: Acanthosepion lycidas (assembly GCA_963932145.1). NCBI lineage: Eukaryota > Metazoa > Mollusca > Cephalopoda > Sepiida > Sepiidae > Acanthosepion > Acanthosepion lycidas. The sequence continues at coordinate 108,923,759 of OZ010585.1, read as the reverse complement.
CCAAAGAGTGAGTTCAATACCCGATTAAGGCAGTAAAGAACTTTCAGAAGGAAATTGACTGATAACTGGCATCCATTAAACATGGCACGTGGAACTAGAACAGTCTACCCCATTGAGCGAAATAAAGGGTTCCGTTTGATATTCCAACCACCCGAAGAAGGCTGGAGCATACAACAGCCGAAATGTTGTAATAAATATGGCGACAAAAATGAGAACAGTAGTCCGAATTACGTAAATAATGTACATAATAGTTTTGTTATTATTATTCATCATAATTATAACAAGTCATTATTTTTATTTTTTTAATAAGTTAAATATTTTTGCTTCATTTTCTAATTATAGTTAATCCCCCTTTTTTTTTTTTTACAGATATATTAAAAATCAACCCAAGATTTTACGTTCACAAAAATCTAGACCATTTTATCAAGTTACTGATTTTTAAAAAGACTGCATCTTTTTCTCTTCACAGTTTTTATCACCACCACTACCACCACTTTTAAAGACAGAGAGAGAGAGAGAGAGATGGTAGGGATTGACATGGTTGCTATCATTAATATTTACACCAAAGGCTATATGAGTTTATCTAGCAGACCCCCCCCCACCCCCACTACTCTGGCCAATGGATTTGGTAGCTAAGTCTGCTTGGTAATCATGCAACTAGAATAAGATGTTTCATACATGAACAGAGATAGATTTTACATTAAGATATGTGATTTAGTAAAGATCTTTGGCTGGTAGGTTTTGTTGAGATGACAGTAATTGTTCAGATATGTACATTGCAATGTGTCCAACAATATCATTAAACAATAAAATAATCTCTGTACAAAGAAAATGAAGGAAATGCAAAAAGTAAAAGAAATGCAATGATATTTGTTTAGACCCTATTTTCTTAAATGATATGATCCTTCTGCCTTCTTTTCTTCTTTACACACCTCCACATCAGAGAAAATGAAAAAAAATTCACACAGAATACTAAATCAATTAGGGATCTTCAGAGAGCCTAGAAGAAAAAGAAAAATAATCCCTCATTTCACTCAGGTTATTTTACAAAAAGGAGCTTTTAAGAAATAGTTGAAAAATAAATAAAAAGAGGAAATTTTAATTAAGAGAACAGGCCAAATTAATTCTAACAAATATTTGCTTACATTAAGATTAACTGAGCAGATATGCATTTTGAGTAAAAATCTAAACAAGTGAGGAGTGGGCTTTGAAGGTAAAATAGAACCTTGCTTTATTAGGATGCTCTTCATAACTGAGTAGTAAAATCACAGCGGATCAAACAGTGGTTCCTCCAGCAAAGGGGGATACATGTTCAAATTCTGCTGGTGGTCATATTTTCTTTAAGTTTTCTCAAATACACAGACTGGTAGACAAAATAAATACTGTTTAAAATAGAGTGTCTACTCAAATATGGGTATCCACTAAAATTAGTCATATTAAAAAAAATGTCAGATTAAAAACATAAAATCCATTAATTCTTTAGAAATTGCTTTGTTTACGTTTCGGATATGAAACTGAGCAGATATATATTTCAAGCAAAACTTTAAATGAATAAGTGTGCTTTAAAGTCAAAATAGAACCTTGCTAGAAAGATTATGAAAATTTCAGCTGAAAGTAGCACTGACTGTTTGGTGAATGAATGTTAAATGTTTTCATTTAAAGAAATGACTAATATTACCATTATTATTACTAATGACGATTTGGAGTGAAAAAACTTTTCTCTAGCCTTGATGTTTATCCAGCTTGTAAGATCTATTAGTAATTAGTAGTTAGAAACATATCTTGATATATAAGATCAGAACCTTCCATGTCAACAGGTATATTAGCTTTTAGTGAATTTAGCTCACTTATTAACCTATTAAGTGTGGCTTAAATTTCTGTCATTTGCAAATGTGACACAGAACTAGAATGATAGAAACAGTTAATGAGTTAATATCACAAACTTGCAGATGAGAAGATATTCATAATCGTATCAAAACATTTTTTTTTATTATTTTGTTACTCATATTCTTTGATATGGCAGCTGCTACCGTTGATTAAACACAACAGTAAAATTACAATATCAAATCATAGAAAGCTAATTTCATTGTGTGTTCTTGACAAGATCTGACATCGGGGTTACTACACACTCTCCAGCTATGGAATCTCAGGAACCATCAAATCCTTCCTATCAAATAAGTCCTTGAAGGTTGTTGTCAACAGTCAAGATTCTGACACCTATGAAATCAACAGAGGCATTCTACAAGGCTTACTACTCAGTCCTACTGTCTTTCTGCATTATATGAACAATCTGCCTAAGAACATTATCAGAAGATCATTATATCTATGCAGATGATAGCACAAAATGTATAGGTTTACCTCCAAACTTTCAATACTTTAAAAACTAAGTAAGTAACTTTTTATCATCATCAAGATAACTCTAAATTCTTATTGGTCATGATGAATGGCTGAACTCGCACTGAGGACCCTTGCTTTAACTGTCTTTTGGGAGTCAAGTTCATCCCAGACCTAAAGTGGAACTCATATATATGATCTATCAAGATGTTGAAAAAAATGGTCAGCTCCTTATACCACTATGGAAAATACCTGATTCCATCTGCTATGCTCTATTTTTCACAAGAGCCAGATCTAACCAAAAATAGTGTATTTCTGCCATATCTAGGCTGGTGCTGCCAACTCCTCCTTTTCTAATCTTGATGGAGTTCAAAAGCACTTACACAGCCTTGTAGGTGATTAATTATTTTCCACCTTACAATCCTTCCCTCACAGACAACATTGCAAACCTCTAGATATTCTAACCTCATTCCCTGCATATTACAATGGTAAGAAAGTAGTTCCATTCAAACAGTTCTTTCCCAAAAAACACTACTTTATATAGAATAGACTCCTGAGAGGATGTTTCCCTGAATGGTACATTTTTAACCTCTTCAAATCTTGAGTTAACCATTATCTATTCTACATATCCTCATAATCTGCTCTTACTTCCCCCTTCCCCTTACTACATCTATACAACAACACCATTTAATAACCCTTCTCCTTGAGTGGGCCTTGTGTCTTACACTGAGTGAACAAAAAAAAAAAATCCCCCAAAAATGTAATTTTCAAAAGTCAATAATTAAATCATCTCATCTGTGTTTACATTTCCAAATAAGATAATACATTAACTGAAGTTAATTGGTTAGGACTTGGATCTAAGTTGTTTACAAAGATGATAAAATGATTCTGTAGTCCTGAAAAGTAAAATCACATAACTTGATAAAAAAGAAATATCTATTTTATTCTTTGTTACCAATTAAACATTTCGTATTGCCATTATTCCTATTAAGCAAAGTTCATTTTCATTAACAGTCATGTTGATGGACAATATCTTTTGTTTATAGTGTCTGCATCGAGATATGTTCAACAATTAGTTTCATACAAAAAAAACAAAATAGATTCCATTTGTTCTTGGTAAGATGCCAATGGAAAAATATTAGGAAAAGTAGAAAATATATTTTTATGGAAAAATTATTATTCAGAGAGATTGCTTTTTCGAAGTGCACAAGTATTTTTCTTATCCCTGACATTAATAAAAAGCTGATGATCAACTGGAAATGGTCAAGTATCCCCAGCACCACTGGTATTTGATGCTGCCTCATCCTAAATCTATCAGCAATGTCCTCTACAATCCACTCACCACCTAGCTCTATCTCTCTCCTTGTCACTTCAATTGCTCTCTCCTTTTAACCTTGAAATGACTACAGAGACACTGGGGTTTTCATCTTTATTATGAATTATGTCACTGAACACAAACATTCACATGCACATCCCATAGCTATAATTTCATACACGGTGAGGCAGAAATACCTCCCACATAGTGGTAAGACATTAATGGCAATGGCATCTTCATCTAGCTAATGTCTTACTACTATTTGTGAGAGGTACAATACAGTTCAAAAGTTTGATGCTACCCCCAGAATTAACATGTGATGAACTTGACAAAAGAGTTAAAAAAAAAAAGAAAATGAAAAAAAGTTCTTAGAGCCATTGAAAAAAGAATGGAATCAATTATCAAATGTATACTTTAAGAAACTTTTGGAACCAATGCCAAAAATTTGTGCTGCAGTAATCAAGGCTAAAGGAGAATATTTGGATGAGAGCAAAATTTAATCATAAAATGTTTTTTTTTTCTTTTTGTCATAATAAAATTTCTAATAAAAAATCATGTTTCAATTTTTAACCAGGAGTGGCCTCAAACATTTGAACTGTAGTGTATATGTGGTAGGTATTTCTGTTATGCCCTGTATGATTCTATATAATTTACTATATTCTCAACTTGATTAAGGATGAAACTGTTATATTGATACATCCAATACATCTGATTCCACAGCTGCAGCAGTTAAGTGTTTATATTAAATGTAAGCATTTAAGTGTTTATATTAAGTTATCTAGTTAGTTTTCCAATTTGAACCTCACTGAGTTTTTTCAATTGTAAATCTATTTTTGTTAAAAAGACTTGCTAACTTATAAGTTTTTCTTGTCCTTTGTAATTTCATCACAAGTGATCATCCAGAAGGATTTATAAATTAATATAAATTCTATTCTATTGAAAAAATTTTTTTTACTTCTTCCTGTTGATTTTTAAAAGTCAATTTGTGACTATGTATCATGTTTGTTTATTCTATTCAGCAACTCACAAACTATCTGCAAAATAGCTGATGCAAGTTGTTACAAGCTAAGTAATTTTAAGTCACATATCCATCCATGTTTGTGTGTATGTGTATATATATATATATGTGTGTGTGTGTGTGCAATGTCGTTATATAAACAATACAAAAATGTACAGATGTGATTTTATATATACTTTATAAACACATTAGAATATAAGGTATATTAGCTTTATATAAGTAGGTGCTGAAAAGTTTTTGACCCAAGATTTGCCTCTACAAAAATCTGATATTTGATCAAATTTTGAGGAGTGTAAACCACTCCTCAAATTCTGAAAAAGGCCATGAAGCTTTCAGCACATCTGCATATATATGAGTGATTATATTTATTATAAATTCAATGTCAATGAATGTGTATGTGTGGATAAAAGTTTCAATATCATCCCCATAATTTAAATATATGCACAAAAAATACATTTACAGTTCTAATATTTTGCATGATCAAATATTTTCATTTGACAACCTTTAGAGGCATTATTATATTCTTGGATGGACATAATCAATAAATTGATAATAATTAGACTAATTCAGGAACAAGCTACACAAAAAATTAACACTATAAGCATATATATAATAATAAAAATCTGCTGCTATTTGTGAATTATGTATCAAGCTAGCATCTTGATAATTGTTAAAATTTAGTTCATAGAGAGGTTTTAGAACATCGCTAAACAAACATTACGATAACAGTTTTTAAGGAAGTTAAAAAAATGAGTTGTCCTAAAACTGACTTATAAAAAAAACATGTTTTAAAAACTGCACAACAAATATAGATGTATGAATGTGAATTATGTAATATATAAGTTTGTATATATACACACACTTATACAATGCATGCAGTTCAAAAGTAACATTGCACCACCATTATTGGGAAAAGAATAACAGAAAGCAAGGAATAGAAAAATAAATTAAAATGCAAGCTTATGTTTTTAACCCATTGTAAAATAAAAAAAAATGTTTCTTCAGCTTGGGAGAAGAGAGAGATTTGCCTTTTTGTAAAAATGAAACATTTAAGAAAATCAATAGTTGAAGACAGAAATAAATAAATTTATTACTTATGGTTGACCATCATTAATCCAGAATCATTGGGACCTACAGAATGCCAGATAAGTGATTTTGCTGAATTACCTATGGTTACATTAGAATACAATTAACCCAACAGCTAACCACTTCATCCTACCTTTAAAATACCTTGTTTGTAAACCAATACATGCTGGTTAATAAAGGAAAAAATGAAAGTTCTACCTTATCTATTATGAACAACATATGGTGTTTGTACTTCATAACACAAGAAGCACTTTTTGTGTTCATTGGAGCTAAGGCTAAACATGAACAGGTTATAATAAAAACAAATAAAAGAAAAGTGGAAATGCTTTAACCCTTACAAATGCTCAAAAATAACTGATGCAGCAGTTAGTACCCCAAAACAATAGTGAGAGGTCTGTGTGGCAACCCAAGAAATTTGAAATTGTTCTCATGGGGCTGAATTACTTATTGAACTGTCAGATTGATAATGACCAACCTGTATTCATTTTAAATCTTTCTCTATAGATTATATAAAAAAAAATAAATAAGATTTATTGCTTTTGAAGTGAAACAATAGAAAGTTTGGAAACTAATGTTAAAAATATAGAAATAAGATGAGAAATTCTCCTCTTCTTAAACCATAAATTCATGCTTGATAAATTATTCAACTTGGGCAAATATTTTTACTATGGGAATTAAAAATTGTTCATAAAATTAAGCAAGACAAATTCACTTCTTTCTCTTCTAGAAAATGGCCTCCAAAAGTTTCATTATGTATTTTTAATATCAAGTGAACTAAATAAAACAAACATTTCCAAATTATTATAATTTATGCACAAAACATCATCATGTGCATATGTGCAAATGTCCTTGCATGGATAGACAGCAGATTCTCAGTTAAATCATGTTAGAATTTGTTAACAAATGCATTTATATTTAAAGAAAATAGCAATTTTCTTCACATGCAATTCTGTAGACAATTTAATTGAAACTATACCAGACTAATAAGTTTCAGCTGCTTGCAGACCAGTAACCAGTAGGGTACTGTTGAAAATCTTTTTGTCTAACTTGATCATTTTAGCCAATCTAAGCTCTTATGTGGTTAAGTTATTTAATAAACCTTTTTAAGTGAACTTTTATTATCAGTGCCTGCAATTTTGCTACAAGTAATTTTAAATTTACAAGGAGATAAAGTTTAAAAGATTTGATGAAATGGTCATTAGTTCAAATCATAGTATAAGAGCAAACCAACTGTAATAAATTAAGATATTTGAAAGATCTGAGCATAATTTTGCTACTAATTTCTTCTTATTTCAAACATTCATTCAACCAGTTAAATTGTTAACCACAATATAATCTATAGAAAATTTCCCAACTTGTCTATATCACAAGTTCTTGCAAAAAGAATCAGCAATTTCACAGCAATCAATTTATAGGTGGTTTCTATAAAACAAATAGCATTTCGATTACTTCCCTAGGACTGTACCCACAATAAAAGGAGAATCCAACATTATATATATATATATATATATATATATATATATATATATATATACCCAAGTATATGATTGGTGTATATAGAATGAATTCCAATAACCAACAATTACTATTCTTAAAAGAGTGCTCAATACGAAGTAGAGCAGATATAATTATTTATTTAAAAAAAATTTATAACATAAATATGTTATAAAATCACTACAAAAATAGCCATTTTGTTTCAACACCCTCGGTGTCTTATCAAGTGATGACGTTGAAGGCATTCAACGTCATCACTTGATAAGACACCGAGGGTGTTGAAACAAAATGGCTATTTTTGTAGTGATTTTATAACATATTTATGTTATAAATTTTTTTTAAATAAATAATTATATATATATATATATATATATATATATATATATATTTCAAGGTAAAACAGATGAAGAAATGAACATGTTAACCATTGAAATTGGATCCCTTAAAGAAAGTTGATTATTTTATAATAAATTTTCCAGGTTATTTGAATTTCACTTTTGAGTTTTCCAGATAAAAGAAACAATATTTGAAATGGTTTACCTTTGCCACCAATGCTGACAGACATTTTCAATTTCATACAAATGATTATAAATCAAGTATGAAATATGAAAACTGTTTACTATTAAGTAGAAGACCACTAAAGAACTGCAAATCCAGTTGATATTTTATAAAAAAACACAAATGATCAGATCACATTAGTAAGAATTTACATTTCAGCTCATAAATGCATTTTATATTTTTAAACATTCATATTTATTTTTCTCTGTTGTCATCTCTTGAGATTATTTAAATCCCATTTTTAAAGGAGAAAAAAATTCTGTACTAAGTTTAAGTTTAAAAACACAAAAGTAAATGAATGTCAAGAATAATAAGTTTCTTTATTAATGTTCAGACTTCTTCCTTAAAACTACTTTAATTTGGACATTTTGGTTTGTTTTTTCAATGTTTCTTTAAATTAATTTACTTCTAACTCTGTGTACAAGAAAAAATAAGATGTAAAAAAAAAGAAACTTTCCAAAAAATGTTTTCTCATCTTAAATTTCCTGACCAACTCTATTCTATATATTTCTTCCTTTTTAAAATATAAAATAAAAAGTAAAGGACAGATTTCCAAAGAGCAAAAATTTTAAGTCAAAATAAACCTCATGTTTTACTTTGGTTTTATTTCAGTTTTTGCTATTAGTGGAACTAATAACTGAATGAAATGCATTGTTTGGACCATTGGAGGGTAGATTCATTTCAATAGTGTGTTCTCTAACATCTGGGAAAGATTAAAATTGCATACAATTCAGCAATTAAAAAAAAACAAATAAAGTAACTGAATAAGAGCATTCAAACAGTTGGTAATTGTTTAAAAAAATCTGTTCTAAATAGAAAATAAAACTCCATTCTTTTTCAAATGTAAAATTAAAAAAAATAATTAATGACAAAAAACATGAATAACTTATCTACTTCTATTTTTCTCTTACTTGATTGAACGTGGGCTAGAACTAAATAAACAGTGAAATAATATACTTACTACAAATATAGAAGAAATAGAAGGACAGACTTTATGTATGTACAATTTTATCTAACAACTTGTTGACTTGTATTAGTAGGCAGCTTTGAGTATTAAGAAAAAGATATAAAATAATTAAAGACATTATAAACATTTGGTGTGCCTGGCACATCAATCTCAATCTTTTTCCCTCTACCTCAGAAGTTAGGACAGTTTAATAAAAATATCAAGAAATATTTTCTTTTTCAGAAAATTACTCTTTGGACAAACATTCAGACTCAACACTGCTTCACTTCTCTAAAAACTCTATCTTCAATGTACCATGACTTTGAGTGTCAATATTAGCATAATATTCCCAAATGGCTTTAACTTGTTACCCAACTTAAATACTGACAGTCACAGCAATGCTTAACTACAAGAGATCAAGAGAGTAGTGGGCAAAAGTTGTATGCATTCTGTTATCAACAAGTGGCTTTTTGTGAAAAGAAAATATAAGATAAACATAAGTGTATACCAACATCTCTATATACTTCATCGCAATCTATCACAGTACACCCCTTCCTACAATGACCTGTTGCCCCAATAAGTATCATATAACCTACATTATCAATGGTTCCAAAGATCAGGAATGAGAATTGATGTTTTATTAGTTTTCTTAGTATAATCTAAACCAGAAAAAATATCGGCTAGGTCTCAGACAAAGTGTAGCAGTGAAGCATGGTTGCCACAATATCTGATTTAACAGCTAAGTATAAGTTTTGTGATTAATAAGTCATCTAGAAGGAAAACTCATTTAAAATCAGGACGGCAGTATTTTGTCCAATTTGTAAAATCCATAAAATTTTCTAACCGAAGTTTATCTTCTTTATGTCAAAAAGTAACTTGTACACTACTTTTCTATATGAAAGAGATGAAGAGAGGAATTTTCTTTTGCAAATAACAGAACAGAAACAAAACAGCATTAATAAGAAGAATTATGTTTTTGTTTTTTTTTCAATAAATAAATTTTGGCTGTTGATACAAATCCAAATGCCAATGTATATATGTAAATAACACTTTAATTTTTATTCAACAGTGAAAAACAGAAACAAAAAAGATAAAGTCCTTCTTCAGAGTTTTAATTTGTTCATAGAAAATAATTTGACATTTTCTGTAAAAGTAAAAGCAAACCCAGATTCATGAATGGAGTGTTAAAATCATATAATAAAGTCATTTTGTTAAGGAAAACACAGTTCCACTTTTACTAATTATTGTCTTGAAGGAACATGTCCAAGTCAGTTTGGCAAAATCAATACAATGGAAATTATCAGTTAAAAAGAAATATTTAATTTGAACTGAATTCAAAAGTTTCATCAGGTTTATTATTATTAAATCCTATTCTTTTTTACTGACACTGCATCTTAACTAACCAAATTTGCACCAGCTGCATCTATTTTTACTATGAATGATACCATGTCAGCATGTACCTAAGTGATACACAGGATGATCTAACTGAAGAAGAAAAGATCAGTCATCGCAAAGAGCAAGCAACTTTTGTTGCATATACAAATGCTAAATATATAACCACTTTTTTCTCAGGCATTATCTACTCTTGTTAATTATACAATTGAATAGAAGTTCCTTGTTAATTAAATTCAATTTGAATAAAACAGTTTTATTCAAATTTAATTTAATTTTATGCAACAACGATTTCCTTGACATTTGTATGAAAATAGATTCATTGAACAATTTATATATGAGGACCTAATTCAAGTAATTCATTAAACTCCTTACTCTGAATAAATTTAATTATTATAAGTAAACTTATAAGTTTACTTCTTCATACAAAAATGTTTCCCAAATTCATTGCCTTATGAAACATTGGTTCAGTTGTCATATGATTTGCTGGCAAAAGTTAATATCATCTATGCTAAATTAATTTGACAAAAAATTAAGAAATGAACATATTCAAACATGTTTAATGATTGTCTAATCTTATGTTAAATGTCTTCTTTTTAAATAAATTATTCAAGTTGAGCAAATGTTAGGTTAATACAGGAATTAAAAATGGTAGACTACCTAAAATTAAGCAAGACAAATTCATTTCTTTCTTTTCTAGAAAATGGCTTCCAGAAATGGATGTTCCAGATTTCCATGATCCTTGTGTGCATCTGTTAATAGCTAACAGTTTGTTTCTTTACTATTTTTAATGTATTAGTAAATTAAACAACAAAATTATTATTAAAAACAAAATGAATAGATAGCCTAACTTAAATCATACTCTGATACAGAGGTACATCACTAAGTACTAATGATAAAAAATTCATTTTTGTGCCACAAGAAATCTCTATTTTTCAACATACATCAATGCACTTAATCTAACACTTCCATTAATCACAAATTGAACATTATACTCTTGACCCAGAAACAGATATTGAATGGCAGAAGACAACAAGAAACAAAATAAAAACTTGAGTAAAATATATTGCCAAGTTTATTTTTGATAAAAGAAAATACATCAACAAAAATAAGCTTATGGTGCACTAGGCAAAAAATATCTCTGCATTTCCATGTAGAGGATGAGAAGTGCATTGAAGATTATTGTCTTGAGAAGGATAGTTTTGTAGTCATTGAAGTGTGTTATCCTGAAAAGGACAGTTTATCGCATATCATTGAGGCTAATAAGGATGGCTGGCTGGTTGGTTGGCTGGCTGAAGGTTTGCTGGAACTGCTACTGCTGATGGCTGGAGCCGTGGACAAGCTGTTTGCTGTGGCTGGAACAAATACTACACTTGCATTGTAACCACAGATAGTGGTTTTTACCAATTTTTGAGTCCTTTTTATATGTTGAACCAGTTTTACAACTTGTCCTGGAAGCCAAAGTTTCTTCTTCCGGGTCATTTTTTTTTTAAATGTGGGTTTGCGGACAGGATGCAACAATACAAGAAAAAATTTCAGATTGAAATTATGCTTATAACTTAATCAGACTATGGAATTATTGATCCATCTTAATATTTCTTTTTGTTACCAGGGCAATGAACTTTTTTTTTTTTTATTTTGGAAAGAATCTAGTTTTGTTAAAATCCATGAAATATAATGTATGGGAGATGAGTGTAGTGTGAGGATAAGATCTGGGAGAGAATGAGTTGGTATCCCAAGACACTAATAATAATAATAATAATAAAAGCAATTGTCCAGACAAGGTTGTACAGTGTACAGTAAAACCAAAAAGGGTGTGACTGGCAATATAGCACAAAAGAACAAGAAGGATATCATTTACACACACACACACACATACACACAGATATAATTTTTCATTTTTCACTGAAGAAAATTAAGAAGGAATGTATTGTTTCCTTGTAAAAAGAAGTGAAAAGAGAAAATCTAGTTAGGAAATTTTCTTCATATGAAAAATGATAGAAAGTTATTAAGATAAAATATTAATGTTCTCAATTCTTAGAGCAAAGTAAGCGTAAGTGATTAATATAAAAAGAAATGAAAAATTTAGTACACAATTAGAGGAGAGAATAGAGACGATGTGCAAGGAAAGAAAACTGAACCAAAGGAAGAAAGAGGAAGAAATGAAGGCAGGAAAAGGATAATGAAAAGTGTAAAAGCCAAAATATGTAAAGGTAGAAAAAAAAATAACTAGAATAAATTTGGCTTTCAGAAATAGAAAATGGACGAAGGGTGGAGGGGAGAGAAAAGGGAATAAAAAAGAGAGTGTAATAGAAGAGGGGTGGAGAGCAATATGAGAAGGAAGAGTATAAAGAAAGAGAGAGAAGTGAAAAGAGTTCATAAGCAGGAGACAATACAGAAAGGAAACTAAAGATGAAAGATGAAGGGAATTGAAAGAATAAAGAAAGATAGTAGCTATCAAGACATTGAGAGAGAGAGAGAGAGAGAGAGAGTGAGAGAGAGAGAGAAAGAGAGAGAGAGAGAGTGCATGTGTGTGTCTGCGTGTGTATAGGAGAGCAAGGTGAAAGAAACTTTTCAGTAAAGTGTTCTTTGGACAGATAATTAATAGAAGAGCAAAGAACTTAACTGAACTTCATTCCTGACTCAAATGAGAAACATTAATTGAAACAGGATGAAGTCAATAATATTAAAGTGTTTTGTGGGAAACCCACCAGTGAACCATTTATATGACTTCTCACTTGTGACCACCACTTTATTTCCACCCTTTTGCCCTTTTCAGTGACATAGACAGGTGAATTAACAAGTAAAGAAGACTTTCAAAAGACTTCTAAAAGTTGGTAAGGAGATGATAGCTACTTAAAACTTTCTTCGCTTTCTCTCTTTAAAGGTAACAGATAATTAAAACTTTAAAAAAATTTTTTTTTTTACTTTTGTGTGAGTTTCCAAAAAGAAAAATAACTGACAAAATTTAATATCAGCACTGAAAAGACATTTTACAAGACAAATTGTTGTGGAAAATTCTCTCTACTCTTCTCTACAGAAATTCAGGTATTAATATCTCCAAACTATTAGGTTGGTGCAAAAATAATGACGTAATAATGTCGTTTTTTGACGTATTTTTAACGTCAAAAAACGACATTATTACGTCATTATTTTTTCACCAACCCAATAAAAAATAATGACGTAATAATGTCGTTTTTTTGGCGTTAAAAATACGTCAAAAAACAACATTATTACGTCATTATTTTTTCACCAACCTAATAAAAAATAATTTCTTCGGCTGTTTTATTAATTTGGATTGCATTATTCTTGGTTCTTAATATAAAAGAAAAAAAAAAATGAGATTTGTATAGAACTGCTTTCTATAATCTTACAAAGGTTGATATGAAATAAAATGATAAATATGAAAGTATGACTTGAAAAATTAATTATTGTCTGCACTTAAATATTATTAAATGTATTAAACCTGTACTTATAAAATCATGTTACTATGTTTTTTGTTGTTTAATGTCATATAAAAAGAAATGTTTCTACTATTTAAAAAATAATGTTGGGTTTGTCAACATAGAATTTTTATGATTCCAGTTAAAACAGTGGCACTTTATTTGGGTAATAACTGCAAATAAATGTGGAAGACAGAATCAAAATTAAATCACTTTTTTTTTTTGAGCTTTCAAAGTTGACATTCATTCTCAGTATTTCTCACAAAAGGCAAAATCTAGATGTGTGAGAGTAGATGAAGGAAGTGGGATTGATATAAGAAATGATTAAACAGGTATAGAAAGCAAGAGGAAGATAAAGAAAAAACAAAACAAAAAAAGAGTGAAAAGAAGGAAAAAAACAAATAAAGTAGAATACAACAAAAGAAAGGAAAGAGTAAAAAAAAAAAAAAAGAGAAAGTGAGAAAGCAAAAGTAAACAAACAATATGACAGAAGAATGGAATAAAACGAGTAAATATAAGAAAAAGCAAGAAAGAACAAAAATAGAAAATAAATGAGAATAAAAAACAATATAAAGAAAGAGAATATGATAAAAATTGATGAAAATTGGAATTCCATGTACATTTAATGTTTGAAATTGTATGCAAAATTCATTGTGTATTTTTTATATCCATATATTTTTTCCAAAGAGAAAAATGTGTATATCGGACAACACAATATTTTTCATACCTTTCAAAACCCAAACATTTATGAAGAATTTTATATTCAGATTCTTGAACAGTAAACAGATATGCAGATGAAAAACCTTTTCAGTTTACCTTCAAAGAAATTCATAACTTTTCTTCATAATATTTATATACATTCTCATCTTTTACATCAATATACACAATTATTTCTCAACATATAAAATCATTTCTCTGCTTAAACTCTATATTTATTTTATTGTTCTCTCTGCAGTCATTTTTCCTTTCAATTTGTAGACAAAATAATAAAACTAAGGAAATTTTTTGTATTTTCTTTCATTTTTACTGAGTTATTAATTCAGTAAATGAGTGTTTTCTTTAAGTAGGTGGAAGTATATGCCCAACTAACTTCCTGTTCTCCTCAAAACACATCCTTTAAGTTTATTGCAGTAAATTGAAAAATTTTTACTACTAATACAACTTGGACCTGATTTCTAATTTTCCCGAAAACTTAAAAGAAATGCTCTTTGGCTATCAAGTAATTCATTCATATTTATTTATCGATTTCTTTTAAAAACAAAAGTAATTGTAAAATTGTAAAGTCAGAAAATGCTTATGGATTTTTGTACATTATTTTGTTTATCATCAATGATGACTCATGAAAATAAATTCTTTCACACCTTTTAGTGTGAATTTTTCTGTACACTGTTTTTATCTTTGTTCTTATATATTCAGTTAAATAAGTATTTTGCATAAGGAGTTGTTGAATATGTACTAGGAATATTCGAACATTGTTTTTTAAATTTAAGTTTCTTTTCATATAATAGAGATTTAAGACATTTTTATGTTTATAAATTCTTTTTATAGATACAAATATTTAAGTAAATGCCCTGTTTATAATTAACAGTATTAAACAACATTTACCGGCCTGAATGTCCGAGAAATTTTCATAAAAAATATTCGTCCTCCGACAGAAATCGAAACTGTATCCTGTCATATAGCCTGACGTGCCTTTAACCGATTTGGCCACAGAGGAGCGTCCGGTTAGCAAGATTGATTTTACTGTCTTTAAACTACAATCTTCCATGATTCTCTCACGTACATTCATATCTGCTCATGGTGTATCCAAATGTAAACAAATGATGTCACATTATGAAATGCACAAAGTCTGACAATTATTTTAAGACATTTTTATGTTTATACATTCTTTTTATAGATACAAATATTATAAACATAATATATAATTATTTATTTGAAAATTATAGCATAAATATGTTATAAAATCACTACAAAAATAGCCATTTTGTTTCAACACTTCCGGTGTCTTATCATGTGATGGCGTTGAATGTAGGTTCTACATTCAACACCATCACTTGATAAGACACCAGAAGTGTTGAAACAAAATGGCTATTTTTGTAGTGATTTTATAACATATTTATGCTATAATTTTTGAATAAATAGTTATATTTGCTCTACTCTGTATTGAGCACTTTTTTAAGAATAGTATTTATTGGTTATTGGAATTTATTCCGTATACACCAATCCTATACTTGTATATATATATATATATATGTATGTATATATATATATATATATATATATATATATATATATATATATATATATATATATAAACAAGAGTACACCATACAGAGAAAATTAATTCTAACCTAAACTAAACTAAAATCTACTGCTCAAAATTTGAAATATAAAAATCTAATCACATCATTGGCTGCTTGAGTTATTTAACCATGAAGCAGTTACTTATTAAAACTGTTTAAGAATGAGCTTAACCATATTGCAAAGAAGTAGCTGGCTGAATTTCTGATTTCCAAACTGGGCAAAAGAAACATCTATATTTACAGCTAAGAAAACAAAAAAGTTATCTCTTAAAAATGTATATAAAAATAACAATGTCTAACCTACTTTTTCAGTTTAAGAAAATATTTTGATACTAAATAAAATAGACAATGTGTGTGTGAGTGCACATGTATATATGAACCACTCTGACTGATCATAGCCAAGTTTAAGAACTTTGGTAAAAGTTTTAAAAATGTAGCTTTGGCCAATAAAGCCATTAAAGATAAAACTGAAGAAAAATCTTCCTTAATATCTAATATTAAAAAATTACACAATAAACTCAACTTTAAAATCTAAACATATCAAATCAAACACCATAAAAGTAATTTAATATAAAACAATTGCTAACTTTTTAAATGAAAGCAAAAATATTTATAAATTTTCTAAAGATTTTGTATTTTGAATGAATAGCTTTTATTGTAGATATTTATTCTTTAACTGATCAGGATTTCTATACTAAATACTTTGTGTCTCTCTTTCTCTCGTATAGATACATTGACTATACCAGATTTTATTATCTAAGTCAGTATTTTCACAATAGAATTGAACAAATTGATGATATGCAGAATTTTCTGGATATATTTATGTGACAAATATACTATGTTAATTTCAACTTACCTTTTTTATTTAAAAGTGTTTACAATAGCTTATTTTGTTGTATGATATTATATTATGCAACTTGAGGGTTGCTCACCAAATTAGGAATTAGGAATTTATATTTTTATTTATTTTAAAGATACAAAGATTGTTATCAGTTGTAAGAAGGATATAGCCTCAAACATGAAACAAGATATTGTAAATTTATTGAATGATCGGAACACAATGTCGGATATTGCAAAATGTAAAAACATTTAACAGAAATTACAGAAGAATCAAAAATGAAATTCAAAATAAAAAAAATGGTTTTAAAAATGTCACAAAAGGAGATTTGGGAAAAATTAAAAGAAAGAAAATTGTACTGGCCAGAAAGAAAATATTTGAAAATAGTTTTACAAATTAGGACATAAAAGATACAGAATGTTAAGAACATTGACTAATGATATGAAAGCAATTAAACTTTTAAGTAAACATTATCAAGTGAAATGAAATGAAGTGAAATTTGGTGAAGAAGTATGTTAAAACTGATTTCTCAGAAATAATTTTTAGTGATGAATGTAGAGCTACATTGGATTGACCTAATGGTTAAACAAGAAGTGTCCTTCATAAAAATGTTCAATTAACATGAGTCAGAAAACTACAACTGTACTAGTGGGTAGTAAAAATTCATTTCTGCCTTCAAAGTTGATGGTGGTGTCAAGATAAATGCAGAGACTTATTGTAATATTGCAATTTATTCAACAAGTTCTTTTAGTGGGTGAAGTCTTGATCAAAAAGTTTCAAGTTAAAGAATATAGAATCCTCTCCAGATATTAATCCAACAGAAAACTTGTGGTCCATCATTAAAAAACAATATATAAGAATGTAAAACAATATTTAAACAAAGAAGATATCTGGGAAGAAAAAAAAAAAAACAACAGCAAGTAATGTAAAAGTTATAACAGCAGAAAAGTTTACAAAATCAAGGAATGCAAAAATTGTGAAGGTTATAGAATGTCAAGGAGTTTGTATTAACTTGCAAAATGATAAAACACTAATATATACCGGGATACTGCGTATTTTTTTACCTATATCTTTTCGAATAATTTACAAATAAAATTTTATATTGCATTTACTTTCTTTATATAATAAAACTTCACACCCTCAAAACAAAAATAAGAATGTATACTATAAACACAAATAAGAATACATATTATATAATGAAACTCATATGATATATTACTCATATATATATATATATATATATATATATATATATATATATATATATATATATAATGTGTGTGTGTATGCTAAGAAATGAGAGATTTAAAATATACATGGCATGCTAAAAAGACCCAAAAACATTTCTTATATACTTATTTATTTTTATTTCCATGTGTCAGACACGACTACAGAATTCTTTTAGCAAAAAAATGGCGGGAATTGCAACAAATTATATTGGCTACTTAGATTTACTCAATTTTTCCATTCCCCACCTTATCCACTTTATTTACATACTGAAAAACTTTCGGCCAATCAAATCTTTCATTTAAAAGCATGGGTGTGGTATTCTCTACATTCTCCTTTTATAAGTCTTTTTTTTTTCTCTGTATAGCAACAACAACCTGTTGCTATGTAATTGAGAACTGGTTTATGCAATACTCAAGCCACGTCATAAGTTTTAAAAAATATGGAAAACACAACAGGTTAATTTTGCTTATGTAAGGTAATATTTCTCTAAGAATTGTCAACTAAACTTTTCCTATTAAATTACCTAGAAATATAAAATTATGCACATCATAGAAGTCTAAGAAAGAAAACTGCAAAACAAAGCTTAAAAAGAGGAAGAATTTCATTTGTTAAACAAAATAATAACAATCATGTTTTCATTCAAATTGTATTTTTAAGAGCCCACTTTTCTTGAAATGCATAAAAATGAATCCTTTATTTATCATTTTAATAAAGATAAAAATAAAGAAATTTAATTCTAGCTTATTGAGTAATTTTTATGCATTTTCTATGGTTTATGAATCTGTTAAAACTATGTCACTGACTTTTAAGTTCTATCAGTTATGAAAATCTTTTCAATTTTATTTTGCAGATTGTGAAGATCTTATTCCTATAGTAGATACATGAACAAATACAGTATGAATTTTGTTGCTGTGGTGGTAATATTGGAGAAAGGAAAGCATAAGATATAAATTAAAATGCTTGTTTTCATGCTCACATACACAGACTATTATTAAACAGAAATAAACATGAATGACAACACAGAGTTTTCTCAGTTTTGATACAAATGACTGAATTTCTGCTCTGATTGTGGTTAGTATACTAAACTTATTTGAAATTTAAAGGTTGATATACTTTCAACAGTTTGATAGTTGCTGGTTTCATAAGACATTAAAAATCATTTGAATATTCAGAACTTTTTAGGACCCTTTTTCATATTGACTGTCAGAGGAATCATCCTAAATTGCAATACCTAGTCATGTCACTCTCCTGTAGTTTTGTGAGTGATCAATTAGAAATTTGGCAGAATACATTAAAAATGTATAAAAAAAAAAATGATTCCATTCTTTTATTGTTTCATCACTAGAGCTGGTGATAGAAAATTATAAGAAATTAAAAATGAAGTTTGTATACTAATTGATCTGCCCAATGACTGGATGTGGATGAGATACTAAAACATCAACTAAAACCATACTATCATTATTAGAAATAGTATATTCAAAAGTTGGACATAATCAGGTTTAGTGAAAAAAGTGTCTTTCCTTATGCTGCTAAAGTTATATTACTAAGGTAAAATTAGTTGCAGCTATTCTGTTAATTCACTCAGTTCCTCTTAAAGGTAAATGTGTTTTACATTTGACAAGAACTTTTCAAATCAAAATCCAGTTGAAGAAGTTTTCATGAATTTGTTGGTTCTTTAGGAAAGAAATTGACAACTTACTGCCAAGTTTGACTAAATATATAGAGGTGGCGGAGAAATACTTGAAATAAAGAATTTTTTTATAGTGAGTATTTTATATAATTTTGTGTGGGACAGCCTCATAATAGCAAAGAGAAAGATAATTGTTGAAAGTAATTTATACCATACTATTTATAGGCTTAGGAGATGATAATAAAAATAATATGAAGAATTAGCTAAATTCTCAATACCAATTCATTTAATAATGACTAGTGAATAATTTGAAAATTACAAGAGAAAATTACAGAGATGATGGCCAAACAAAATTATGAATTCCAATGATGGTTCAGAACTATTTGTTATTTGTATCTTTCCAATTCAGACAATTATCCCAACAATACATGTATTTAATAGTAATAGTTATTCACATCTTGAAAGTTATATGAAGATGAGCATTATATTGGAGGCAAGATACTGAAGTGAAATTGTTTTTATGTTAAATTTTCTATATTTTACGATATTTCCAGAAAGACAAATGTTGTGTACTTCCAACAGGATTAAATTTGTACAAAAAGATTTCATTATATTTTTTAAACCAACTTTCTTAATTTTAATTAACTTTAATTATGATTTTATTCTTTTAGTAGATTGAAATGAAAATGATCCATTTGGTAAAGCTGTGTGTGTGTGAAGGGTGATGTGTGATTAAGGTAAGTTAAACATGTAGAAAAAAATTAAATCTTATAACTTTTTATGCTTTACTTTTTTAGAAATTCTTTGATAAATAATAATAGCATCAAATCATGAACTTTGAGACTCATAATGTAAAATCTTTACCATATATAACATAAATATAACAGTTAAAAGCATGAACCAAATAATTAGTAAAAAGGATTCAAATGTGACATTTTACTTTAATTGTTGAACGTTCAGTAATAATAACATGTTCAATAAAGCATACCAAACTTATCAGCATTTAGTTTATCTCTTTAACTATTGAACAAAATCAAAATATAAAAATATACAAAAAAGTTCAATTCATGAAATTGTTTCTGCTTCCTCTTATCTATGTCTAAAAGCAAAACAGCTTTTATTACTTACTTTCCAGGTACAAGAGTTGGGAAAGAAATGTCTGAGATTATAAGACATCACTTCCTCTTCTATAAATGCACCATTGATCAGAATTTGTGGATTCAACTGTCAAACTAAAATGTAAATTATCATCCATTTTTATTTGTTTCAAAACAAATGTAAAGCTTTCAGCTGCTATTAACTTTACAAGTTGGTCAGGCAAAAACAATTTCTAATTGTCATTTTTTCATTGACTATCAACAGGCAGTCAAAATTATATTAATTCGTGAGCTGGCATTGAAAATCACCCATGTTTTACATTTTCATAATTTATTTAAAAAAAATAGTTGGAATACTATAGCTCTTCTGCTAAGCATACATCTCTTTTTAGTTTGAGCTTCAGAGCAGCAAATTCCAAGATAGATCTTTCGCAATTATATAACCATTACACTCAGCTTTATACTTCTAAAACCACAATATATATTTGAAATAATCTCAGGAAACTATTTTTAAACTCAAAAACCTGAGAGTTAGCATGGGAAACTTCCATTTCACCAAAAGAATTAGATTAGAAGAATGTGAGACATGAGATTGTAATTTATAAATCTTAAGGGAGAAATTATACTGTAATGATAGCACAAATATATAATTGCATGACTATAATAGCAGGGTTTGATTTTATCCCATCCTAGTCTGATAGTAAATAAATATACCAATGTATTTAATGGCCTATCCTCATCTACCATAACTATCATTATAAAGTTTTTTGATAACTATATACACTCTTAGACCAACTGCAACTTGGTCTAAGTTCAATTCTCATTTAGTGGAATTTTAATTTTTTTTTCATATCTTCATTACCATACATTGAGTTTATTTGTGCTCTATAGTGATAAGAACAGAAGGAAAAAATCTAGATAAGACAAGCTTTACAGAAGTAAATTTTTTCAGTACTTAGGATGAATACTCATCAACATTGTCTCAAATGTTAAAATGTCTTTCTGAATAGGTAGTACATCTTCAATAAGTTATTTTTTTATAGTTATCCTTTTAACATGGGAAATTAAGGTTCTCTTTACCT
The DNA here is from genome assembly GCA_963932145.1 of Acanthosepion lycidas. Classification (NCBI taxonomy): domain Eukaryota; kingdom Metazoa; phylum Mollusca; class Cephalopoda; order Sepiida; family Sepiidae; genus Acanthosepion; species Acanthosepion lycidas. The sequence goes on along the minus strand of OZ010585.1, from coordinate 108,901,993 downwards.
GCAAGAGGCAGCTCCCTAACTTAGAAGAGGTATGTATGAGCCAATTATGGTATGCACAAGGAGCATCAAAGTTACTCCAGGTCAACCATTTGTTTCAAAAGTGATCTGCACTCTACAATGGACAAAATGAAGTGCTCTCTTTGACAACATTGTTAACTTCTTTTATTAGAATTAATTCATGAATATTAATTAACTATTATGTCATGGAAAATAATATTGTCTGAGAACCTTTCTGCTAACAATTCCCATGTTTTTTTGACTCTTGAGGTCATAGCCAAAATGTGATCAGTTTGAGATTTCTCTTTTAAACTGCTTATTCAAAATATTTAGGAAACACTTTCCCTTTATTATAATAGTAACTCCGCTAATACAAATCTTTGTTTCTTGTTTAGACCTTCTCTTCCCAACCAATATTCATGTCAGTCAACACTACTATATCAATTTCTTCTGCCTTTACATGTATGTCTAGCTAATGACTCAAGTATAGGAAAAGCAGTACCTCTAGGGATATAGTGACTAAGGAGGGATAATTCATTTTGCGGATACTGAAGCATGAAAAAGAGAGGAAACATGAGAAAAAAAAGAAGAGATTATCTTGAGTTAGAGAACACTATAAACTTAAGACTATTTCTTCCTTTCTTCTGTGACACCTGAACATATTATTAGACATACAAGTAAATAGTGTTTAAGCACATGACTCAAATAACAAAAGTAGTCTGTATTTCACAAGCATATGTACAGTTTCTTTAAATAGTGGAAAAAGAAACTAAAATAATTTATATAGGTCCTAGGTTTATTTGTGGAGTCAATGTGGAACATTGAGAAATTTACAAATGATTGAAAACGCATGACTTTGCTAACTAAAACAGTGTTTGGTGTCTGTTTCATCATGTAAAAAAGACATTTAGTCCTGCAAATTATTTGAGAATACAATAGGGAACATAAATCAATCTTTAATGAGTCACACTTATGGATAATAATCTTCTTGGCAAATTTAAAGAAAAAAACTTAAAATGAAAAATAACATTTGTAAGTGTCGTCCAGTACTTAATAGGGAAATATTGCTTTTTAAAAATAAATACTTGTCAGTGATGATGGAAGATGAAAAACAAATAGTAGTAAGTAAAATTAATACTTTTTAAGTTATATCACAACTAATTGGTAGGATACTATTTCTGTAATTTATTTATTTTTTACTTGTGTCTGAAGCGTAAAAAATAAATAAATTACAGAAATAGTATCCTATCTTCTTTTTTTTTTTCTCAGGAAAATGGAACGTTTCTACTCGACTCCTTCGGTTTCTAATAGTAACTTAATTTTGACACTTTTTCTTTTCACTTACAAGTTTAAAATAATAAATTAACTAAGAAAAAGTGTCAAAATTAAGTTACTATTAGAAACCGAAGGAGTCGAGTAGAAACGTTCCTTTTTCCTGAGAAAAAAAAAGTTTACATTTGGATCGTTTAAGTAATCATAGTCGAGGTTTCATCTGGCATTTCTGTTTCTTTAGTTGCTTGGGCGACTTAAGAAGAAGAAGCAGGAGGGGTTCATAGGAGGAAGGAGGATAGCAATTCGTCACCCATCAACAGGTTACTTTTCCTGTGTATAAAGAAACTGAGTGAAACTAGGTTGGGCTGACAAGTACAAGAGCTGATACACTTAGGGGTAGCTGTTTCCCACGGTCTCTCTTGAGAGACGGACAGGTATCTCTACACAGTGCTTGGTAGCAGGGGAATGAGGGGGGGGGTAAAAATGATTTTTAAAAGGTAACAGGGAGTGTGGGGAGGATCAACAAGTGAAACTTCGTAAATTTTTATTTGTTTTTCAGTACACTCAGATTTGCTTTCAAATGTGTTATTGCTTAAAGAAATAAAATGAGGCGAATGATCGAGAAAAAATGATCATGAAAAAAGTAAAAAAAAACGTATAAAAATTTCTTAGATTCTTTCTTTTGTTTTCTAAATGTAGTAAAAGGAAAAAAACTTTTTTAAAATTCATATTTCTCGTGGAGCGTAAGTTGGATTTAAAAACAATGAAGCTTTTTAAAGTTTTAAACATTTTATTTTTAAATGTAAAAACTAAAAAGTTTTAGGATTTTTCTTTAAAGCAGAAAACAGTATTGATTGAGTAATTCAGTAGTAAAAAAAATAATTAAAAAAATATTTTTTCACGAACTAAGTTTGTTCAAGGGAAACACTTCATGTATTTTTAAAAATAAAATTAATAAAATTAAAACTATTCAAACAAAGTTGTTTATTCAAAGCTCAAACATAAAAAAAAAAAAAAACAATACAAAACAATTGTATGTGTTTGTTTGTGTGTGTGTACTTGAATTATCAATTTATGTCAATTTTAAAATTTTTAAGTTGCACAAAAAATTTAAAATCAAGATATTAATAAAAAAATATATATATATATTCGGTGTTATAAATAAATTTGACATTTTTTTTTTATTTACAAGCTTTTCTAACTATTTATTTACTTAGTAAAAAATGTTTCAGTGAATTAATTGAATGATCGTGAACAAACATTTTAAAATTATTTAACATAAAAAAACAGATTATTTCCTTATCCAGTGTGTATATATCTGTTGATTATCAATAATACAAATTAAATTGTATTTTAAAAATAAAAATAAAATCAATTATATAATTATCCACTTTGCCTTACGGGCTTGCCTTTCTCTAGTTTTCGTACTTTCATTACAAAAATGAAACACTTGTTTTTAAACAAATTATGGCATCCAGGAAGCAATCATGAGACTTTTTTTTTCTATATCTATTATTTCAAAAAACATTTTAAAACTTATCTACTTACTTGGTCTTTAGCAAACTGGAACCATGTATCCAAAACTAGTTTCAATCGTTTTTCGTGAAATTTTTTAGTTGTTTTGACACTGATAAAAATGTCATTGAGCGTCGTAGGCCTTCCATTTGTTTGGGTTGTGCTTACCAACGAAGGTGATGATGAAGACATAGATGATAATGATGATGGAAAAAATGAGGAAGGAGAGGGAAGTTTCAGACTTTGCCGAAACTTCAAAGTTTGTAGTAGTTTCGACGCTGGGCTTAATCGATCAAGTAATAAGTACTTCCTACTACTATTACTGTCTCTGTTGTTAGTGTTAGTGTTACTGTTACTTAACTCAGTTCGAATTTTGTTTCTATCATCGATGTCCATACGCTGGACATAAGAAACTTGTCGTAAAGACCCTCGATGCTTTTTCGGTGTAATACCTGGCACATCGGCCAGCAGAGGGATTTGTTCATGTTGTTGTTGTTCGTAAAGCACTTTTGAACTTGCCCGCCGCCTTTTCTTTCTAGTTTGAAGATCAAGCAACGAACGAGTGTCCCCAGAATCAACAGGTTGATTAGATCTCCAAAAGTTGGGTAAACGCCTCGGGCCAGCCACTGAGTCTCCTACAATATCCCAAATTCTTAAAGGTTCTTCTGCATCGAATCGAGATCTGCCAGCACCGACACCTACAACACCACGCAAATCTCTCAGAAGATCCCTTCCAGGTATCACAACTGCATCATATTCTGCACCTATGTTGTTAATGTTTACAGACTCATCGGGGCCTGGGGGTCCAATTCTTAAGTCCTCGACGACTATGTCCCGATGTTGGACCCGCCAAGACAAGCCCCTATAGAATCCCTGTCTCCATTGGATCAAATAAGCGTTGAAGTAAACGAAATTCAAGAGGAAAATGCAAGCAATAAAAGCAGAGCCCTGCACCACTTTTCGCAACGTAACGCGCATGGCCCCCCTCTTGTATTGGTACCCGTCGAAAGCTGCATTTGAAGTCAAATCACACGGCCGGTAATAATCACAATTATAAAATGGAGAAGAAGAAGACATGTAAACACGTCCACACGTAAACTAGATCTTCTCTCACTGAGGCGACGAGAAGAGAGGGAATGTAGTCGCCAAACTGAACCAGCACTTGCTATAAACATAAATCCAACAACCACTAGTTCAACCTTACTGCTTCCATCTCTCCCACTCTCTTTGTTTGCCATGTGTAAACACACTGTCTCCCTCTCCACAGGAATGTAAGCACTCGGCAAAGCAAAGCCATGGGAAAATGACCACTCAATAATTGTGACCCCAATGACATGTTCGAGGTCAATGGGGTTAGAGGTTACGGCGCATGCGTGTTCAACAGGCGCTGCATTTATAAACTTTTGAATTACGTACTTTTTTCAACGCATTATTACACATTGAGTTGAAAACTCTTCAGTACAGTATGAATGTTCTTGTTTTTTTTGTTTTTTTAATTTAAAACAACTGACAGCTTTAGCATTTGACAATATTTTTCACACTGACAAAATATTTTTAATCGAAAAGTATTTTGTGGAACATAATGTGATAAAAAAAATGCTAATTCGAATTTTAAAGATTTTTTTTTTAAATTAAAAAAAAAAGTATTTCTTCCGCATTATCGATAATAATCACAAGCCAGACTTTGAATTCGTGTAGTTTTTTTTTTTTTTTTTTTTTTTTTTTTTTTTTAAGTATTCCAATTCATGGTTTGGTTGAAATATTAAATAAATAGTCAAAAATAGAATATAACAAAAGTTTAGTTTTATTTATTTTTTAATTTGATGAGTTTGGTTTAGTAAAAAAAAAAAAAAAAAAAAAAATTTAAAGACCTTAAGTTTAACTTTTTAAGTAATATTTTTCTTCCTACAGGTACTGGTACTTCGTTTTAAAATTTGAGAACTTTTTCGAAACAATATTATATTTGTTTTGTATATTATAATGATAAATGTCTTAGTTTTAGTTTTACTTTTTTTTACTCTTATATTTTTATTTTTCTTATAAAATTTAGTCACTTCTCTCACTTTCTCAGTCTTACCTTTTTTTCTTTTGTTATTGTATGAAATGCTCTATTGATTTTGTTGATAGTCTCATTTTCATTAAAGTTATTTCTAATTCCTGAAAAAATTACAGTTCAGAAGACACAAATTCAATCTTTTAAAAATTTGACAAAGATTTTGTTATAAAAATTAATGTTTTTTTTTTTTTTGTGTTTTTTTTTTTAGTTTCCAAACTTCTTTGTCGTTTGCTTTGAAAGGGTAAAAGGCAACAAAAATGTCTATGTGATTTTTTTTGCAATTAATATAAATAATTAATATTTTGAAAATATTAATTAAAAATCAATAAAATAACAGTGGTCAGAAACTTAGTTTACTGATTCCTCAAAAAAAAGCACAAGGGCTTTGAAAAAAATAATTTTAAAACTGAATTCTTAATTGAATGTTTCAGTTAAAAAAACTTTATTTTTCACTTCAAAATATAATTTCTCCGCGCAAAATGCATCATTACTTGAAAAATGAAAATTTATAAAGAATTGAAATTTTTTTAAAATTTTAGCTACACTGTTCACTCAGGTTTCAATTTATCGATAAATTGAAAATAGACATCATGACCAATATCAGCCTCAAATTAAATAATAAGAATAATTATTTTGTCGCCAGGGCTGCTGTTTTTGCTGAGATGATGAGTTTTAAGTACTAAAAAAAAAAAAAGTAAAAAAACAAAACAAAAAAAAAACACCAAAAACACTAGCGTCTCTGAGTATAGTTGATTGAAATGCTTTCTATCCATCATCATATAAATGAATTGCTGCTGTTGAACAGTTTATTTTTGAATTGTGCAACTTTTTTTAAAGCATGTTTTTCGATTATCAATTCTGTTGTAAACAACGAGTGGTATAAGTCACTGTCTGTTGTCTACGTATTGATGATGGATGTAAAAAAAAAAAAAGACAAAAATAACCATTTAAAATGCATAAATAATTAAAAAAATGTCTTTGAAGATAATTTCTTGTTTTTGAAACATAAATATAGCATAAAAATGCATATTTAAATAAGGTTTTTAAATTTTAAAAACATTGGCACAATCACCCATCCAACCTCTTCTTTTCTAGACGGAAAATGAGAACAACAAATTTTAAAATGTCTTAAAAATCCAATATAGTTTTAGATATTTGTTTCAAAATAGATTAGAAAGTTTAAGAATTGATTAACTCAGTTAAATTAAATACAACTGTATTTCGTAAAAATACTGCTTATTTTTGCTTAAAACATAGCGAAAATTACGTTTATTTCCATACAATGACCCATTTGTCATTAACAGGAGTCTTTTAATGTCACCCCAATGTTTAACAACCGCCTGTAAAAATTAACTAAATACGGAGGACCATAACTCCTACAATCTATTAATTTATATTATTTAAGTTTAAAAATATATTATCTTTGACCTTAAAAAACCAATAGTTTATAGTTTTTATCCTAAATGGCTTTTATGAAACTTAAGAGTATTAATAATTTTATATTTTTCATATTATTAGGTTGGTGCAAAAATAATGTCGGTTTTTGACGTATTTTTAACGTCAAAAACCGACATTATTTTTGCACAAACCTAATAGTATAAAAAATTAATTAAACACAAGTTAAATTAACTTGTAGAAGTAATTAGTTAAGTTCAATTAGTTACTTTAGAGTTTAATTTATTGCTTTTATTATTTTCCTGACAGCTTGAAATCATAAAACATTTAATTGCATTCAATGAGGTATTTTTTAATTATTCTGATTTTATAATTTATTAAACAAAAGGAAATGAAAAATAATAATAATAAACATATTAGCCGTTTCCTTATAAGGAAACATTTGACATTTACTGACCTAGCAGCCATGCTACTCTCGGTTGAAATTTATAAAAAAAATAATTTTTAAACATTTTTTTCAGAAAAAAAAAGGTTTCTCAAATTCAGTAGTTGTTATCCCTTTTCCTAGCACCTTATTTGAAGTAATAATATGGAACATCACACTTTATTATATGTCATTGTTCATTGTTTTCCTTTTAACTTTGAGTTACATGTGCTATTAATTTTAGTTGTTGCTGCTGTTGAAAGTCCTCAAGTAATGTGCTTTCTGTTTTATTTGGTACAGTTCTTTGCTTGTAATTCTGTAGTGCCAATGCACAATATTCGAAGAAGAATGATCTTCGCTAAAATCTATAAGCTTCACTCGCTCAAAGCCATTTTATTTTTAACCATTGATCTTAGAAAACGGTTGTACAGTGTAACCCGGATATAAGAGACCCGGATATAAGAGAAACCCTGATATAAGAGAAACTCTGATATAAGAGCGATTTTCTCTGGTCCCAAATTAGAGCCATACCTACCTAAACAAAATAGACCAAATCCGGATATAAGAGAAACCCTGATATAAGAGCGATTTTCTCTGGTCCCAAATTAGAGCCATACTTACCTAAACAAAATAGACCAAATCCGGATATAAGAGAAACCCGGATATAAGAGACTTCTCCGGTCCCGACAACTTTCTTATATCCGGGTTACACTCTATACAGCTGACAGTTTAGCTATTTTTTAACATGTTTGGCGCCGTGCGTAATATCCACATGAAAGTCTCCATCTGACGAGGCTATTTAAGAACATGACTCAAGTTTTTTTCAGATTAATGTTTTGGTTTTGTAGCAACTTGCAGTGTTGGGCGAAACTATCTCTAGTGCAGCCTATTTTCAATTTCTGTATCTCATATACTGTTTCTTAAGTGATCCATACACCGAGGTATTTGAAGTATTTTGGTATTTATTAATTCTACATTATGAATTTTTATGATGCATTCAGAGTACATGTACCATCGCTACTTTCATTCCAATTCCAGATCATTGTTTCTACTTCTTTGGAAATAATTATCTTCAGTTCTATTTCTTAAGATACTTATTGAATTTAATGCTTTTAAAATTGTAGTCACAGAATTATTGAATTAGTTCCTTTTTGAATTTTTGAACAAAAAAAATAATCTAACGCTTGAAAAAAAAAAAAGTAGTAATTCTTTTTAAAAATGTCCACACTCGAAAATAGAATTTATTTTCGATTCTTCAAACATAAACGCTATATCGAAACAGAAACCACCAATAAAAAAAATCCACCTTTCTAAAATAATGACATATTCAACATAAAAAAGAAACTAATTTACTAATGAATAAGTATCGAAAATTCGATTTAAATCGGATTATTCCTTGATTTTTAGCAATTGGAGGATGCGTTACTTTGTATTAATTGTTGCGTATTTTTGTCCTATACAAAATGAACTAAACACTAAAGTATCTATTCTCTAATAACCAGCCAAATAGCTACATACTTCAACTCTATGGAAGAAGAAATGTTGATGCGAAATATCATACAAATTAGTCCTGAGCCCGTGTCCATAGACAGACGCCGACATGATCAAAAAGTTCGTGAACCGATTGAAGTTGAGAGAACGAGTATAAAAAAATAAACAAATAATCAAATGTTTGTAGTTTTTTCATTCCTTTTCTTTTTTTTTTTTTTGTCTCAGAAAAAATCATTTCGATTGTATACTTCTTTGTTTCTTTCCCTTTCATTTCAAGATCAATATATATATTTTTTTAAATAATATAAACTTAACAGATCTTAATAGCAGGATATGTGTATAACATTTTATCTTTTCCAAGAACACTTTGGACAACAGCAATATTTTCAAGCGAGATCAAAGTTGATAGACCTGACCTGAGTGATTGTCATCTGTGAATGACCTTCTTTAAAAGTAAAATATTTGTGCCACTTGAATACAGCTGTTCTCCTGTAAACTTCATTTTCAAAGGCTTCTTCTGACATTACTACAAGTGTTTTTGAGAAACTTCTAAATTAACTAACAGAAATCTTAATATACTCAAACTGTGTCTATACTAAATGATTTTTATTTGCACAAATCAAAACTCTTACTGTTCTTGGAAACAGAGTGCACTATAGAAAAACATTTTTGGAAAAGTAACAAATGCAATCCAAAATTGAAACTTCAGCTTGCTATGCCATTATTGTATCACTCAAACATACTACATTCATCTAGTTCACAAAACCTTGATCACTATATTTATTTAGAGAGAAGGAGAACCTCCTTCTAATTGTGGAATAAATGTTGCATTTTCAAGTCTGTCCATTAAACAGGAGACTCATTGTTTACGCAGATATTGCACCAGAGGAAAAGTTGTTTAAATCTTTTCATCCTTGTATTCTGACTTGTCATAAGTCAACTTAGTTTGTCGTCAGTGACCGTTGATGAGACATAGAAAGAAATGATGCCTGACTTGAAAAATGTTATAAAAATATTTTTTAGTGATTTTCAAATCGTATTTCCTTGGTGGAATTTCTGGATTTTGAAAATGTGACTCATAGCTTCTATTAAAGAAATTTAGCGCTATGCCTACGTGACCCATTCTGGTGGTAATGGCATTGAAACTCTCGGCTAATCAACACTCAGTCCTTCTGGGAATATCCTGGTTAAGTATGAGATCGTCACTAGCCAATAACTTTTTTCAAAGGTGTCATCATAAAGAACCTTTGATGCCTACTTAAGAAATTGAAAAACTTATGAAAGGGAGTCGAAATTTTCTACTATCGGGAGACATTGTCGTTCTCAGCTAAATTCCAGGTCCTTAATACAACAATGATACGGGGAGGCTCCTCTCGAAGTGAACTATTGTTTCTCTTACTGTTATACGCCGCTGTATTTAGATCTCTTTCTGATTCAGTCTGCATGTCGACCGGAAGTGAATGCCAAGAAAGCAGAACACAAAAGAAGAAAATCGTTTTCCGCGCATGGACTCTGAGCATCACGTCTGGTAACACTAAGCAAGTCCCCCACCCCGCAATGAAAGTGATCCAGCGTCCAATCACGAGCGTTCCCTCCAGAAAAAGAGATGGTCTTTGAGACTGACAGATCTGCTTAAAGGCAAAACCTCTTATAACGACCAACACAGTGGTGAGCCGAAAGGCCACCTGCCGACACGCAGGCGCACTGTCACCGTTATGACCGCTTCTCTCAACACAACCATTACCTCGCCCAGGCTTCACTAATCTAACCCGACTCTTCACACACAGTGACCAGCTTCGATACCGCCAGACCCCTGAATCCAACCGCAGTGATTTATAACACCTCGACGCCGTCACCACACAACTACAGGCTTCCCTCGTCAACACTAAACAGAGACATTCCGACGATCAGCCTTTAACCACCACTACAGGCCTACCCTCGCCGTCACCACCGCGATCCCGTTTCGTTGATACAACATTCGACCCAAATCCAACTGAAACATTCCGCTTGACCTACTGCAGGCCTACCAGCTATACCTAATTCCTCGTCGCTACCGCCACATCGGCAATAAATGCACACTACCAGAAATGAGGCCACTGTCGTGACCACGATCAATCAACACGCCAAACCACCTCACCGGGCTGTTCGGCTTTAACATTTCGGCATCACACTACGTCCTGCCTATCAACACCATCACAGACGATCGATCAACCAATGGGTAAATCCATTTCGGACCTATCCTGTGACTGCGGCCAAATCAACTCGAGAAATTAGTAAACTCTTGGTACTGCCGACAGCACCATTACATCTAATCGCTTTCTTGACAAACAGCAATCGAAAACGACATATCAACGATTTTTTACCGATTTTCTGACAATTGTAAATGTATCAGGTATATTAAACGAATACACGCTGTTTGAAAATTGAATTCTTGTTATTCCTTTCCTTTCGGATCCAAACGCTCGTTATGACATTACTATCCATTTTCTATCTTTGCAACTTTTCGGGTATTTACCACTTTTAAGTAAATGAAGAATATTGTATATACTATGTCTTAATGCTTTTGTTTGCGCATTCGGGAACTTACCTGTTTTTCTAACAAACTTTTTACTTCTACCTGAATAATATTGTTTTGCTTTAAAAGATTTTTTTTTTTTTGCCCCTGAAGATTAATTTGATTTATATCCTGTTAATTATAATGGAAAGGAAAGATTTGATTTTTTACAAGGTGCATGAATGTAATCTTTTTTTCTTTTTTAATATCTTGTTATTGGCCCAAAGTTTCATATTTTCAGCACGCAATGCTTGTGTAGTCCCAGGTTAAACCGTAACGTTTTCTTTGTGTTTTTTTGGAATAAAGTTTGTATAATTCTCGATCCATGTCTCTTGTGTCGCGTGAGCCGCTCTTGTTATTAATCCTCATCACGGTCTCCTGTTACTGCTACAGGGTTTATTTTAATATTTTCCCCAATACTCTCTCTCTCTCTCTCTCTCTGTGTTTGTGTGTGTGTGCTTATATATATATTCAGGTTTCACCATGTTTAGGAGAACACACCTACTAAGGTAATAAATGAAAGATGACATGCACCAAATTTTAACATTCTCATTTCTCTTTCAGACATGTATATAGATAAAGGTAACATCCAATGACATAGATCTTATGGTCGTAGTAGACGAAAAGGCATGTCATGCCCGTGGCCAATGCCGATGCCAGACTATTTTGCACCCTAGACAAAGCTAGCAATTTTAACATACCACAGCTTACCAAAAAGCTCCAATAAAAAAATATTTTCCATAAAAAGAAAGCTTGAAAATTGGACCATAGATGTGCTCCTTTGGTCTCTTGGAATACCATACTGGAAAGCTGCTAAAAGACCAGACAACCTGTCAGTGAAACTGGTTCAAAGTCAGTGAAAAACCATAATTAATTGTTTATGGAATGTTTGGGTATATATTTGTCAGTCATTGGTACGAGATGTGCTAACACGTCTTAAAATAACAGTAAAAATAGTTTCATTGCATTTAAATTTCGTTCAATTTTCTCAAATTTAGACAAAGTATTTAAATAAATTTGAACCCACAAAAATAAGTACTTAATTAAAAAAAGAAGCTTGTTGTCAAGATTGCAAACAAAACAAAGGAATCTTCTGATTTGTTTATTCGGGATTAAGAGCATTTCCTTAAAGTTGGGTTTCACTTACCGTCATCGTACCAACAAAAATAAATAAAGTAAAAATTACTTCGATTTTTCCTACAACTTGGGTTGAATTTTATTAGGTCGGGTGTTTTAATCATTGTAAGTTGTTTGTCCGACCTATTTTCATTGTCGTTGGTTGTTAACGTTTCACAGCATTTTGTTGTGTACTCTCCGGCCATTCTAACAGACACCAGAGGATACACGATCGAATGATTTAACTTAAAAAACAGATTATTTCCTTATCCAGTATTTCTGTTGATTATCAATACAAATTGTATTTTAAAATCAAAAATGCCTTGCCTTTCTTCAAATTATATGGCATCCAGGAAGCAATCATGAGACTTTTTTTGCTATATCTATTATTTCAAATATAATAAAACATTTTAAAACTTATCTACTTACTTGGTCTTTAGCAAACTGGAACCATGTATCCAAAACTAGTTTCAATCGTTTTTCGTGAAATTTTTTAGTTGTTTTGACACTGATAAAAATGTCATTGAGCGTCGTAGGCCTTCCATTTGTTTGGGTTGTGCTTACCAACGAAGGTGATGATGAAGACATAGATGATAATGATGATGGAAAATGAGGAAGGAGAAGGAAGTTTCAGACTTTGCCGAAACTTCAAAGTTTGTAGTAGTTTCGACGCTGGGCTTAATCGATCAAGTAATAAGTACTTCCTACTACTATTACTGTCTCTGTTGTTAGTGTTAGTGATACTGTTACTTAACTCAGTTCGAATTTTGTTTCTATCATCGATGTCCATACGCTGGACATAAGAAACTTGTCGTAAAGACCCTCGATGCTTTTTCGGTGTAATACCTGGCACATCGGCCAGCAGAGGGATTTGTTCATGTTGTTGTTGTTCGTAAAGCACTTTTGAACTTGCCCGCCGCCTTTTCTTTCTAGTTTGAAGATCAAGCAACGAACGAGTGTCCCCAGAATCAACAGGTTGATTAGATCTCCAAAAGTTGGGTAAACGCCTCGGGCCAGCCACTGAGTCTCCTACAATATCCCAAATTCTTAAAGGTTCTTCTGCATCGAATCGAGATCTGCCAGCACCGACACCTACAACACCACGCAAATCTCTCAGAAGATCCCTTCCAGGTATCACAACTGCATCATATTCTGCACCTATGTTGTTAAGTTCCCATTATAACATATTAATGAACATTTCCATGTGTATGAAATCTACGTTTAACAAAAGAAACACTTGTTTCAAACTTTCCTTTTGTTAATTTTGTTCCTATAAGTTATCTTTTTATTGCAAATCAATTTGTCTGTTATTTTCTGTATGTACTCTTTACAGCACCCCTATTTTGTGTACTAGAAAATGTTTCCGTAAGAAAACTTACACATTTAATTATTGAAGTAGTTAATCACTAAAATTCAAAACCACATAAACAATAATCTTAGGTTTACTTTCGCCCTATTCAACTAAAAACGATAAAAATAATTTTATAACATAATTATCTAGTCTTATAAAACAGTTAAAAGACGAAAGAGAAAAACAAAAATATACCAGTAAAAAAGTACATTTGGTTTATTTTACTCTTTAAAGATAATGTCGATCAATTTTTACTTGAGTTTCGAGAAATTATCTTCACCACTGATACTGGAAGTGATATTGAGATATAGTGTTAGGACTTCGAAAATAAAAATAAATAAAAATACATTTTGAAATTCGCTACAATTAAATCACGTCTAAATACAGACACGTAAAAACAAACTAAAGACAAACACGTAAAACAGACACCACCACTTGGACGTCGTAGTAAGCACATCAAGTAACTCTTTTCAACGAATGGGAACACGACAAAAAGATTTGACTTTTATTTGGAGCCTATCTCCGGCCTATATAAGAACGTACCAAAAGCCACACAAAATCCTCACAAGAAGCACATAACGGCAAACACACAGAATATTTGCTTACTCTATGCTGTAGAAAGCCTTCTCTTTTGAGTACTCACGCCATACAGAAAGATCGACCCAGACGAGATAAAATAATTGCCCGAATACCCAGCTACGTCGACCGGTCATAAAAAACTTCCTTAGTGAGTTACTTCTATCCATAATTATATACGCATACACTCACACGCATAAATATATATGCGCACACACACACACACACACACACACACGCGTATCCGTACATATAAAGACATTTGTTTTCTTGAACTTTATTTCTTTAGATATTTTACGAATTCTTCCTAATCCTTTTGAGAAGATCTTCTTTTCACAATTGTCACCATCGTTTGATTTAATCGTATTTAAATTTGTTTGATTGTGTTTTATTCTTCGTTTTGAGCATACGAAGGATCGTTCGCTCTTTCTCTTGTTTGCTGTCGGCAAAAGGATTAATAGTAAACGCCTTCATTTGACTGTCGAATCCATGCCAACAACATTCAGCAGTAGCCTGTGCGGTAATAGTCAGTAGGGTTTTTCCTTTATGCCATATATATCATGCAGAAACCAAATACTGTTTTATATTGTGTAGCTCTCTAATAGTAACAAACTATTTTGATGTTTTGGATTTTGTTGTGATTCTTTGCCTTCATGCACAAACTACCGTTTCTCTCTCCTGTTTCTAACTTTTCCTACTAAAAATATTTGACTATATGTCTAGTTCCTTTGCAATCTCATTAGCATCTGTCAACGCCGGTTAAAAACTTTGATCACAACTGCAGTTCACAAGATAATTCTTAGTTATTCATAATTGCTTTATAGTTGAATTTAAATCAATTTCCATATTTTGTTCAAACATGCTTACTTGGGATATTGACTTAAAAAAGATACCACAAACATAAACCTCAATTTAGGAAGTATTTTTATATGAACCACTTAAGTTTGTGTTATCACAGATCTCTATTAAAGCATCATAAACATCAATGTTTTTTAAATGTATTCAAGCCATCGATCTGAATCTATCCAACTAATTTCAATCAATAGTTTAACAATTAAGTTTGAATGTGTTAGCTAGAATTTTCCAACTCTTAGTTGATGTTGAAAAATAATTATAGATCTATTAAACTAAACTGAAGAAAGTACTTGTTTCCTGACAACACGAAACATTGACTACTAAAAAGAGTTTGCATAACAAAAATCTCCCGTGTTTATGTTCAGGACTATCTTTTGTACTTAATTTTATTTGCTTTCTTAGTCCCATTATCATAACCTTTACGACGAAGGTTTTCCATTGATAATTCCATTTGCTCCAGACGTTCAAAAAGAGTTTCTGCTATAAAGGCGTCTGTAGTCTCTTTTAATGGAACAAATCCCAACAAATGCTCACGATGATGACTTCAGGCTCAGACATCTTATTATCTGATGGCTTCATTACACCAGCAGAACGAACAATCATTGTCCGTTGTTCAAAATAAAGTGTTCAATCCAAAATAACTGAACAGTATTTCCCTGAGTTTGTACAAAGAAGTTGTAAAATCTCATTTTGGATTTCTTTTGCATTGTTTCAGTAACTCAACACAGCCGTTTATAAAGAGATAAAAAAAAAAAAAGATATAATAAAGTCTTCAGATTATAAAATTTCCATTGCTACGTCCATTGTACAACATTTTATTTACACCACGTAATAAAAAGTTTTGTATTACCAAACTAATCAAGCATTGCAAAATTTGTCGCCATATCTGTTCTGCCTGATTAATGTTCTGTTGGTTAATGCTATCAATTTTTTTCGTTTAGGTAAGTGCAATTCAAGTTCACACTAGGCATGATAGTTTTCTAAATGATCAATATTCCTTTCATCTGAAAAAATAATAGCTCCAAATTTTTTCCCGCCTTTTGAACAATTTTTGTACTGATTATACATCAAATGTTTATTTTTTTTTAGCCTTCTGACTGATCAACTTACAAGAAATTAACATCCTTTGAGGTTGAATATATCAACCATTCACAATTTGCCTGCATCCAATTATAGGAGAAAACATTTGTATTTGCAGTATTGGGAAAATCATGTGATACAATCTGCATAAAAATAAAGTAAAATATAAAAGTAAAATATATAAACATAAATAAAAAGAATTAAAATAAATCTTTTGCGCTTTCCTTTAAAACTGTTATCTATTTCTTTTTCTGTCTGTAAACTTCTCTATAAATACTTCTCTCTATATATTTCTCTCTCAACTAATGAGAAAGCGACCTTCAAATAAAAAGAAGAAGAAAAGACAGAACCCGACCGAAAAACGGCGGAAGTTTTCTGGACCAGTCTCTATCCATTTGTGGCTAGAAAGCTACCAAAATATGAGAAGCTCCACGCATAACTTGCGCTATATAACAAAATGAAAAGGAAAGGAACACCGGAAAATAAAATAAACTGGACCAATCAAAAAAATTAAAACAAAGAGACTTTTGATATTAGCCGAAACCAAACTCCTTGTAAAAAAAAAAGAAAAGAAAAAAAAAAAAAAAGGATATAAACAGGCATTTGGGAAGCAGAAGGAGAGAAGGGACCGCCAGAGAAATCAGCCATGCGTGTTGCGTGAAGAGGTTAATCGATCATTTGCTTAAGACATTTTTTACATTTTCTGACGCCGCCATGTATTACTAAGATGACAATTACTACCAAGGTCTAACTTCTAAACTTTAAACTTTAGACTTTCCTATCTGACTTATAACCTTACGCTACCCCGAATTACAAAGGACTCACTTCAATCTCAAGATATTTATTTTTTTGAACAATAGCAATACGTAAATTCAAAATACATTTAGCGAACAGTTTGTTATGGTCTAAATAAATAAGCTTACCATTAGTGATGATAAAAAAAGTTAAGGATATTTCATCATTCTAAAAATAACCTTGTCATCAGTGATGATAGAAAAGAATGATATTTCATCATCCTACCCTCATTATTATAAAAACTACCCTTCCACCACATGAGAATAAAGTAGAGTAGATTAATGTAGACTAGGTTACCTATAACTGTAGACTAGTAGACAAGTAGTTAGTAAAACACACGTCGGTTAGCACCTCCGGGAAGAGCAAAAACAGACGATGTCAAACGCCATCCTCACAAACGAAATTCTCGGAACCAAACTGCAATCCTCAACTCCTGAAGATCGAAAACAGACAATTTCAAACGTATCCACACAAACGAAATTCTCTGAACCAAACCATGCAAGCACTGACTTTTAAACAAAAGAGACACTGAGAACATGTTTACACACACTATACCAATATTCTGTAATTCTCATCACAAAAAGAAAATAAAAATCTTTGCTATTTATATCAACACGTGTCTCAAGTTTTTATTGTTTATATTATTGTGGTACGTTTTAATTCATTTCGTTTTCAATATAATAAAAGAGAAAAGGATACCTCCTACACTACAAATATATATAGCAACGGGGTAATTACTTTAACAACACTCAAATAATATCAAGTCAGGATTATACTACTACATCAACACCTAACATTTTCTACCCTGTTACAAGTTTTAAAAAAATCATCTAATAAAAGGAGCAAATATTCTATAAAATTAGTTTTTCTTGACAAGCATTTTGTCTCCATATCGAGAATGTTCAAAATGTGATTATATTCATTTTTTTAAAATAATAAGGGAACGCCGTTCCTCTGCCTTTCCCAGAGCACCATACGCTAATGCTAACAAAGAGGCAGTGCTATATTATTTTTTAATTTATTTTTTGATAAAGGATCTACTCATTTATTTACTAAAAATGTATGAATACTGTGATATGATAATAAAAGTTTTCTTATCTGGAAAATATTTTCTTATCTGAAAGTAAATTATATTTATGAAAAATAAATGTATGAAATCCAAGTTAGTCGCTGAAAGCACATATTTGGAAGCAAAGGACATAAAATTTTAGATAACGAGAGTTTTGGACAGAATCCCAATTAAAACAGAAGCTCACGAAGTGTGTACGGCAGAAGGAAGGGTTGTAAGAGTATTTGTGACTTGTTCTGAAGAACCAACATAAATACATATGAAGTCAGAACCCGTGGTTTACATAACAGCGATTGGTGGGCAAAAAGAACTTCAAAGGGTAAAATCATAGCAATAATAAAAGTTTTGAGAGATCAAAATAAATTCTTTAAGAAACTCTTTAAAAATAATTTAAGTTAATTAAATGTTTTTCATAACAAGTTGACAGTACCTCAAATTGGTTGAAGAGAGGAGGGACTAAGAATTTGTATTTGTTCAACATATTCTTGCAAAGCTGCCAGTAATCTCTAGAACCAAACTTGTGAAAGGTTATACTATTTCTCATACTATCAGTGAATAGTGACTTTGCTTCTTTGAAGACACGATTGCACTCATTACGAGCAACGACAAAGAGATGTCTGTTACAGTCACACATGGTATAGCTGGAAGAAGTAAATTCAGTGGGCTATAGCGAATAGACAGGAATGAACGAAGGAGATTGTAGTTTAATTTGGTATTTCTGTACTGATACGAAAACTCCGTTGCCGGCTTTTACCCAGGAAAAGGATCCAGGATGATTAAAAATCAAGATAATTAAAAATATAATTCCATTGGGCATCGCGAAGAAAATCACAAAACGAGTCCCAATCACTGTGTTGATAACAGAAAGATATTCTGTTAATAGGGGGTCCTTGCCTGATGGGAGAGCGGAAAGAGATATCAATAAACACTAGCGCATGGTCGGAGTTGCGAAAAGTACAGAGTTGCAGAGTGCGACATGAGTTCGGAGGAAAGGTAAGGAGGAGATTAAGTCGAGAAGTGTGTCCGTCAGAATTACTATGTCGGAAATTCTATTATTTTAAGTGAGTTTATGATTTTTTTCCACCAAATTTCTATGGACACGTTGGAGGCGCATGGAGAACTTGTTGTGACTGTAGCGGCCAGCAGAAGTGTTGCCATGTAAATGAAATATAAGGAATATACAGGAAGATATTAACACCAAAAACTGAGTTACAACAAAGGCAGAGTTCTTAATAAAAAGGTCAAAATTTTATTATTGACAATTAACCAACAACTTAATTACAATATGTACATTTATTGATTTGTAAGAACTGAAAGGAGTCACCACTTGGTAAGGAGTGAAATATTAAAATACATAAAAATTGTTCCAAAGTGTGAATGTGTGGATATGCAAATTTGGTTAATTTAATAGTCATGAAAAGGAGCAAGGTAACTACATGCAAGTGGTAAGTCTTTGGAAATGTTTGTGTTTCATATGGTCCTTGATGAAAGGAAAAGTTTGTGGTTGAAACTCGGTGACATTGAAATTAATAATGCGTCAATGAATTACAAGTCTCACTTCATAAGCTCAAATGAATTCACGTGAATAACGTGATTTAGGACTGGTAAGTAAAAGTCCAAAAATGGTGGCGCGTGGAATGAAGAAGATGTTACACGTGGCATGTAGTTACATAAATCCAGAAATTGGCGGAAACCAAATCAAAGTGCCGTGTTGCTGAGTAGAATTCAATACGGCGATGTGATGATGAAAAAGGACACCGAAATGTCGTGTAGTTGCTAAGTAGCCAAAGACGATAGCATTATACATCATGATGCTATGTCTGTGAACAAAAAGAATTTACATGCAAGAAACAATGAATAAATTAACAAAGCAACAAGAATGAATTTAAACAAAGCAAAGGACTTGGTTGCTCTACGGAAAAATCCGAAGCGATGGCAAAGAAAAAGGAAAAAACAGATTCATTGCATCCTTCCGAGGAACAGAGAGAAAGGGGGGGGTAAGCTAAGAAGAGAAAGGAAAAGCAATATCTGCGTCTTTTCAAAAAGGAAGAAAGGGAAAGAAAGCAAAATGAAGAAAACAAATGAAGGAGGAATACTGTGTGGAGGACTTCACCACATTAATTTAACTTTGATAAGAAAACATGCAAGAAGAATAACCACAAGACATTGTTGCACATAAAATACATGTATATTAACAAGGTATACAATATCAAACAATGATGTGAAAGAAAACATGGATTTAAGTAAAAAAGGTGGAATTAATCAAGAGTTGCCTCTCTTTGATTGAAATTTAAGAGTTCAGTGAGAGATAATTATTTGGTTTAAAGTTCTCTGGATAAATGTTCATGAGTGTTTCATGATATGATTGTTCTTATGATATTACTGTTGAAAAGTATTGTTGTGTCAAAAGAAGTTTTTAGTGAAGGTGTACAAATTATCATCAGTATGTGGGTGTGAGTGAGAAGGCTGGCGCGTGGTTAGAACTGGAGTTCCAACTGTTGTAGATTCGTTTAACAGTTGAGGTCTCACTAACTGAGATGAGAAAAATCTTGGCTTAATAAGCGACTACAGGCTCCGATTCATTGCCCGGCAAAAATTATTCTTCACGTGCAAACGATCTGATTGGTTGGCATCAACCAATCAGCGTGCGAGCTTTGAGGAGACTTAAGGAAGCTTCTGTGAGCCACTTCTCCCAAAAGTGCCCCAATTTGACTACTTAAAAATAAAGCGATTTGTAAATTGCCGCATTACTGCGATTTGTAAATTGCCTGTAGGAAAATGTATTAGAGATTTATTAGCCAATGATCGTTTGGCATTGTACATGTGATTTTGTGTTTGTATGCATATGTTCGTGCGTAAGTAGGTTTGCACATCTTCACTGATTAGGCAAAAGTTGCTTCTACTTCCTTCAGGCAATCCTTCTGATCATCAGACGATCATTACTGTTGTTATAAAGGTTGTTACGGCCACATAATTTGGCTTGCCTTTCCTATTCCTTTTTCTATGAAATTAAGTAAACATATGGAAAACATCTTTTTAAGCAAAGGTTCCTACTAACATTCCGGAACTGTTCATCAAGGTTTTATATACTGTATATGCATAAACTTTTAAACGTCGAAAATTTTGTTAGAATTGAGAAACACTCGTACGTGGAGGTACGTAACAAAATCATTTCAATCAGATAATCCACTTCCGGTTGCTAAACTGGTGGATGCAACAAGACTGTCGTGCTCTTAATTCGATAACATGTCCTGATCGTTATCTATTCTCATACATATTTACGACATCACAACATTAGTCAGAGAAAAAGGTCTTCTAAAGATTTAATCCTGTTGGAGCTTACCATCAAGTCCTAATGGAGCCCGAATATATCCCTAAGAGATATTATAACCCATTTAGAGATATTGAAATTCTTAAGCGTTCTTTTCGGTTTGCGGAATGCAGCTCACTCCATTTAAAGATTCATTGATCATGTTCTACACGGTTTGGATTTTTTTACTTACATTTACGTGGACCCACAGCTAAAACTTCTATGTAGCAGGTGTTGTCTCATTTTTTAACTTCTTCAAAATCCGTTGTAGTTATAAATGTGGTATCTCTCTCTCTCTCTCTCTCTCTCTCTCTCTCTCTCTCTCTCTCTCTCTTGAAAAAATTGTAGTTTTTTCCAGTTTGTATACAACAGAAAGAGTGAGGGTGTTTTTAGACGTGGTTAATTTTTCAGATGTTTCCTTTTTGACTGTATATCAAAACACTTAACTGATATTCTCACCAACAATAAAAAAAATGGGAAATTTTATTTGTGACACGGTTTTCACAATTTTTAACAACGTCACCTGTGTAACTGTCTTGCAGTTGACACCTCATCAATTGAAGTGGATGCATTTTTGAATTGAAACTCCTGGCAATTTATTTGTTGGTTGGTCATTTTATGTATTTACTAGCTAGAGGGTCGCGCTTTCTACATTTCGACCCGTTACAAACCTTTTTTAGGTGCGTTTTTTGTATTTACGATAAGAAATATTTCCAAGGGAGATCTGACACCTTCAGTATCTACAGCAGCTTGTGCCAATCTGTATCGCACACACCTACGTACATATGTAGAGGACCGTGGGTTTTAGATCTAAAGGAACACACGTGGGTTAAAATTTCCTGCTAGCCGGTCCAGTTACATGAGAATGTTGGACTTTAATTAAGTCCAAAGAAAACAAACAAGACCGATAATTATATGCAAACAAATATATGTATTAACAAGTTACAAGCACATAGACCGTTACATTGAGTTTGTGTGGTGAATATTATGTGTGTGTATTGTGGTGAGTGTTCGTACGTACGTGTATTGGTATTGTTCTTAGCGTGTTCCCAGAATTTGGGAAACGCTGTATTGGTGAGACCTCATTATCTGAAATGAAGAAAGAAGAGAAAAGAATTACCTCACCTCCACGCGAAGTGGTTATGGCCCAAGCCCTGGGGAGAAAAGAGAGATCGAGGCAAAAGGTCACCCAGTATTTATAGCCAGGGGAGAGAGACCCCTGGTGAAGGATTAAGGAACTGGGGAGGAGCTAACTCCGAGATATACACAAATACAAATCACATACAACGATAAGCATTCATTGGTTAATAAATCACCACTACGTTATTATAGACAATTTACAAATCGTAGCAATGCGACAATGTTCATGAAGTCAATTTTGTGCACTTTTGGGAGAAACGGATCCCAGAAGCTTTCTGGAGTCTCCCCAAAACTCGCTCGCTGATTAGTCAATGCCCACCAATCAGATTGTCTGCACGTGAAGAATAATTCTCCCTGCGCAGCGATTCGGAGCCTATTGTCACCTATATAAGCAAGAAATATTCTTAGATAATTGGTGAGATTTCAGCTGACAAACGAATCCACGACAGTTGAAACCATGCACTAATCTTCTCACTCACACCATCGCTCACATGCTGAACATTCCTTACACTCACATAATATTTTCTTACAAGAAACTATCACAAACTTTCTTTCAGTGAACTTTGGAATACAAAATAATAGTTAAAGAGAGGTGACTCTTGTTTTATTCAACCTTTTTTCTTACTCGATGCATGCCTTCTTTCACATCCTTGTTTGATATTATTATTAAATACATATTTTATGTGTAATGATGTCTTCTGCTTATCCTTTTTCACGTCAGTTTTGTTTCCTGATCTAAAGTTAAATTAATGTGGTGAAGGCCGCCACAAGCTGATCTCCGGCACTTTTCTATTTAGAAAGGGAATCAACAATCAATTACAGATTATGACACGGGGTGTCAATACTTTCCTGTTGGACCCTTATATTGATCACAAATCGAATAACAGTAAAAAGACACCCAACTTTAGAAGTTGATGAGCAATTATTCTACAATACCTGGCATTTAAGAGAAATCGTTTTACTGACAGTGTAATATTCAGAATGAATATGTCTCTTTGATGTAGAAACATTGCAACGAAAAAATTTTCCACTCTGCACAATTTCTGCGAATGTTTCCATTAAACTTTTGATGAACAAACAAATATTTTGGCACCGCATAAAGTTAAACAAGGTTTTGTGTTCCCTATAAAAAAGCGAAAGTTCTGAAGACTTAAAATCATAGTTGTTGATTCTTTCCTGTTATTAGATGATCTCACCAACATTTATATTGATATGACAGGACCGATAACTCCTTATGACGATCTCTTTTCTACTAGGGATCGTTTCTCGCGTTGAATCGAAACTCTTCCTATGTCCGACATTACGGCGCGTACGACTGCAAACACTTGTATATCCGGGCGGATTTCACGTTTTGGCATTCTTACTGTCATCACTATAGACAGAAGCCATTATTTTGAATCTGACTTATTTCTTCAACTCTTGAAGTTACTGGTTAACAAGAAAATTCACACTATTGCTTATCATCTCGAAACGAACGGCACGACGGAGAAGTTTCAACACAGCTTGAAATCGTCTTTGAAATGCAAAATGAATCAGTGTAACTGGTTAGATAAACTATTTTAGTGATCAACTACTTCAATAATTAAATGTGTAAAGTTTCTTACGGGAATACCTCATCGTACATGAAATAATGGCGGTGAAAAAGAATACATGCACAAAAAAATTAATTGATTTGCAATGCAAGATAATATTTGTTAAACAAAATCAACAAAAGGAAAGTTTAAAACAAGTTTCTTTTGTTAGGAGTAAATTGCATACGCGACGAAATGTTCATGAATATATTCGCGTGGGACTTATTGTGAAGTGTTCACAGCTCCATTATCTTCAGTGCAGAAAGTTCATGTTACACAGTTCAAAAGAGGCACACTCAAAAGAAAGAGCTATTTTCGGGTTTGCGTGTTTTTTTATATTACAGAGCTGATGCTGATATAAGCTTTATTAAGGGCTGCTACTGCTACTATGTTTAAGGGCTGCCACTAATATTAAAGGACACTACACTATCTGTTCTTTAGAGTCTATGAGCAGCAATAAAAAACTGACCAGAACTGTTCATGTTTTGAAAAGACACAAAGTTTTTTTATTATCCTAATTAAAAATGAATTCAAAATGTTCCTTTGCTTTACTTGGCTTCACCAGTGAATCGCACAAACTATAAGATCTGAACGATGAGTGAAGTGACCTAGAAACATTTATCATCAACCAGATCTGATCTGTGTGGGGTTAACAGTTTACTTTCCTCTATTCTTAATGCTATAAATTCTAAGCATATATAACACATGTGGACATCTGCTTCCAAATAGACACTCTTCACATATTGTGAATTGTTATATGTTTTAGCGTATAGAGAATTCAATACAGTTTTAACAGATTGAATATCACGTTGAGGAAATAGCATAGAATAAGGATCATTGTTTAATATATTGCTTTTTTGACATGATCAAATAAAAAATATAGAATCTAAAATCTTTTAAATCTGTGGCACCACAAAGAAAGTTTAGGTTTTGAAAATATTTTTTTTAGATGAAAGGTACAAAAGGATTTTAACTTTTATGATAGTTATTGATGTTTTTTTTTTTTGTTGTTGTTGTTTTGGTGCCTCTTTTATTGGATGTCTATGAATAATTAAACAGAAACAAAAGTTAAAATTGGATATTTCCGTGCAAAGACAACCTGTGTTGACTGGTGAGTGTTTGGCCAATCCAACTGAAATGTGTGACCTACTAAGGAAAGATGTGTAACTGCAAACAATTTAGTGTAAATACATCCAAGGTTTCTAACTTAATATGTGTGTGTGTGCAACAAACATTGTTTTCATTGCTTTAGCTTTCCTCCATAAAAAAAAATGAAAAATCTTTAAAGGTCTAATGAACAAACTTTGCAAAAAATAAAAGTTTATATATAGAAATAGATTTATAATGGAGTGGGAGTTAATGGTTAAAATGAACACTTGATTTACCCATATCAAGAAGATTAATGAAGAATGATAATGACGAGGAAGCACACAGGCAATTTTAACAAAACCAGATAAAGTATTCAAAAATTTACATGCTTCAAGTGGTGTCCATAGCTCATTTCAGGAAAATAAATCAGAATTCTTAAAATCTGTAATTTTAACATATTGTCATGAAGAGGAAATGTTCATACAACAGATTAAATGATCTCACACAAAATAATATTAAAAAGAAATGTTTAAAACAAAGGTATAACAGTTTATTGCTCACCAAAGTGATATACAGTTGCATATGTTCAAAAGTAGATGAAGAGAGATAGTTTGAAATACTTCGCTTTCTTGGATTATTGAGAGAAAATTCCTAGAAGTGCCACATGCTGGTGAGAGGCCGATAATATAATGCATGACCAACATTGAAATACTTTCACATGATTTCAGACAATCGTATGTCTTTCTCTTCATTTTATATCAAAAAGAATTTTGTATAGGCTTGCTACTTCTTCTTGGCTCACTGGTTAATTTCTGTGAAGGCAAAGTTTTTATTGGTCTAAAAAAGTCTTCACATATCTCTCATGAATTTCTTTTCATCTCAGCTCACCAGCTAATTTCTGTGAAAGGTAAAAATCTCACATAGAAAATGGAAAGAGGTAATGTTAAAATATTGACTTATTTAAGACCACATAAAAAGAGACTTGATTTCACTATTGAATTTTATTTTCCATTAACCAATTATGCATAAAAGAAAACATTTTTTGTTTGGTCTAAATATTTGCTTGATCTTCTTTTGTACCCTTTGAAGTCTACACACTTAATTTGAACTTATAGGTAGCAATGGCTCTGATTGTGCCAACCACAGCAACTATGTGTAAGCCACTTAAAAGTAACCAGGTTCCTCGTTGTTCATGGCCAGGAATGAGCTGGAAATCTCTGGAAGGGCCATATCATCCATGGCCATAGAATGAAACCTTTAAAGCAGCCAAGTATCTTCCAGCCAGTCCAAGATATAATTAATAATGACCATAACAAATCAATGATGGCTATCATCAAGTAGGTCATGGTGACTGAGCCTACTATCAGATGTTTAATGGA
Source organism: Acanthosepion lycidas (assembly GCA_963932145.1). Taxonomy (NCBI): domain Eukaryota; kingdom Metazoa; phylum Mollusca; class Cephalopoda; order Sepiida; family Sepiidae; genus Acanthosepion; species Acanthosepion lycidas. The sequence goes on along the minus strand of OZ010585.1, from coordinate 108,875,958 downwards.
TGAGGACATCAGGCATAGCCGTACATGATGAGAAGAGATAGTTCATGTGTGATAAGACAAGGGAGAACTATCTGATTCAATCAAAGTTATTGCTAAACAAACTCAAGCACCCCAAGGAGCCCAGCATTATTTGGTTCTTCTCTTATGATAAGAAATTCAATTAAGATCCAAAGGTGAACAGAAGGAACAACAGATGGCTCTATACTGACCACACAACAATACTCATAGCAAAGCACATAAAGTTCACAGTCATATGACCCCACTTCTTCCTACGAGGTTAATACCCTAGTCTGCACTGAGCTGATGGTAATGGTGTTCAAAGGCCATGGTTTGATGGAGAAGGCCATATGTATTCCAGTAGGATTCTTCCACAGGTGTGACTGACTAAGAATTTTCAAACTCATATCAACCTCAACATGTGACCTCTTTCTTCCCCTGATTTGAATTTCCAGGAATATTACATATGGGTTCTAACCTCACAATAATAAAGCCTTGTTGAATTTTACCATTATGGATGAAATGGCCATCATGCATAAAAACCGCTTGATCCAGGTATGAAGTTGCTTCCTCGAGACTAATGACAGTCTTATTGAATAAATTTTTTCCCGTTTTTCTAAGTTGAATATGTGTACTACATTTTTTCTTAGAGATATGTATGTATGAGGGGTACTAATGAACCTAATTTCCAAATTCTGACGAAATAACCAAATTAGAATAATATTTTTTTAAATCCGTTTTTGGGAAAGGAAGTATTGAGCTTTTCAACACTTTCTTATATATGCACATAACTTCTTTTTTTTTCTTTTTTTTTACTAATATTAATAGTAGCAATTGTTATAATAATTTACTTACTGAAAAGAGTAAAATTCTTTGACATATCTTATTCATTTAAATCCATGAACTAAATCAATAAAAATCCAAAACTGAAATTAATTTTTAACCCAGATCTGTTATAATTAACTCATTTTAATGTTTTTATTAAAACTCACTTCCCACAAATGATGGACATAATAGAAAAAACTGAACCAATCATTTTCTCTGTTCTTTGACCATAGCTGAAATAAAACACTAGACTGACTCATTTTACAAGAATGTTTTTAATTAATAAAATCTATATTTGTCTATATTAAATGAAATGTGCATAAATATAAAACATATTTATAGAAGGATAAATGTATTATTAAATAATGACAATCAAGTTTTAGGAATGATATCCATTCTGTTATTATTTTAGTATTTATACACAACTATATGGTGGCCATAATACATTCAAGGAAATGTCTTCCTCAACCCAAATATTTCATAATATTTAATACATCAATACTGTGTTATTGTGTGCATGTAAATTTAATGTTGTTTCTGTAGAAAGTTACATCATATATGCAAATAAATGCTAACAAACAGGTTACCACAAAATAAGATGCTTGTGGGAGGTTCTAAGTCAGATGATAAGTTTTAAAAGTGTTCCTGATTCTATACTTTCTTTATCTGAACTATTATCTTTATCTGATCAATTTTCTTTATTTGATCCTCTCATAAAATTAATCTTTTTTTTTTTTATCTGTTATCCTGCAGTAAACATTTTTTTGATTTTTGATTTTTATTTTTAGTTATTTTCTACAAATAAGACATATATATTTTAGAAGCTAATATTTCAGGAAAAAAATCGAAAATTAAGTTTTCTGAATCATTTTGAAAATGAATGGCAGTGATGAAATAATACAAATCATACAGTTTAACTTAATATTAGGTTGGTGCAAAAATAATGACGTAATAATGTCGTTTTTTGACGTAACGTTAAAAAACGACATTATTACGTCATTATTTTTGCACCAACCTAATAGCATTGTCATAAACAGATGTCAAGATTCAGTCTTTTGTTTAGATCTCAGTTTCAGCAAAATGTTGGGAGGTGCTACAGTGGATGTTAGCTATGAGTAGAGGATATTGTCCTGTTTTGATCATAACTATTATTAACCCAAGCATTGTAAAGGTAGATTTTTTTCTGCAGTAGGTTGCCATTTCTTTCTGCAGTAGACTAGTTGCTATCTAAGGCTATAGAACCCAGTCTGTTCTGCTATTTACCCATAGCTGGGGTGGGGGTAGAAGAAGAGGATTCATACCTTTCCCAAAGGTATTAGCATGTAAGTGAATCTAATGTATTCAACTGGAATTTGAACTCGGCTCTCTGTTTCCTTAATCCGAGCCACTATCTATTAAAAAGAGTAATACTTATTTTATTGACTTAACACAAATATTTTTCAACATCATTTCCTTTCTTTTCAATGCACAGAATCATTCTCCATTAATCATATAGATCAAATAAGGAAAATGATAATGAAAAATTTAGATGAAATGATTGTATCTTACTAATAACTTACTGATCACCCATATACATATAAACTTTACTTTTTGTACAGAGTCTCCAGAAATATTTAAATGAGATTATTAGCTATGACCAAATTCATTTTGACATGATGGAGAATCTATTTTAAATGTAAACTTGGTTTATGTTTGTGAATTTATTTTTAATGTTAATTTAATGTTGACTCAGTGGAAGCTCAAGATTTATTTTGGAAAGATGGGAGTTATTTTTAACAGCACTGTGCAGATAATAAAACAACCATTTAGATAGTATGAGAAGAAAAATTCATGCATCAACAATAAATTAATATTAAAATGTAAAATGGATGAGAAATAAGGCAATAACACTGATCATGAAAAGAAATAATGCATTCTCATTTACCCATGCATGAAATCATACATTAATGCATAAATACCCCCCACACACACATACATACACATACACACACACACACACACACAGAGACACACACACACATATATATATATATCATGTCATTCATAGACAGTACTGTTTCACTATATCACAGCTCCTCAGTGTGACTAGACATCCAAATGCCTCAAGTCATGAATGAAACCCGACTGATTTGGTGTTAGTCAGAATTTCTACAATTGAGCTATCTTTACTCAGCAGAGAGAAACAGCTAATTCTAGTGTATTTTTTTACGAATATAAACAAATGCCAATCAGTCAGACTGCTCCAAATTCATTTTTACTGAAGAGCTTTGCATTAGCGCAGGTGGCTGTTGTTTATAGAATTAGCCTATCTTTCAACAGTGCTCAATTGAAATATATTTTCAAGAGCTAAATTATGTCATTCGCAAACAGTACTGTTTTGCTGTATCACAGCTACAAACACATAGATAAATCATACACAAACACATAGATAAATCATACACATACTGATTACTCATTACATACACAAACTGAAAACTTACAACTTATGATAGTTTAAAAGAACTTTAATGAAAAGATGTAGATTGCTTTTGGAATTCACTCATCATTTATCTATTCTAAAAATAATTAAGCACAAAGTGATGCTAGAACTGTGAAAATTTTACATACATTAATTTCAACTCTTCTTATTAATAGTTGCGTTCTTTCTTTTGAAGTAAACTGACATCTGACTGTTCAAAGAAGACTGTTCATCCTTTTGCTCAAAAAAGTCCTCAGCAACAGATATAACATCATCATCACTGCATCAGTGCTTTTACATGTTGGGGAACAGATGATAGTCAAATGGGGCCAAATAAAGAGAATAGGGATGGTGATCAACCAGTTCAAAGCTACAGTCATGCATGGTAATGATTGAAACAAAAGACTTCTAATCCTGGAGCATTGTCCTGATGAAACAAGACCCTTTACCTAAGTGTTTGGTTTTGATAGCCTTTCATAAATGCCTCAGCAGGTTGGCATAATACTTCCTATTGATGGTGTGGACCCTTTTGAAGCTATTCAATAAATACAATGCCTTTTGCTTCCCCAAAACTGAGGTTATCACCTTCCCTGCAGATGAAACAACCTTTGTCTTCTTTGGAGTAGATGAGGAGTGGTATTTTCACTGAATAGATTGTCTCTTTGTCTCTGGCTTAAAGTGATGAACCAAACACTCATCCTGAGTTAGGAAACATTCAAGGGAACCAGCTGGATCTGTCTCAAACAATGTCACATTTTCCCATGATGGGATCAAACTGGTGCACTTTTGATCAGGTGTCAGAAGACGTGGTACCTCTGAACAGAAACCTTCATTATGTCAAGTTCATTATGCAGAATATTTTCAAATCTCTCACACAAGATGCTAATAGCATTGGCTATTTGATTTATAGTCAATCACCTATCATCCATTAACACCTATCATCATAAATGCAATCAATGTTTCCTTAGTGGTGGCAGTTGCAGGATGTCCAGACCTTGGGTCATTTTCAAGACTCTTCCCTCCCATCCTAAATTCAGCTGCTACCTTTTTCACTGGGGTGTCATCCCCTAATGTAGCAACCATGTCAGTAAGAATGTCCTTGGGAGCTAAACCATTTTTTTGCAGGTACATGATAAAACCACTATGCCAAATATTTTTCATTTTCAGGTGAAGTCACTACTAGTTACATTTGAACTTTTATTTGAACAGTCAGATGTCAGTTAACCTGGAAAGAAACAATGCAGTTATAAAGAAGAGTTCAAATGAATGCATTCAAGTTTTCACAGTTCTAGCATCACTCCTTCATAGTCAGCCTATGAACTTTTCATCCCACCCTCATACCTGGAAAGAAACAATGCAGTTATAAAGAAGAGTTGAAATTAATGCATGCAAGTTTTCACAGTTCTAGCATCACTCCTTCATAGTCAGCCTATGAACTTTTCATCCCACCCTCATACCTGGAAAGAAACAATGCAGTTATTAAGAAGAGTTGAAATTAATGCATGCAAGTTTTCACAGTTCTAACATCACTCCTTCATAGTCAGCCTATGAACTTTTCATCCCACCCTCATACCTGGAAAGAAACAATGCAGTTATTAAGAAGAGTTGAAATTAATGCATGCAAGTTTTCACAGTTCTAGCATCACTCCTTCATAGTCAGCCTATGAATGTTTCAGCCCAGAATCAGGCACTATACTGCTTCTAACAAATTTGCTTTTTGTTACTGTTATAAGTCTTCTATCCTTCCTCTCTTCACTCAGTTTTAGGCATTAACATCTTTTGCTGATAAAGCAGAATATTTGCCTTGTAAATCCAATTCTACACTTGACTCATCTGGTGTATCTTTGCCTGACTTTCCCCTTAGAATGCAGTCTCTATTGTGTGATAAACATTTAACTCCATCCATGGTTTCTGCTATCATCTCTAAACTAGATCCTCACAAAACATGTTGGCTTGATGGTATCCCTGAAATAGCCCTTAAGAAACATGCTCCAAGAACTGGTTCCTGTTCTCTCTAAACTCCTGCTTATTGGAATTCCTTTTCATTAGTTCCAGTCTTTAAGAACTCAGGCAAACCCTTTGATCTTTTTAACTACCAGCCTTCTACTTCGTTTTGGCAAAGTTAGAGGCTTTAATTAACTTTGGATTGGTTAAGCATCTCACTTCACCTCACAAGGTCTTCTGTCAGATAAACAATATGGCTTTCACTTCCCTAGGTCAACTGCTGATGTATTTACAGTTATTGCTGAAAGAATCTATCAAGATTAAGAAAAGAACAGTGAAGTATATCTCAAAAGCATATGACAGAGTTTGACATACTGGGATTCTTCACAAGTTAAAAGGTTATGGACAGATTTTTGAACTGATTCAATTTTTTTATTAAATCACAAGTTGTCTTGAATGGCCACTCTGACAGAGTTTGGCATTCTGCTCTTTTTCATAAATTGAAAGGTTATGGTATTTCTGGATGAATTTTTGAACTGATTCAATTTTTCTTATCAAATTCTGAAATGAAAGTTGAGCAATCACTAATACAGATGTCCTTGAACCTATGTTGTTACTAACTTTCATCAATGACCTTCCTGATGTCATCATTTCTCAACTTGGTATCTATGGTGATTAAATAACTATTTACCGCTCTCTTAACAGTAAATCTGATCAGTCTGATAAGGTTAAACTGGCTGCTGATAAAAAAAAAACTTACAATCTGTTCATTATTTACATTATTCAGACTATTGTCCTCATCTTTGTCGCCATATTTATCACAATGTTTCAACCGTTGTACGCTCTGGCCTTCTTCAGGTGGTTGGAATGTCGAACTGAAACCACCTGAAGAAGGCCGGAGCATACAACGTCCGAAACGTGATAAATATGGCGACAAAGATGAGGACAATAGTCTGAATAATGTAAATATTGTACATAATACCTCATCTCAGAAATATAGACAGATTACAATCTGTTGTGAACTGGGGCAAGAAATGGCTTGTTAAATGTAATGCTTCCAAAATAAAATTGCTCTCTTAATAGTTTAAGAGAACCTCTTTTGCCTTCCATCAACATGGTTGATGCTAACCTCCAAGAGAGTGACTCATTGTATCTTCTCAGACTAATGTTTTTTCATGGACATGAAGTAGAAAGATCATACTGAATTAATTGCTAGGTATTCTGCTAGGAAAATTGGTTACCTGTGTCATGCTAGACAATTCTTATCAGAATCTTAAACATTTATAAGTATGCCATTCATACATGCATTAAATATTGCATGGTACTTCTGCAATATATTTAGAGATTCTAGATAAAATACAAAAAAGAATCTGCAATATTACTGATTCTGACTTGGCATCTCAGCTTCCCTGTGCCTTTTCTATAAATATTTTCATAGTCATTGTTTTGAACAGCATTCCTCTTTGGTATCTAGACTTTATGAATTTAAGCACAGTACTAAATTGACAGACAGGTCCCATCTTTTTTCACTTGAAATGACATAGATCCAACCATAAGTTCTTTGCTAACACTTTCTTTTCTTACACTTATTGCTTGTGAAACTTTTCTGGCTTCTTGCTTTCTGCTCAACTTTGATCTTCAAAAATTTAAATGCAATGTTAATCATTATCTTCTGTCTTCTTAATTCCTGTTCTTTTATGGTTATCCCTCCTTAATACTGGTTTTCCTTTTCTCATACTTAGTAACCCCCTTTCATCTTAGTGGCTTTATTGCCTTGCTTGGGGTGAAATGATTAAAAAAAATCATGCAAGCTAAAATATCAATGAGTATCAATACCTATAAACATTTTGAGATGATTTATTCTCCTTGTTATTGAAAAGGGTTATAGTTTATTTGATGGTGAAATTGGTTCTTTAACTAACCATGTCAGTTTAAATTTACTGAAGTTGAATTTGTGTCTATGAACAGCTATAATATTAATTAGTCACTTGTGTTTCAGCCAAATATACAATATTATTATCATATTTAATTTTTTCAAATGATTACTCATTCAAAAATGACCTGGTACTGTATTACTTAACTTTGGTGCAATCTGTCATGAACAAAATATAATAATGCAGAAAGAAAAGATATCAAGGAAGGTCAAAGTATTTAAATATGAGATCCTCAAAAGTTTTTGAGATATAAAACTGACCACTTATGAAAAATACTTTGCCCTAATTTTAAATCAGAAATTTCAGAAAATTTACAGTAATAAATTTGACTAATCTAACACTTGTAATTCCTGCAATCTATTAATGATGGATCATACTTACTAGAGAGTGGAATTTATAAAAAATATTTTTTAAATTATCTGAATTTACCGATCCAAATCAAGTTAATCTTTTTAGAGTAAAGGAACATTTTCTCTGGTCTGTATCCTAGCTTGTAAGCTAATAAATAAGGCTATCTATAGATTTATTAAAAAGCTATCGCATTTCACATGAAAATAATTTTATCCATTCAAATGACAATAATTTATAATGACATAGTAATGAGAGAAACAGGCTAATTGAATGCTGAGGTATCAGCTAAGTGAAAAATTTTATATTTGTATCAATCATATATATATATATATATATATATATATATATATATATAAACATATGTATATATATATATATATATATATATATGTATATATATATATGTGTGTGTGTATATATATATATATATATATATATATATATATATATATATTTTTATATATATATTATATATATATATATATATTTTTTTTTTAGATATATATATATTTTTTTTTTTTTTACATTCAACGTCATCACTTGATAAGACACCGAGGGTGTTGAAACAAAATGGCTATTTTTGTAGTCATTTTATAACATATTTATTTTATAAATTTTTTTTTTAATAAATAATTATATCTGCTCTACTTTTTATTGAGCACTCTTTTAAGAATAGTAATTGTTGTTTATTGGAATTCATTCCATATAAACCAATCATATACTTGGGTATATATATATATATATATATATATATATATATATATATATATATATATATATATATATGTGTGCAGGTTTATAGAAAAATAGGAAAGAACATGTTAGGTAAATAATCCAGGGTTCTTTAGTATTTTTGTTTTTATTTTTAAAAAACAGTGCTTCATACAGAAGTAGAGCTTAGATTATAATTATTTTTTTAAAAATATGATTCCTTCATTACATAAGAGTTCTCATGTTTCAAAAACGAGAGCTGAAACCATCAATATAATTATTTAAATTAAACTGAATTAAAGTAACAAGCCTTGTTTCATCCTCAAGCAAAAATTTAGGAATAACCAATTTTGAAATTCACCCTGATATGTAGATAAAAATTAACTCTTAGGCCCCTTATCAAAAATGGTCACCCCAGCTGTATCCATAGTAACGAATGAACATGCTTATAACGATACGTAAATTTCAAAATTGGTTATTCCTAAATTTTTGCTTGAGGATGAAACAAGGCTTGTTACTTTAATTCAATTCAATTTTAATAATTATATTGATGGTTTCGGCTCTCACTAGTGATCACTCCAAACACCTTCATAATCACCATTAGACTCATCCAACACTTTCTGAATCTTCTACATTGTCCTCAGATTGACAACCAATCACTCTGAAATTTTTATATTGGAGCTTTCAGTATGAATGCCAGGGAGTACAGCATGTCATTTCCAAATTTATAGAGAAGTGTATTCCATCATGATGCTCTTTTTCTCACAGATGGTGCCCAATTGACCCTACTATACTATGCAGTCAACAAAATTGAAAACAAACAATGCACGTGTGGAAAATTAAAAATATAGAATGGCAACAATTTACCAGTCCGCATATATATATATATATATATATATATATATATACATATATATATATATACATATATATATATATATATATATATATATATATAGATAGATAGATAGATAGATACATAGATAGATAGATATCAGAGTGACAGAAATGAATAAATTCTAGTCATTCTTTTAAGAGTGATTTCATAACAAAAATTGATTATTGTTACTACATAACATATACACATGTAAATTGAGAAAACATATTTTATCAGAATTTATGCGGCTATTTATGTGCTTGTCTGGATGTATTAGGTTGGTTAAAAAATAATGTCGTTTTCTCACATATGTTACTATGTGAGAAAACGACATTATTTTTGCACCAACCTAATATAGCCATTATACTTTTCTACCTAGGATCAGAGTGTAGTGTCTGCTGGATCTCTGGCTCATTTGAATAGAAAAGTTTATGCTTTTCTAACCAAGAAACCAGCATAATAATAATAATAAGCATAAAAAACAAGAAAAAAAGGAGGAAAAGTGGGTGTTTAAAGAGGAAAAGCAGGAGGTAAGAAAAAGAAAGAGAAAACCAGTTGAAAAGAAAAAAATAAATATCTACATAGAGAGTGAAAGGAGGACAAGATGAATATATATCTGTATCTATCTATCTATCTATCTATCTATCTATATATATATATATATATATATATATATATATATATATATATTATAATTGTTTTTTTTAATATATAATCATCGCAACACCAAAAATCCAAAGTTTCAAAACTGAAACCTCAATTTAAATTCAATCATACAAATTAAATTTAAAATACAAAGTTCTGAAACAATATAAAGCAATGATAAGAATAATTTTTTGAAATTGATTCACTTAATTTATAAGTCCAAAATTAAAAATAAATGCTTAGAACTTGGAATTATAAATCTCATTGTTCTTTCTTTTTATTTTAATATATATATATATATATATATATATATATATATATATATATATATATATATATATATACAGTGACAAGCATAAGTATTGGATACATGTTATTTTCTGTTATAACTCTAGTTTATGTTCACCATTTTGCCTGATATTTGGTAAGCAATATCTCGTAAAGTTGTTTTAGTTGTATGTGGAAGGAAAATTAAAAACTCATGGTTGAATCCATTTTTTTTATCAAAGTTCAAAATTACCCTATGCAAAAGTATTGGATTCATGACACTTTTTTTAAATTACCAATCGAAACTTTGTATTTTAAAAGACTTTAAATATTCATATATTCGATAGTATTGGAATGTTATCTCTGACCAATCAGAGAAGCACAGAATTGTTTACAAGATAGTGCTACTAATCATCTGACTCTTTGATGTGCATTCGGCAATTCAAGGATTAAAAATGGCAAAAACTAAAGAATTATCCAGAGATAAGCGAGATAGAATCATTGAATGCCACAAAGGAGGACAAGGTTACCAAAAAATTAGCAAAGAAATGAATTTAGCACAAAGTACAGTAGGAAATATCATCAGAAAGTATAAGAAGTATGGCGACGGTACAGCAAACCTTCCAAGAAATGGAAGACCGAGAAAAATAAATGAAAGTACTTCAAGGTGGATCAGCAGAAATGTGCAAAAAAAACCCTTCATTACTCATTCTGAAATTAAAACTGATCTTGAGGGTAATGGAATTAATGTAAGTAAGGATACCATTAGCAGAGCTCTATATCGTACAGGCTTTCATTCAAGAAAAGTGCCTTTACTGAAAACCAAACATGTCAAAGACTGATTAAAGTTTGTCAAAACTTATGAAAAGAAAGGTATGCAGTTTTGGGAAAAGGTAATCTGGTTGAATGAAATGAAAGTTGAACTATTCAGAAGGAACACAGCGACAAGTGTTTAGCAAAAAAATGGCACTGCCTTCAACAAGTACAATACCATCCCCACAGTTAAGTTTGGGGGTGCTTCCATTATGATATGGGGATGCTTTTCATCCAAGGGCACCAAGTTATCCATGGTAGAATGAATGGTAGCATGTACAGGGAAATTCTAGAGAAGAACCTTCAGAAATCTGCAACTTCTTTAGGACATGGTCGGAATTTCGTGATTCAATATGACAATGATCCCAAACATACCGCAAAACTTACAAAGGAATGGTTTGAAAATAATGGTATTAGTACTCTCAATTGGCCAAGTCAGTCTCCTGACTTGAATCCAATTGAGAATTTGTAGAATACTTTGAAGGTTAAAGTTCATAAGCGGAATCCACAAAATATCAAGCAATTAGAGAAATTATGCAAGGAAGAATGGGGTAAAGTAATGGTGGATCAGTGTGGAAAACTTGTGGCCAAATATAGAAAGTGACTGGAAGCAGTGAAACAAAACAGAGGCTATGCAACAAAATATTAAATTGATGTATCTAATACTTTTGCATAGGGTAATTTTGAACTTTGATAAAAAGAAAAAATGGATTCAACCATGAGTTTTTAATTTTCCTTCCACATACAACTAAAACAACTTTACGATATATTATAAACTAGAGTTATAACAGAAAATAACATGTATCCAATACTTATGCATGTCACCATATATATATATATATATATATATATATATATATATTTTTTTTAATATCAATAGGTAGCATATGAACATGTGATTTTGTTTTACACATGACTGAAATATATACATATTTTGAAAGGTGACATTTAAAATCATCTTTCTATAGAATTTGTGTGTGAATTGGGAATATTAAATGCTTTTATGATGAAAGAGTATGTGGAAGAAAAATAATTTTTTTTCATCATTTGATGCTCTTTTATTTTTGGGAAGGATGGAAACACTGTAAAAACAGTAGAACAAATATGTGCCATTTATGGGGATGGTGCCATAGATGAGTACCTTTTGTAAGTGATTTGCTTGGTTCAGAAATGGAAATTTTGATCTGGAAGATTGAAAACATTCTAGTAGGCCTGCAGTCATTGATAATGACCAAATCAAAATATTGATTAAGAATAAATTCAGGTCACATGAATTCACATACTACACATATTTCATATAAGCATTGTATATGTGAAGCATTATAATGTTTGACTACTTCTGAATTTAATGGATTCTCTTTCAAAAATGAAAGAAAAAAGACCAAACAATCACAGGTAATGAAAAATGGATTTTTTTTGCAATAATGTGGAGCAGAAAAGGTCCTGGAGAAAATGAAATGAGCCAAGATTAACCACTCCAAAATCCAATCTGTATCTAAAGGTGATGCTGTTTCTCTGGTAGGAATGGAAGAATAAATTGTATTACAAGCTCCGTCTGCAAAATCAGACAAATTTAGGTAACTACTGCTCCCAATTAAACCAATTAAAGTAGCAATTTAAGAACCACATCCCAAATTGGCCAATCAGAAGAGTATTGTCTTTCATCAAGACAATGGCAGACCTTTGGCAAGGCTTGACTGGGATGGCCTACATCAGCCATATTTACCCAATCTTAAACCTTTGGATTACCACTTATTTTAAATCCTACAAAACTTTCTTAATGATTAAAACTTAAATTCTCTGAAAGCCTGTAAAAAACATTTAGACTTGTTCACCACCCTGACAAATGCCAAGTTCTGAGAGGGTGGAATCATGAAACTGCCTCAAAGATGGCAGAAGGTAATGGAACAAAATGGCATATATGTGGTTGAATAAATCTAAATCAAATACCTAAATATCATCTTTGAAATTCACTTAAAAATGCTACAAACTTTTGTTCTGACCTCATATATATATATATATATATATATATATATATATATATATATGAATTTATACTGAACATTATTATTTATCTTTATAAATGTTTCACATTATTTATTTATCTAAGAAAAGAAACCGAATATCTGACCAGAAGTAATGACCTTCTGTTTGAAGTCACAAAAAAATGAAAAGTTTTACTAATATATTTGTTCTGGTATTTCCTATGTTTGAGCCGACACCCAACTACAAGCAAATATTCAGAAATGCACCAATATTTTTTATATAAGAGGTAATATGAAACCAAGTTCTATGTTTTAAAAATGTTTCAATGGTCACACTCACAACATACTTACATAAGTGTGTGTGTTTGTGTTTGTGTTTGTGCACAGGCACATGTGAGTGAATGGAGGCTAAAAGTTCTTAGCCTGACTAAAAAGCTCTTCCCTCTCAAAAATTGATTTTTCATTATTTGGTTAGATTTTGGGAATTGGTTTTGAGTGATAAATTTTCAACACACCCTTTTGCGTGTGAATATAGGTACATAAGTGTATATGTAAGTTTTTAGAGGTATATAAATACAGTTACATGCAGCTATGTTCACATCCAAATGTTTGTATATATAAATATACATACAAGCAATTTCTGTTTGTATTTCTGGGATAAGGAGTTATTATTTATGTTATTTACATGTGAACTATTGCCTCAAAATCAAAAATGAAGACAATAGTCTGCATGTAAAAAGTATAAATAAGGATACAACCAAGTTTTATTAAATTTGATTGATAAGGTCTGTTTGTTTAATTTTTTATTGTTTTTAGAATTTTCAAATAAGATGTTGTGTATTAGGATCGAAATTTTGGATAAGCTGACCAAAGTCCATGTTTGTTCTGTTGTTGTTATTCAAGTGCTTTTAACCATCTCAATTATTTACAATAACCACATGCAGTCTGCGTGGGAGGCAAGATTCTGTTGGGCACAGCCCAGTATTCTTTAGAAAGCTAAAATATACACACAATAAGAAAATTAAACATATAAACCCTGTCAATTAAATTTAATCAAACATGTTTGGATAAATACTTGTTCTTGTTGCCCCCCACTCTCTCTCTCTCCTCCTCATATATATATATATGTGTGTGTGTGTAGACATGTGTATGTGTGTGTGTGAGAGAGAGAGGGGGGTAAGTAGGTAATAATAGCTATATAAAGATTTGTATTTATAAAATCCTTGAATATAAATATTTTGTATAAGTTCTGGTTATGTGTGCATGTACACACACATATATATATATATATATATATATATATATATATATAGAGAGAGAGAGAGAGAGAGAGAGAAAGATATAGATACTTATATGTATATACCAAATAAATTAAAATGTTCAAAACTTCAAATTACACTTCTCAAAATCTGACCAAATGACCAAAAATAAAAACTTATTTGAATACCTTTTTGGATGGGCCAAAATCCTTTCAGTACTCTCTCCTCTGTGTATGCATATATATATATATATATATATATATAGGCCAAAAACATTTATGTACATAAATATATAAATAATTTTGTAGATCCTATGTAATTATTCACATCATATGCAAATAACATATATGTATGTGTGTGTCTATGTGTGTTACGACATTTTGATAACTGTTCGACACAACAGGTTGTTACTTATGCTTAAGTAAGCAAGTCCCATAAAATGTTACCACATGTGTTTCTGAGAAGTGGTTTTGTTTTTCATATCAATTTACTAATTAAATAGCTATACATATTTTGTGTATTCTCTCTTTCTGTCTCTAAGTATGATCATGAATAAGTTCACATTACACACGCACACACATGCACACACACACACACATATATATAGTGTGTGTGTGTGTGTGTTTTGAATGTAGGGGATATATTATACCATCAGTTGTTTTTTTTGTAATAACTGTTAAGTATAATGCTTGTCAAAGTTTGTATCTATAGCTTTACATATAAAAATATACATACGTTTTAAATAATAAAAATTATTTTTCATATGTGTTTCTCTGTATCTGTTCCTCTCTAAATATCTATATATGTCATAAAGTGATTATCTTTTATTGTGCCATGTTTATAAACTAACTCCATAACTTCTTATTGAATTCAAATCTTAGAAAGGTGTAATGCAAATTGAGCTGATCTAATCTAAAGTCTAATATCTTGCTAATCCTCACCTAAAGTTTCATCATATCTTTCTGTGTATGTATCTATATACAAATGCATAATACAATTACTAACAAGTTCTTTGTCTCCCATGTAAGCAACTAAATAAAGTTTGCTTCGAACAATTATAATGGTATTTGAATCTATTAAAATTTGAATTTTAAACATTTGTGATGTGATTGATACAGCATGATTTTCCCTCTTACTCTTAAAATAAACTATACTTTGAATATTTATTTTTCTATATGTTTTTGTATCTATGCTAACTTATATCTTTATCTGTATTTGTAGTTGTCTCTATTTTCTAATAAATAAAATTATTATATTCATGTTCATATATGATTATATACAAAAGTGTGGCTATCAAATTATGAGATTGAGCTTATATAAGTTAAATTACATTGTATACATTAACCACCGGGCAAGTATAAAAAACACCTGAAATTTTCATTTTCCTTGCATTTTAAATTTGCTGTTATGCATCACTTGAAATAAACATGTTTTCCTGACATGTCATAAAAATGATCAGTTCAAAAATCAAGCACCATGAAATTTAGTGAACCTTACAAAATGGCGACCAAATCTTTTCATATTTTGAATTTAATAAGGAACAGCGCATGTCACATACCCATGTGCTGAAATGATGCAAGAAATTTCATGCTGGTAAAGAAGATGTTGAAGAGGATGAATGGTGTGGATGCCAATATGCATCATTAACCAGTGAGAATGTTAAAAAAGATCAAATTGTTTGAAATGATCAACAACTCAGCATGACAGAAATAGTTTCCATTAAACAGAGTGCTAAGCAAATTTTGTTTCAAAGGTTTAAGTTTTGATAAAAAAATCATAAGCAAATATTTTGGAGCAATGTAAAGTGAACTTAAATATTTTGGAAAATTTGATCACATACAAAACATGAGTTTTCTGCTATGACCTTGAGTGTCACTGGAAAAGAATTCTGTTACCAGAGATGAAGAAAACTTGACAAAGCAAGTTCACATGCAAGGTCATGTTGTTTGCTTTTTTAGATATTATGTGTGTAATTAGAGTAACAAGAAAAGAAGTTATTCAGGAAGTATATATATATATGTAAATATATATATATATATATATATATGTATGTGTGTGGATGTATGTGTGTATGTATGTGTGTGTATGTATATATATATGTATATATATACATATATATATATATATATATATATACATATATATATATATATATATATATATACATACATACATACATACATACATACATACATATATATATATATATATATAACATCAAAAAACAAAAATTACCTAAACATAAGTATAGTCTATTTCAAACCGTTCTTCACACGGCTATCATCATCCTCTAAGTGCTTGTCTCATGCTCCGAGACAAGCATTTAGATGCTGACACTAGACGTGTGAAGAACTGTTTGAAATAGTCTATACCTATGTTGAGGTAATCTTTGTTTTTTTGCTGTAAAAATTACATATGCATGCTTTGTTAAAAGAAAAACATCAAGCTCTGAGTGGATCAGTTTTAATAATTGATATTACTAGAATCCACCCAGATTATATACCATATACCAATCGATCGATTACCTGTATTATATATATATATATATATATATATATATATATATATATATATATATATATATATATATATATATATACAGTGACCTGATTTAACAATACTAAAGATAGATAGATATACTTTGCTTCTATGAGAAAATATTTCTAGGAAAAATCTATTATTTTCAGTCAGACTAATGTCCTTATGTTTTTGTTACTATCACAATGTTTCAGCCATTATACCCTCATGCTCTCTTCAGGTCAGTCAAGGAGGGTACCATGTTTAAAATGTAACATCAAACATGAGGATGCTACTTTGGCCATAAATAACAAATACTGATAACTCTTCATCCCAGAAAGAAAAATGTATATTCTAATAGCCAACCTCTTATTTTTCTGTTAGTGCATCTGAATGATGCTTGTTAAAATAATTAGCACTGGTGCAAGGCTTTAAAAGTGCTTTTCTTAATAACATCATTACAAAAGATCAGCTCTTAACATCAGGATATTTGCAAACTATATTTGAAAACACATGAGATTTAACAAATTTATCTTTTAAAGTGTGTGGGTGTATATCAATATCTGTGGGTTCAACACAGCATTCATTGGACTAAGCCAGCTTTTACACAAAACTATATTCAATGGTTAAGACACTATCAAAGAGGTTTAGTCACTGCCTATAGGAGAAAAGATTTTCAAGTCTATGGAAGGCATCAGCTGTATGCCTGCATCATTTTCAAAAATGCTGGTGATTCATCAACCCAATCACAATATCACCGTGCAGCTTCCTTAGTAAAGTAAACATTTTGAGTTTTATCATAAGGCATACAGGCTAGATCTCCTGAACTGGCTCATGTTTTCTCTAAACTCCACAATAAATAACTTGCTACTTCTCACTTTCTAACTTATTGGAAATCTTCCGTATTTCCTGTTTTTAAGAACTCATGTGAACCATCTGATCCTTCAAATTATTGACCTTTTAGTCTTCTACTGCTTTTTGGCAAAGTATGAGAGGCTCAAATCAACTCTGAATTCATTAAGCATATCTCTTCACATCTTCTTTCAGACAAATATTTTGACTTTCATTTTTCTAGCTCAACTTCCAATGCTATGTTATTATTGAAAGAAACTGATACTTCCTTGATCTCTACTATCTTAACCTCTTCAAGTCTAGAGTCAATTGTTATCTATCCTAGATATCCTTATAATATGCACTTTCTACTTCCTCCTCTTATGCCTTTTCAGTAACCCTCTTCCTTGAATAGCTCTTGAGCCTTGTATTGGGTGAAAAATAGCACAAAAAAATCAAATTACATCAAGCAGATTGGAGTAGCATTAATGTATAACAGATTTGTATTTAATAAGAAATCTTTAAACACTGCAAAACATTTTACATAATATTAACCAAATTATGAGCCTTATTATGCCATCTGCTCATTTATTTTAGCAGAAAAAAAGTTAGGTCAAAATTTACAATTGGCCCACAACAGATCAGAGGCAGATGCTGGTGTTATGGCAATAGCATTTGAGCCTCTCTACTCATAATTTTTCTCCTTGCTATCTGGCAAAATGGTACCAAACATAAAAAAATATCTACAAAGTAGATGTATATCATTGAAATCAACCATGTGGTAAATACTGCACCTATTGACATTTGATGCTTGGTGAATATTTACCAAACAATGTGTTATATTCCATGCTAAGGGAATAAACACATAATATCAGGTGGATAATAGAAGAAAGGTTTATTGTACACAACAAGTACAATATGAAAAAAGGGTACAGTTATACACACAGGTCAATCTAGTAGTGAGTGCCACTTATTGGAAGGTCGGACATACTTGCGTCTTCTCTCTCTCACTCTTCCTCAAGTCTCTCATAGACGGTTGACTTTATAGGTACTTGCTACCTATAGTGTAATCATTCATAGGGGTGACTGTTTATTCCATTACATAACAATGGATATGAGCAGGTGGTGAGTAATGCATTTTGGTAGTGGAGTGAGTGATGTGTATAACAGGCCTCAGTCTGAGTATGACATGCAGGTTTTATTGGTGGAAAAATGCATTGACAGTTTTGGTGACTATGTGGAAAAATAGTGTCTTATAACTGTCATCTTGCTCTATCCAAAGGTGCTATTGTATACTCTATCATTGTTATAATTCTTATGGAAATAAATATGAGTTATTACTTTCAAAACATGCCTTGTATCTTATGATTTATATGCAAAGACCTTCCAGGATATTACTTTTTATCTAGAAAAAGTTTATAGCTACAAAGATTTCATATGGTCTAAAGCCCCTATTCTCTATGGAAAAAAGTCTATTACAGTTTATTACTTGGGCTTTTGGAAAAGGAAACAGAACTAAAGGAAGAATGTTGATAGACATTCCTAAGAGAATTCTTACTTGTCTTGTAATGTAAAGGAGGTAGTTTCAGCAGAGGAAATAAAAAAATTTTGTAAATGAATAGATGGGAACTATACCAGTTTCTGTAGGTCTAATTGTAGTGCCAGACTTTGGAAGTAGTAAGTTTGTGTGTGTGTGTGTGAGAGAGAAAGAGTGTGTATGTGAAAGCTAACACAAATTTGATAAATATCTAAGTATAGACATTTCAAATACGTAAACAAATACCAAAGGAATTTGCCACCAGTTGGATTTTAAATTCTGGCCGAAGTAAAGCATTGTGACCCTATATTGTCAATCCAGGTTCACTTGATGCATAACATCATTCCCCCCCCCCACACACACACACAATTGGAATATTTTCAAAATGATCTTGCAATTTTAAACTTATCTGAACATAAAAAATTCCTAGACATTATAGAAATATTTGGTTTGGGATTTGAACTTTAACAAAATTTTGATGTTCTTTGTGAAATATTCTTTTGAATTTAAGAAAAAAACTTTGTTTATAAGATTCAGATTAATCATTAACATTCCAAATATTTTAACAACAGTTCACTCCTTTCATCATTTTTTTATTACATTATTGTATCATGTTAAGTCTTTTTTTAAATTTCTTTTTAGTATTATTAATATTGTTTATAAGCCAGCCGTAATTTACCAGTTATTTAGTGCTAGAAAGAATAATGGTTTCCTGTACACCAAGTACTAATATTAGCATTAGAATTCACTAACACTGAATGTGAGTATGGAAAGACGATATATAAGTCCATAATAAACAAAACATTTAATAAGATTAATACAATTTAAATACGTATGTTAAAATGGTTTCCACATGTCCCAAAACAAATGGTTATTCACACAATACAAATGATGAGAATGTTTGATAGAAAAACGAATAAAGAAATAAACATACCAGCCTTATGTTCTTTGACTGTTCTTAACAAGGTGAATCAAAATGACTTTTCCCTCTATGTTAGGCTGTGTATGTGTTGTCCATTTTCTACATGTGTGGATGCCCTGGTGGTTAAGAAGGTATTAACCATTCCCCAAATGGAAGCAAAAAAGAAGAAGAATTCTCTTCTCTAAAGGGGCTGAACTCCCACGCAATCAACCTAAGGGAAAACAACTGTTGTCACCCTATAAGTACCCCCTCCCTAGACAGGTTCATTAACCTTCACAAGAGATACTACTAAAAACGTAATGAAAACAAAACTACACAACTTATACCATAAATTACAAAATTAAAGAAAAATGTTCTTGCAATATGAATGAAAGAGGAAGAATTCCTTTAGGAGGAAAGCAAAACCTGAACAAAAATTAGGTCAATAAATGTTTGGGCCATCTAACACAATGGCCAAATCTGTCCACAATCTCTTTTACTACCTCAGGCACTAATGGTGATAGAGGAGTCACTGGAGTGTCCATGCCAAACCAGGTAACATCCAAAAATGCAGGCTTCAATCTGTCCATAACACTGTTCTTTGTTGTATTATTAATGTTTACCATAAAATATTTTGAGTATCCTTGTGAAAAGACAGTTTTGTGATGTCAAACTTTTTTAAAACTTCATAAAATATAAGGTTATCATCTGTGTTAGCAACAGTGGGACATAATGGAATTACATTATGAATGTCTCCAGGTGACTGAATATTTGTCTTAGGGTCAGTTAGACAATGTCTGTGAACATCAGTGAGAAGACCAAGTTTGTTTAAGAAATCTACCCCCAATATGGCCTTCTCTATATCTGCTAAGACAAAGAAGTGAGTGAAAACCTGTCTCAAACCTAAATTCAATGCAACACACCTCTGACCATATGTCTGTAGAGTAAGTTTACGTGAGCCTTTTAACTTGTCCACCCTGGTTGCAGGAATTAGGGATATTTGTGCACCACTGTCTACCAAAAAACGTATACCAGTAGTGCAGTTTCAAACAAATAGTAAGCAACAAACATCTCCCATGTCGGCACACTGAGTTGTTTCTGGTCGTCAGCTTAGGCTTTTCTCTGTTTCAAATTGAATGAACATATGAAAAGAAATCAAAACACTTGTGCCATTGTAAAATCTGTTATATCAGTAAGGCAAGCTAGTGCAGGAAGACAACAGTTGTTTTCTCTTAGATTGATTGTGTGGGAGTTCAACACCTTTAGAGAGGAGAATTCTTCTTCCTTTTTTGCTTCCATTTGGAGAATGGTTAATACCTTCCTAACCCCCAGGGTGTCTACACATGTAGAAAAGGGGCAACAGCCTATTTTAAAGCTGACCCAGGTTTATGTTTTGCACAGTTAGAGTTGAAGTGTGAACTGAGAGGAATTATCTCTTAGAAGAAAAAAAAAATTAATTTAGAGGTCCCCAAGTTGCCTCTCAAAGCTGTCCAGGAGCTAAGAGAAATTATTATTTCTCCACTGAAAGACAAGCTGTATTACAAGTTAAAAGAGGAACTTGTTTGGAGGACATCTATGTCATGGCAAAAGAAATTGTCACAACTTTTACATGAGGAACAATTAGGAGACAGCAAGCTGTTGCAATTTCTATGTTATTTGCAACATTTAGCTGGAGAAGGTAAAGAACCAGATCTGCTGGTTAGACTTCTAGAAGGACAGCGAAAGTTAGAGGCTAGAATGGAAGACTTAGAGAGATGATTACAGAAGGTCAGCATTCCTCGCTCCCAAAATAGAGGTCACATGAGAGCTAGAAGCTATGACCCAATGTATTACACAGGAAATTTGGGGACAGTGGTAATTACTGTAGGCCCCCCTGTTCATTCAATTTAAAAAAAAAATGGAATGTATTGACTTAGCAAACCACTTAGTTAACAATGAGATAAGACACTGAAAGATTTAAACAGAAAACACTGTTACAAAATATTTGCTCCCTATAAAAACCTTATTGATACATTCACTAATTTATAGAAATTCTGTCGAAAACCTTTTTAATCTACTTGACATTCGAGCAAGTAGAAATTTAAAACCCATCAAGAATCATTCATGACTTTCATAGAAGAATATTTCCTGTCATAAACTCACCATTGAATTGAAACTGCACCATGTTTACTGCTTTCATGAGGGCTACATGTAATGCAACATGGTATCCAAATTTTAATAAAATATTTTTGATTTCAGTTTTGATAATCCTGAATCTATTCTTTAAATGGACAGAATCGTACAACCAGCAATTCTTATTTTTACTTTTTTCTAACTATAAATTTTACTGCATGTAATCATGTCTTTTAACCTACATAGTTTCTGTATAATTACATCATACATTAGTTATGAAATAAAAATTATTATATAAAAACAAGGAATCATAATCTAGCAATGGCATGAATGTATTGCAAAAAGCCTATGCTATTTAGAATGTTGATATTGGAATGCTTTGATATGTTAAAAATTTCAGAACATATGCTAACATAATGAAGACATACAAGATAGAGATAAATGTAGGAAGAGAGTTCCTCTCAGCATAAAAAGAATATTTTTAAGGAGACTTTCCGTTCCCATTATTTTCTCTAATAACATTAATATCACTTCATTACATTTTGCAGCAATGCAAAGGGGAAAGATATTCACTACTTTTAAAATTTCAAGTATGTAGATTCCTTGATATTATTTGCCAAAAATAAAAATGAATTAGAAACATTCATCCAAACAGAGAATTTTTAGCTAAGACATTGGAATGGAATTTGTAACTGAGAAAATTGGGATTCTTGTGATGCACAAAGGAAAACAGAGAATAATAGAAGAAATTTAGTTATCCCACAATGGAATCAGGATTGTGAACTTGAAAAATATTACAAATATCTAAGAATATTCTAATTAAACAGAATGAAATTAAAGTTAAAGTAAAAACAACAAAGAATATGTAGCAAAGATTTCACATCAGGAATAACTTGTGACTTCCATGAGAGATTAAATGAAAGAAAAACTCCTTAATATTCCAGCACTTTTTCAGTATTCCTGCAGAAATTAATAAAACGATTAACTGAATGGTTTCAATTCTTCCTTAGATTTTTGCATTTTTCCAGCCTCTTTGCAAAATTCTTCAGTACTGTCCCAAGTATTCCATTAATGAGTGGCACAATTTCATCCTCCATAATATTTTCAGTTTTTTCACAAAGTCTAGATATATTTCCAACTTTTCGCTTTTTTTCACTTTTACTGCGGTTAGTTAGAACAGCAAAATCTACTGAAAAATTTTCTTTTTATTAATAATGATCAGATCTCATCATCTGGCCTTGCTTAGATGATCTGTTCAAATTTCGGACTGGGAATACTGTTGTTTTATTTTTTCTATAAGACAGATTCTACTTTGTGTATATGGCACTGCAATCATTTGCACAGTTCTCAGTGAATCTGCCTTCCTACATGGTTATGCCTATTTTTGTATACCTTTTGAGTCAATTTGCTGCATTCACTTATGATATGATTGACGTTATCATCTCTTATTACAGATTATGTTTTGTCTATCTTTTTTCATAAGATAATTGGTTCTTATGGAATTATTCTAAGTTATCATTAACGGGAATTCGGTTTCTTTCTTCAAATGTCCTTTTTGAAACTATGTCCATTTATTCTTTAGTTTCTTGTCTCTTGGAGAGTTGTTTTTCTTCCCATTTTTGCTTTATGTTATGGAATTTTTCAATCCTTTCTATCTGTCCTTGTGTCAGTTATATTGTAATGTTTAGTTTTTATAATTAATTTTGTATCAATTTGCCTTGTGTAAATCTGAAGTTTTCACAGCAGAATTAACAAAATCCGAAATTCAGAAAAGTTTTGTTTTACATGTAGTTTGTAAGTGTGATCTCTGGTGTACAAGAATATTCAATGACATTATCTTCTTTGTTTTGTGATCCAAATTTCTCACTTGACTTGTCGAACTCAGGAAGATTGATGGTGGTTGTAGTTGCAGCAGAAGACGAAATAAGACTGGTAAGATCTACAAAAGATAATTGTATTTGCTATCAATGTATTTATAGATACATAATTTATCACACTTTGTAACAAAGAGTAATTTTATATATATATATAGAATATTAGCTAACATTAAGGATCATAAACATAATTTAAAGATTTTAATTGTTAAAATTAATTTATGTAAATTACAATTTAGAAAAAAGTATTTTAAAGTATTAGGTTGGTGCAAAAATAATGACGTTTTTTGACGTTAAAAAATACGTCAAAAAACGTCATTATTTTTGCACCAATCTAATAAAATGCCAATGATGAAGTTAAAACCATATTTTAGAAAATTTAATATTCCATATTTAAGTAATGAGATTTTATTATCTTTAATAACTGATTAAGACTATGAACAGGGATTAAGTTTCGGGAAAAGCTCTGGACTAACGTGTCTAACAGAATAGGTTATTGGTTTAAATGAGTTTTTGAACTAGAGATACATATTTCATGCATAGGTGAAAGGCTTATAAAATCCCATACTCCAGCTTTAAAAATCTCCAGAAGAATTTATTATCTTTTTCAAACAGTTCAAATAAAAATTATAACAAGAAAGTTCACCTATTATTAAATCTTTCTTGTTACACCCTTGCCTTAAAAATTTCTTCCTCTTCTTCTTTGTTATTTGGTTAAATTTTACAAATCGAAGCTTCTTCTATTAAAATTTTGTGTGCCAACATTATCCATGCACAGCAAACAAAATGAGGTCTTCCAAACAAAATCACTTGAACATGGAGCATTAGACAACAAAATTTTAATACCCAACACAGAACACTCTTTTTCTACACTATGGCCATATCTTCCATTGTGTGTTACAACTCTGACCCACTAGTGAATTATATAGCACCTTGATGGCACAGTACTTCAGACATGTACATTTTTGTCAACATTTTTAAATACACATCGCAACCACACTGTTTGACTCTTTTTCTTTTCAGCTTATGAGAAACAAAACAAACATACAAAAACTTTATGAACATATGGGAAGAATAAAATTCTCCCCATCTGGAGGGGAGTATTGTAGAGTTACCCCACTTACTTTCCTAAAAAAACGCTGCTAGAGGACACTCCCTAAGCCTATAAATAGGCAGTAACATTCTCTGTCATCCTCTTTTTCCTTTTTCACTCAGGGACAGTAAGACTTAGATTGAATGAGGAAACTGCTTTCCACATTGGAGAATGCAAACACACACACATGTATGCACCACCTTTCACTTCATTTTTTTCCAGGACTTTCTCTTATACCTAACTACTTTTACACAAGCACCTTCACTAGTTTAAATGTTTTCTTCTTTTATATTCATTGTTTTGTCATAAGCAACAATGTTCTATTGTCTATGTATACATTTGTTTTGTTAATACATACTTATTGTTTGTTTATATATATAGTTTACTTGTTACTTTTATATTTTATTACCCGGACTTACATTTTGAGTCCACCATTTTGTTTTGGGAGAAATATATCAGGAGACATGTTTTCCGACTGAAACACTCAACCAGCATACTCTGGCAACAAGATTCTAAATTCGTCTTTGAAATTTAAAATATTTAAAAAAATTCTTCTGGATCCATAATTTTAGTGACACCTATTTAAGCTGAACATAAAAGGAAAATATTCACCCATTGATCCACTGTTTAATATTTACTCATATTTTTATTTTATTCTAAGAGTTGTAACTCTTAAAATAAAATAAAAATAATTTGATAAATACTTCTATTAAAATTTTACAAATAGAACGATGATTTCTGGTTTTAATTTAGAATTTAGTTTCTCTTTCTGAAGTTATAGCAAGGAGTGGTAACATCCCAGTACTGTGGGTTAATTCAAGAACCCAAGTCAGTTTAGTGTATCACTAATCTGTTACAGGAAGTGCAAAATAATTTAATCTCCTTAATAAGTAGGACTGAGAATATTTTTTTAAAATAAGTTACAAAATTAAGAACAGAAATAGGAGTTCACTAAAAACAGTTTAACTTATTGAGGCCATATAAAACTGTACATAAAGAATCTGATTTACAAATATTATAAATAAAATTTTTAAAGTGAAAATTTTTAAATTCACTATTAAAATGTGTAATTAATAATTAATGATTACAATGACAATGTATCATAAGGTTGAATTAAAATATTCTTTTTTAACAAAATTTATTATTCTAATGTGAACATAAAAACATTTTAATTCAATATTCTTAACTTTTATGTTCTATTTAGTTAAGATAAAAGTTTAATTTGACTCACAATAATAAAAGTCAATTTATTATTTTCATCAAAATTTGTTATATATATACTAATTCAAATTTGTTGATAGGATAGTGTTAATTTCTGATGTGTTGTCAAGGCTTTAGAAAATATATGATATCACTGGTCTACAAAATGAAAGCTTCAAAAACAAAATAGCTAATCTTAGCTAATTTTGAGGCACTGGAAATAAAAAAAATATTATCCAAAATTGTTGCTTGGTTTTAGATTTCAAGATATGGTACTAGTGTTATATGAATATTTCATCAAAATTGTTGTCATTGCTAGATTAATTATTATTCTCCTAATAACCTTATTTTATATAATTATTCTCCTAATAAACTAATTATTATTCTCCTTTCCACTCAGGTTTTCGCACATTTAACTGACATGTAAAAAATGCCCCGTGAATGTCTGAACAAAGCTGATAACTTTTGCTATGTGTGTGGGGAAGTGACTTTTTCATTTCAAAAGCAAAATATGATACCTACTGTGAGAAGAGCTTACCAACTGTATTTTGGATGTAAACTTGGAGACAAAGGCAAGAAGTTGGCACATATATGTTGTAATAACTGTACAAAAAATCTTAGTCAGTGCCTAACCAGGAAGAAAAATATCTATGTTGTTTGCAGTGCCCATGGTTTGGAGAGAGCCAACCGATCCAAATGCTGTTAAAGAAAAAGAAATGGACAGTACAATATCCAAACATTCCATCAGCTTTGCATTCTGTCCTCAATAGTGAAGACATATCTGTCCCAGAAGCACTTTTGAGTTAGATGATAGGGAAGAAATGAACCCTCAATGAAGTCTCAACTGTCAATTTCAAATTACCAAGATTATTATCCAACAGCCATCTCTGAATCATATCTCATAACTCAGTGACTTAAAAGACTTTGAGATTTGGAACTTCTTAAGAATAAAACCAAACTGTTAGGTTCCAGATTACAGCAATGGAATCTATTAGCTGGTCATGTATGGATTTCCCATTTCTGTGATCATCACAAGAATCTAGTCCCATTCTTCCTTATGGTAAATTATTTGGTGTACTGTAATAGTATCAGTAATCTTATGCAATCAGTAATCTTAACAGCTACAATCCAAAGGAATGGAGAATGTCCATTGATTCTTTGAAGACAAGTGCCAAACCTATCTTGTGACACAATGGTAATGTTTTAACTTCAAACCCAGTTGGTCATGCAATTCACATGAAACAAAATTATGACAAAATATGAAACAACTACTAAGATGAAGCAACTATGTTCAACGTAACTGGCAACTTTGCAGAGATTTGAAGGTTGTTGCTCTCTCGTTAGGACTGCAAGGTGGATATACCAAGTACTGTTGTTTTCTTTGTGAATGGGACAGCTGAGACAGTTCTCATTACATCAAGAGAAACTGGCCACTATTTCCTGGGAGGTAGAATGTTCAGAATCCACCACTAATTGAGTCAAAGAAAATCTTGTTGCCACCTCTTCACATCAAGCTTGATCTCATGAAAAAATTTGTAAAGTCTATGGATAAAACAAAAACAGTATTCAAGTATGTGCAAAATAAATTTCCCAGAATAAGTGAAATGAAGATAAAAGAAAGCATCTTTGTTGGTCCCTAATTTGTAAACTTGTTTCGGATGAGAATTTTGAGAAAATACAGTAAGTAAAGGAAAAAAAAACAGCATGGAAAGCTTTCAAGTCACTAGTTGCTATTTCCATGAAAGATCTAATTAGTCCAATCACCTGGTCAATCCAATGTATTTAGCTCTACATACATCACTAAAAATTACTACTAAAAAATCAGTTTTCATCTACTTCATCTAACTTATATGTTTCACTTTATGATGTTTACTTAAAGGTTTCATTGTTTTTATATCTTTAACTGCTGTTCTTAGCATTCTCTATCTTTTTTGTTTACATTTGAAATACCAACTTTATTGAATATTTTTGCTGCCAATTCAATTTTGTTATACTTATTACTGTAATATAGCAACAACTCTAAGTAGAAGCTTTATTTGACTAATTCAGCTTTAGTGTTGAAAAGGTTTATTTTATTATAGTGGATGGTTACAAGTGAGAGGGGAGATGGGATATTCTTATTTTATTACCACAATTACCCTTTTAATATTTCTGAAATTTCTTTGTGATATTTTTAATGCCAGAATTTTCTGGTTATCTTGCCAATGCTTCTAATTTTTTTGATTGCTTCCTAAACAATGTTCAATTCTTTCTCAGTTGTCAACATTGTGTTTCTATCACTCAAAAACACTTATTACTCTTTCTTTCGCATGACAAGCGTTTTAATTTCTGAAATTAAAAAAATAAACAAATATTGTGCATATTTATTTTCAATATGATGAACACTTAAGTTGCATAATAAAATCTCACACTACCAAATAAATCATTATAAATTGTTCTAAAAAAACATTTTATACTAAAATTCACATGGTATATTTATCATAAAAATATATCCTGAAAATTTTCCCAACATCAAATTTTTTCTTTTTCTTTTCTTTCTTTTCCATTTTGTTTCATTTTTTTCATTTATATTCTATTTCATGACTGGAAATCCCTTTCCACAATTGTACATGCAACAAAACATGTTGAAAACATGTTCTTTAACAAGTCTATGGAAATGACACTGACAGAACAGAATTGGGCATTAAAAGTTTTCATCATGTTTTGTTGCATGTATCAAGGGTCATCAAGTACAGCATTTTTCAATATTTTAATTTTCCCAGCAACTTCCAAAATATATAAAAATCAATTCTTTACAAATTGTAGAACAGAAATTAGACATCCAATATCTTCAAGGCAAGAGGAAAAGATGCCTTTTTTTATTTTTCTACTGCTAGCTTTAAGTTATTTCCTGCAATTAGCCAATGGTAGGAATTGCAAGAAATTTAGCTGCTGTTTAACTTGATTAACAAATGGATCCAGTTTCACTTGAGAGACAGCAATTTCATTCACTAAAACAGACAATATTTGGTCAGGACCTTGCAATTTTAAATTTAATTTAATTTTAAATGGTGCAGATTATCAAATAAAAAAATATACAGGGTACAATGAGTAAATTGTCACCATTTTATATTTTTAATTTTGTGTGTGTGTGTGTTTATTTTTTATTTTGTTGGCTGAATCAGTTGGGCACCATCTGTGAGAAAAAAAGCACCATGACCCAATTCGCTCCACCAGAAATTTGGAAACGTCATGCTGTGCTGCTTGGCATTCATGCCAGAAGCTCCAGTATGAACACTTCAGAGTGTTTGGGCGTCAAACTGAGGACAGTGCAGAGGATTTGGAAAGAGTTGGATGATATATCCAGTCAACATCATGGTGTTTGGAGAACACTAGTGATGGTGACATTATACCTCCAATCATCTTCCCACAAAGCCTCAAGCTCAACATGGAAGCCTACATCAAGTGCCTTGAGGTAGTAGTGCTGTCCTGGGTCAAGAAGGTGCTTGCTGGAAGACCCTATGTCTGGCAACAGGACTCTGCATCATGCCACACAAGCTGGAGAACCTAGTCATGGCTATCAGACAATTTCTACAACCACATCACCCCTTACATCTGGCCACCTAACTTCCCAGAATGCAACACCTTTGATTATTAAGTATGGAGCACAGTTGAGTGAGAGACCAACCAAACTCCTTGCCACACCAAAGATGAACTGAAAGCAAGGATTATGACAGCATTCACCAACTTAAACAAGGAGACTGTCCAGAAAAGATGCAGGAGATTCTGAAGTTGTTGGGAGGGCATTATTGAAACCAATGGTGATTTTATTGTATAAATTTACTCTTTAGTATTTCAAGATATTTTTGTGTAATTTTGGTAAATGTTAAAATGAAATGTCAGTGTTATTTTCATTTTTATGTAATTTAGATGACAATTTATCCATTGCTCCCTGTATATCTAAGAATTTAATGATTGTAAGTTCAGTAACCAATTTACTGAACCAATGGATGTAGTTAGAATAATATGGCCTGATAGGAGCCTTCACTCTTCAGGTTCGTTTAAATTCAAAGTTGTCCTTCTCTTATATTGGTTGCCCTGTCAAGGCTAAAAAGTCCAGTCTGCTCTATTATTTACAATTATTTGAATTGTTTTCCTTCTCTTAGATTGGTTATCACTCAAGATAAGAGAGCCTAGTCTATCTTGCTGTTTAACTGACAACTAAAGGAAGATGGATTCATGTTTTTTCCAAAAGCTAAAAAAACTTTTCACTGATTCTATTTTCTACACAAATACGCTCACATCCAAGAAGAATTTCTTAGATAAAATAATTTACAAAAAATATAATATCAAAAATAATAATTTATCCAAAAATACTATGGATTTTCATTCTGCTTTCGATGCTTAGAAGATATTTTGTATCAGTTTAATTCTCTCTAGTCTATTTGCCTCTGTGTCTCTTGTTTGTTTATTCCCCTAAACTAAGGCATATAACTTTTCTGCACAACCCAATCCATGGATTCACATCCAGAAACTAAATATGCCTTCATCAATACTTTTATTCACAACATATATGTGAGCAAGTACAAAAACTGCCTAGTCTCCTCTGTCAGTGTTTTGCAAGCATCAAAATAATTCAATGTTCTCTTTTTTTTTTGTCTAATAGAAAGAGGCTGCTGCTGGGTCAAAATCTCCAGGGCCATGCTCTCACTGTGTTTTAGCATGCTCTACCTGTAGAAAAGAACATGACTGAGAAGAGAAACAGGTACAATATTAATCCCAGCCCCAAAAGTGCTCACAAGTGTTCAAAGTCATGTTGGCAAAATTTAAGTGATTTTGTGCTAAAAACAAAGTCATCTGTTTATAATTCTCTTAGCTTTTTATAGAATGTATCAGAATAACTTCCAAAATCCACCCAAATTCACAAAGAATTAGCATTCTGGTAATCATGAAATCTTATATATAAAGTACAGCATATATGTGTGTGTGTTTGTGCATGTGTGTGTTCAAGCAACTCCTCCACTCCCACTGGTCCAATTTCAATGATTCATAGCTCATTCAATAGCCCTAGAAAAGTTAAGAGCAAGGAACGATTTTCGCTGAGCTCAGATTCAAGATTGCTAGATTATGCAAGTTTAAAAATATATATTAATGTATTATAATAGCCATTATCATTGCTTTCATCGTTCAAGGGGAGTAACTCTTATTTTCCTTTTGTATCCAAAATTGCCATGCACATTTTACTATAAATTAGCTTAAAAGCCACCTAATTGGGCAGCATTTAAGCTAGCCCCTGTGGGTGACTTTTGGCTTGGCCATCATCACAATAGCAAGGGAGGAGTAGATGCAATAGGCATCAATAAACTACAGAAGAACTCAAAGTTGATTGCTGAATTTAAGTATTAAATTATTGTTTAAACTTACCTTGGGCAGCTGTTTCTCAGGACTGGGTACATCTCAGTATAATTTTCCTAAGTTATGACTGTCCAAAGACAGAAACACAAGTGAGAATGTGTTACAAACCACTCAGAGAATAATTTGTATTTACTTGACCCTACACTGAGTCAGGGATATTTACTACTTCTAGGTAATATCACTTGACATTTTAACTAATTTGCATATTGATTTTAAAAAGTTTATTTCATTAATTAACTGTCCTTCATTACTGTCCTTTTATTTGAGGAATGTTTTGATTTTTATAACAAAAAGAGTTCTGTTTAGGAATATTGTCTTATATAGTGCAGAAAAATGTTTGAAATTTGCATTTTACTTGGCCTTCAACAAGTTGGCATCTATTTGTAAAACATTCCTTAACTATAACAAGCCAATTTATGAATGAAATGTTCATTTAAATTTTTTTTTCAAGTAGTGAATATATCTTACTATGCAAAGGGATAGTAAGTGGGTGAAGCCTGCTAGTAGTAAATAAAGTTATTTACATTATTTATTTTCAGACTATTGTCATAATCTTTGTTGTTTTTATCACCTTCCACAGGTGTATATCAATCTGGGTAATCTAAATGAAATTCTGAACTGAACCCTTTATTTAATCAGGGGTAGACTGTTCTCATTCCTATGTCTATATCATCTAGTTCTTAATTTATTTAGTACTGAGTCCAAGTACACACTGCCCAACCTAGAAATTGAACTCACAACCATTATGTCACAAAAGTCACAAACCAACGTTTTTACCCACTATGCCATTGTCACATAGTTTGTTGTAGCAAACTTAGAGCCTTAAATTTAACATGGCTGCTGATTAGGTTGCAACTTCTGTTGCTGGCTGTCATGTTTGACTGCTAGTGCTGCCCATAAAGTTATTAAAAGTTATTTTGTAGTCTTTTACAAAGGTTTGCATTAAAATATCTACCTTGCACATATGTGCAAGAATAAAAATTAAAAGCTGTTTGTCATGATCTGAATTCTATTCTCAGAAACATAACTTTTCTTTGTGTATCTTTCTTACTAGAAGCAAGAAAAAATTAAAAATAAAAATAAACTGTTTTTGTGTTGAAATTTTTTTTTGTTTATTCTTCTTCTAATTCAAATTAGATTAACAATTACACAGTCACTACATCAATGATTCTTTTTTCATTTCCAAATAGACTGTGTGCTTGAAATAGAAAATCACAAGTCAAAAAGTAAATTTTATCAACTTGGACTGAATTATAAAAATGAATTATTTGAAATTGGTTTTCTCTTTGGGTATCTTTGACTACATTTTCTTTCTTTGAGATCTCTCTCTCTTCTCTCTCTCTCCTCTCTCTCTTCTCTCTCTCTTCTCTCTTTTCTTTCTCATCTCACACAAAAGAGAAAATAAATTACACTCTCAAAGTAAATGCTGTAAAAAGCAAAATAAATAAAAAAAAACAAAAACAGTGAAATTATATTTCTTTCCCTGTCAAAGCAAAGACGTTTTTTATTTGAGTGCAAATAGATCATTTTGTGGGAAGTTTATATTATAAATAACATCCTAAAATGAACAATTTAAAATTAATTCTGCTGCTTAACAAAAAGTTAAGGAAAAGACATTGAAATTTGGCTTTTTTTCTTGGACAAATAGATAATTTATTTATTGAAAATAATACACTTTATTACCTTTCTATGAAGTGATATTTACATACAAGTGAAAAACAGACATTACCTTGTTTTCATATAAAAGTTTCTAATTACAAAAGCTGTGTCAATATACTGGGTATGCATGCATTTATATATATATATATATATATATATATATATATATATATATATATATATATGTATAAATGGGCAATGGTATATAGAGGCAGTGCACTTCCCAGACTACATGCCCCCTCTCAGCCATACTGACAAGATCCAAAGGAATGCACAACATTACATTTGGAGACGGCTTGGTTGAAGGAGTTGGCAGAAAGTTGTCACTGTTAACAGCCAAGCACCTTTGGGGATCTACTCTGAGTTTTCTGTCTGGATTTACTTCCATAGCCTTTTCTGTGTTTGGATATGATGACAAAAATAGATAATGGGTAAAGGCAGACAAATGGTGTCTCATAACTAGCTACTTTGGGTAGATGGAGCTTAACAGCCCAGGAAGGCAGTCCATCTAGGGGAAGGAAAAACATTTTATATATATATATATATATATATATATATATATATATCCAAGTATATGATTGGTGTATATGGAATGAATTCCAATAACCAACAATTACTATTCTTAAAAGAGTGCTCAATACAAAGTAGAGCAGATATAATTATTTATTTTTAAAGAAAAAAAAAATTTATAACATAAATATGTTATAAAATCACTACAAAAATAGCCATTTTTGTTTCTTATCAAGTGATGACGTTGAAACGTCATCACTTGATAAGACACCGAAGGTGTTGAAACAAAATGGCTATTTTTGTAGTGATTTTATAACATATTTATGTCATAAATTTTTTTTTTCTTTAAAAATAAATAATTATATATATATATATATATATTAGTTTTTTGAGAAACAAAATACGTTACAGTTTTCCATTTTGTCATTCAATTATCTACCATTAATCTGATATATAAAGTTTATATTTCTACCATCTGAATAAATAAATAACAAGACTGAAAAATGTGTTTTGTCAGGTTTCATTTAGAATGAAGATTTTCAGATAAATAACATCTTCATTGGTTAAATCAATCATAGCTGCAAAAAGAGTAAAATACAATAAATATCAGCTTCTGTTTACATCAAAATGTTAAAGATACAAAGATGATCATATAAATTTTAACATCCTGTGTATCAAGAATTTAAATTTATTCATTTTTATTACACTTTCCTTTTTGTTTTAATCATATCAAATTGTATTAATGGTACTTTACTTAAGGAAAGTAGACTTGTTGCCTCATGTAAGTTTATTGTTGAGGATTTGGAAATTAGTGCACATTCAGTACATTTCACCTTAACAGATTTTTTTCTCTTTTAATTAGAACTACATTCTTTAAAACAAAATTATGGTCAAACCTATTATGATGAATAAATAATGCATTGAGTGTAGTGTCTTATAAAAGATCCTTTTTATATTCATCTAATCTTTTATCTAAGTTTCTTGTTTCACCAATGCAGTTTGTGGGATATTTTTGCAGTTTATTTTATATATCCTTGTTTCATTTATAATGCAGTTATTTTGTTTTGTGTTGATTAAATTCATTATTGTTTTATTATTTGTATAATTAATTTTATGTCAAGAGTGAATAAATTATTTTGCACAGATTCCTAGTTTTATCAAAGCTATATATCGTATTTTTAATTTTTGTTATCATAGATTTTTATACTTTATAATTTGTATTATATATAAAAATTAGGGTATAGGATAGACAATGAATATTTCACTAACAATATTCTATGACTGGTAAGTAATAGGTCTTGGGTCTAAACAGAGAGAGAAATTGGTAAAGGATAGAAGACATACATCTTCAACCTGAAAATAATTGAGGCAAGAGAGAACATGACAAAAGATGAAGATATGCTTCCTTCATCCACTGTAACAGGATGGCTGAAAAACTTAATATAAGAAAAAAGGTGTTTTTAGTCAACAAACAAATTTCATATACAAAGTTTGAAATATTTTCTATGAGTGGTTAATATGAGTACATATCATAAGTTCAATTAAGAGAGATAATTTAGGTGTGACAGAATTTAGCATGTAAGTGTGAATAAATTGTTCAGTAAAGAAAAGTCAGAATGTCCATACCTGTAAAGAACTGTCTTGAGTTATAGAACTCTTCATTCATTGATGAAACAGTGGGAATGAATAGTTGAAACAGAGCAGGCGAACTTAGGGAATGTCAGAAGTGAGCTGACCAGTGATTTTACCATAAGACAACACCTGTCCGCAGATTACAAATGCAATGCAGGAAACAATCATGGAATTGGAATTGTTCTAAGTTGTCCCAATTACAGTCTATTGTCTATCTTTGATGTTTCATTTGTCTTTCTTTATGTAACACACTTTGCCTGGCTAGCAGTTCCAAAAAGTTGTTGAAAAATTCAAAGAATTCACTGAATTAAAATTGGATTCATTTTTTATGATGTAATACACAATTCATCTGAAAAAAACATTGTAAGATCATAGAAAACTAGGGGAAAAACAAACTTTCATGACTTAATAATAATGCTATGAATTTATATGAATAAAGTATTTTGCTTTAAAATGCTGGAAAGTTTTGCATTAAATTAATACATAATTTTGTTAGAAAATAAAAATAAGAGAAAATCTGAAATATTAGAAACGAGCTTTAATCAGTTTGTGGTAGGTGAGAGATTTGGAGTTTAATTCTCAATGTTGCAACTTCATGTGAAATTCTACAAATGGTTTCATAGATTAGAAATTTACAAAAATACATTGGCTTTTTGTAAAAAGAATGACATGAAAAAGAGTCATTAATATGGTCATAAAATACATAGGGAAAAATTGAAAATAATTTACCTTTGACCACGATACATTTTACTTTAATAGAAATGGTGGTTTCTCATTATTTGAGTTGCTCTTCAACTTGAAGCCATCAGATTAAGGAAAGCACTTCTACAGGAAAATTAGAAACAATAGATTGCATTAAAGAAGTTTTTAATGCCTTTACAACAGGTAAGCATTTTTTATTAATTTATCCTTAGTATTTAAAATATCCAGAATGAGATTCACTTTCTTACATATGATAATGTATCATAATATGAAAACTTAATGTCAGAATTTATAAGCCTCTAAATCCGTTTCACATGCAATAACTGAGAAACACCCAAGATCCAACTGTCAGTTAAAACAAAAAATCAAATTCAAATAATTTTTTTTCTGTAGTATTAAAAAATAGTTCAAGATGAAGGTATGAAGACAAAAGAAAAGATTCAACAAATGCTGCTATTGTGAAGTTTGGGCAGACACAATGTCTCCTCTTATTTTATTTGACTATTGTTCCCATCAAACAACACTAGTCTTTCATTTGACATGTATTTGACTTATGTTAACTTGTTTTGGTTTTTCAAACAGGTTGTGTGTGTGTGTGTGTGTGTGTGTGTGTCCATATCCCGAACAGACAAAAGCTAAGAGTAGTGATCCCAGTTGTAGATATATTCAGTACTTTTCACACATACATAAGATGTATGGCAAATAAAGGAG
Source organism: Acanthosepion lycidas (assembly GCA_963932145.1). Lineage (NCBI taxonomy): Eukaryota > Metazoa > Mollusca > Cephalopoda > Sepiida > Sepiidae > Acanthosepion > Acanthosepion lycidas. The sequence continues at coordinate 108,839,219 of OZ010585.1, read as the reverse complement.
AATTTTGTGAGGAAAGAAGAAAAAAGTAACATAAATCTTTTATACATCATTGTCTGTATGACTTTATTCTTCTTGGATCTTAAGAAATAAAACTAAACAACTTATTCAATGATGGGAAGTTTTTAAAACTTATTCTCTTTCTCTTATTGTGTAATGTTTATAGTCAAAGGATGTTGGGAACATTCATTCCGAATCCCTAAAGATTAGCAATACTGCAACTAATAAATAATCATTGAAAAAGTCAAATGTTGTTAATTAAAGTCAATCTGTTTTAATAAAGGACTCTCTGATCATACATTCAATGAAAGTAATGGTTATCAAGGTATTATATATATATATATATATATATATATATATATATATATATATATATATATATATATAGTTAAGTTATAAGGAACTTGGTAAACACCGAATTGGTAAATCCAAAGAGGATGAAATCCTGAGAGCTCAATGTGAGGATCATAACATTCATTGAGAGGTTTGTGGGTCAATGTAACTTTAATACATATATATATATATATATATATATTGACCACTAATATTATATATATATATATATATATATATATATGTATTAAAGTTACATTGACCCACAAACCTCTCAATGAATGTTATGATCCTTGTTTTTAATAACTTCAAGTTGTATAAGGTCTTTTTTTATTCTGCTAGTATTTTCAGCTGTACATACAGCCCTCCTCAGGCATGGAAATTAATTTGTTTTTTCAGTAAATCCAGGTAGTAGGGGGACGCAAAAGATTAAATACAAATCGAAATATGTTTTTTTAGAAATGTGTTATTGTTAACGGATAAGAAATTTTTTGGAGCGTGCAGTCGCAATGCTAAGGTTGAATTTTTTTTTTTTGAAAATTTAAGAGTGTGTTTTTTACTAATATAGTAATTTGAAAATTTTTTTTTTTGTAGGAGTTTTTCAGTTGATGAGGCATGAACTAAATTGTTCAATAAATAGAATAATGTCGTGGCTGTTATCCCGAAAATTTGCACGTTGGATCAGTTCTTTTTAAATCAAATATGTGGTGCAGTTCAATTTATATTACACAAATCATTCATACAAAAAATAGATTAGTAAAGTTAATGATATAAATGGTGAAAAACATAAATACATAAATTCCCAAGAGTATAGAATCCAGGTAGAAACTCAATGTCCAGGACAGAGTAAGAATATAATATAAAAGGCTGAAACACTAATATTCCATGGTTATAATTTATTACATTGGAATCATAATCACAATCCATCACAGCTACAAACTAAAAAAGGCCCTTTGAATTTGTAAGTCTGATGAATTGGATCGTGATGAATTGATTATGATTCCAATGTAATAAATTATAACCATGGAATATTAGTGTAATAATTTATAACCATGGGATATTAGTGTTTGCCTTTTATATTACATTATATTATATTATATATATATATATATATATATATATATATATATATATATATATATACTAAAAACGCTTAAACACTAATATTCCATGGTTATAATTTATTACATTGGAATCGTAATCACAATCCATCAGAGCTACAAATTAAAAAAGGCGTTTTGAATTTGTAGGTCTGATGGATTGGATCATGATAAATTGGATCATGATTATGATTCCAATGTAATAAATTATAACCATGGAATATTAGTGTAATAATTTATAACCATGGAATGTTAGCATTTGCCTTTTATATTATATTATATTATATTATATATATATATATATATATATATATATATATATATATATATATATATATATTATAATAATATTATAATCATATACCAGGATTTAAAAACAATAGTGATAAAAATGAAAACAAAGTGGTAAAAAGATGAATGAAATCAGATAAGTTATGCATCTCCATAAAGCAGCAGATAAACAAAAATTACAAGTGTTCTTGTATCTTCAGTGTTTTTCGATATAGAATTGTAACCAATGGTTGTTATATTTCATTCCATGCCACTACATATAAGATTCCATTAATAAAACATTATTAGTCTGAAGAAGTACTTTTGAAGGATGAAATATATAAAGAATTTTTTCCGTTTTGTCATTCAAATACAAACTATGATCTTCAACACACACTCCTTTATCATTAAGCATTGTTTGATTAAAAATCAAGAAAACTTCTTCAACAATTGTCCTTTATCATAACTGAATAATGTTATATTTTGCTTAAATTAGACCTCTTTCTGATTTACTCCATATCAAAACCTATTGTAAAATATGAAACTAAAATAAAAAATAAAAAATATTCATTGTGAAGAGGCACCAATCATCGCATCTGGCTCACAAAATAAATCCCCCCAAAATAAAAAATTAAAATTGGAGCCAAACACAAACATGACTACTAAAGCAACAGCATGACAAAAATGTTGAGTCATTTATTTAACCTGACTGCTTAAAAGGACCTGCTCAGCTACACCCGAAACATTATACAAGCAGTTCATGGAATTCACATGTGGTCACTCAGTCAACTGACCAGACACAAACTTCAGTGCCAGGCCTATGCACAATGAACTCTCCCATCTCCATGGCCACATCCCTCACCCACAAAGAGACATTCTAATTTTGATCTATTATACTGGCAACAGAGATGATTTTTTTTTAACATATCCTGTTTCCTTTTCTTTTTACCACACTGGAAATACTTTGTTGTTTCCATTTTGTTAACTCTTGCAATCATACCCAGTATGTAAAAAGAGCAACATGTTGCAATTGGCTACATTCAAAGTTGAAATAAATATCTGGGGGGAGTAAAAATTTACAGTGCTTCTTTTCTCATAAAACTAAACTAGAGAATTAAATACACAGTTGAAAACTCATTTTTAGCGTTAAGTGTTCCGTGCTTGCTTATTCTGTGTTAAAGAAAAATCAATATAAAATTACTATCAGACAAGATACATATGAAATCTATGTTGATGGTTTAGTTGGAAATGATATATTGGGAATGGGTTGCAAATTCAAGTAAGATGAATTTATCTTTGAGGACAAACCACATAGTGGTAGGCCACAAAAATTTGGATGACTTGCAATTGGTCTGAAATAATTACTCCATTTAATCAACACTGGAATTGACTGAAAAACTTGGTATCAATCACTCTACAATTGTAAGATATTTGCAAAATGAAGGGAAGATTCAAAAAGTGAGAAAATGGGTTCCATTTGAATTGTCAGAAGAAAGCATTGAACATCTCACCAATTACATTTCATTTCTGGCCAGATGTGAAAGAAAAGTGAAATATTGTTGCTGATAATGAAAAGTGGGTTAAAATATGATAATTGGAATCCTTAAAAATCCTTGGCAGTTTTAGGACAGTCTGAAGCATCAACAGCAAATCTGAAATATTTTGTAAAGAGTTATTACTTTGTATTTGATGGAATAGGACAAATGTACTTTATTGTTGAATCCTAGTGAAACTGTTACTACAGTGCATTACAATTGTCACCTTTGAGGTTTGAACAAATGTAATTAAAGGAAAAAAAAAATGCTGACAAACCAGAAAGTCATAGATCATAAGCTTTGTGGATTCAAAAAAACTCAGTAATGGAGTTGGGATGGGAATGGAATTTAAAACCTTCCAGAATGTCTGTGTAAGGTCATAGAAAATTAAGAAAAATATTTTGATGATTACTAAATATATGTACTAATTATTATTAACTAATTGTCATAAAATCTACTGAAAACTTCTGTATGTATGTAATAAATAAACATGCAATGTAAATTTTTCTGACATCTTTTGAGAAAATGAAAACTGAATTGATTTAATTTTTAATTGAATTATTACATTAAAAATTTTATAGAAAAAACCTGATACACAAAGCTTTAAACCAGTGGTTTTTTAGGTTTTGTATAAAAGTTTTATCTAAATAGTCAAACAAGTTTTTAATTTTGTCTGATCAAAGAGAGTTAATAATGAATAGACTAATGTTCTGGAAATGAATTCTGAAAATATGTATAAGCTTTTTTGAAAAAATACTGCCATTAAAAGAAAAAGAGACATTACATAAAACTAATTTGTTAATATCATTACATATATACATGTATTTCTATAATGCAAAAAATCTTAATTATTCAATTATGTTTTGAATACTTTGTAAAAGGTACTGTAATCAAAGTAAACTCACTTTGTAATTTCAGAATTTTAAAAATTGTCAAATCATTTTTTAAAATTGCCTATAGTAATTAATTGATTGATTCATTCATTCTCTATGACTTATCAATGCTTTACAGGTTATTTAAAGTTAGAATATATTTTTAAATTGTAGAAATATTTTTGGAGATAATAATGGTCTAGTGATACTAATTAACCCATAGTTAGAGAAAGAAGAGGTGGATTCATAACTTTCCCAAGGATATTTGTGCGTAAGGGAATATAACAAACCTGACTGGAATTGGAACTTGTCTCTCCAATTAACAATTCTACCTGTACATGCAAGTTTACAGCACCTGGTATTCACAAGCAGTCACCAATGTAGGTACAGACCACACTCAGTATTGCTTAACTTCAGTGATTGTATGACAACTGGTGTTTTCAATGTGATGTGGTTATAAGCTAGAATGAATTAATTACAAAGTTCTAATCCAAAGAGGATACTATATTTCTTGATATTATTAAGAAAAAGAAAACGAATATGAATTTTACTTCTATTGTTCGTGCATCTCTCTTTCTCTGTCTTTCTCTGTCTCTGTATCTGTCTCTCTCTCTCTCTCTCTCTCTATATATATATATATATATATATATATATATATAATTCATTCGAAAATAAAATTATAATTTTCAAATAAATTATATTTGTTCTACTCTGTATTGAGCACTCTTGTAAGAATAGTATTTTTGGTTATTGGAATTTATTCCATCTACACCAATCCTATACTTGGGTGTATATATATATATATATATATATATATATATATATATATATATATATATATATATATATATATATATATATATATATATTAATTCAATTTAAATAGAAAACAGACAACCTTAAGGGTCCATTGATTTCCCCAGGTATATGGTTTTTATCTGGTTCATCAGATCACAATTCCAAGGGTAAAAAAATATATATGTGTGTGTGTGTGTATGTGTGTGTGTGTGTGTCTGTGTGCATATGTGTGTGTGCACGTGTGTGCATGCATGCATGTGTGTGTGTGTGTGTGCGCGTGCATGCATGCCTTGTTCCTTCAAGATAAGTGAACATGGTTTCCACAGCTTTCTGTTTTTTGTTGCCCTTGCAATACAACTTTTATAACCACTCTTTGTCTTTCTCTTACTAGTTCTTCTATCCCTTTTGTTAAAATTAGTCACTTTCTACTTTTTTCTGAGTTTCTTGCTTTCAATGTGTACTGTGAGTGCCAAATTATCCAGGACTTTTTTCTCCATTATGTATCTAAGTTTTCAGTTGTATATTTCTGATTGTTAGCAACAGTTTCTTTGCATTTCCAATACACCTTAAAACTTTTGATTTTATAATAGATGACTTTTTAATTGGCCTCTCTTTAGATTTTATACATTCTGAAGCCCTTTTCTTTTTTCCTTTACATTTTCTGTTCTTGCTATTTCTTTGATCTTTTCTATTCATTCCTATTGTATTTGTATTCTTCAGATCTCAACACATTACTCATTTAGACATTCCCCTTTTGCTTCCTTAGATACTCTGCACCATTTCTTTGTATTATCTGCTCATTCGCATTCATTCAGACAAGAATTTCATTTGTCATCCATTTTTCACTCTTGTGTTTCTTTTCTGGAGAAAGCTTCTTTTTTTTTTTTTTTTTTTTACTGTTATTAGTATTTCTCTGAAAGTATTTCACTTCAACTACATTAGCCTCTCCCATAGCTTCATATTTGGTCTCAATTATGACTGCCTTCATTTAAAATTGGTGACACTAAAGTTTTAATATTGAAGTTTAGGCATTGATTCTTTTGAACGTAATTGGAAAGTGGTCAATCTCATACTTGGGTATATTATTTTTTGTGAAAAAATCCATTTTTATTGATGGTCAAATAATTTTGTTATTGGTATGACCTCATCAGCTTTTTCCAAGTCCAGAAGTTTCTTAGATATTCTTCAAATCAAGTGTTGGTTATGAATTAGATTTTTTTGTGCACTATTGAATACATTTTTCACCACATTCATTTCATGATCCAAACTTATATTTACAAACCATTTTATCATTCTGTTACCGTTCTATTTTCATGCTTAAGTTCTCCCATGATTAATTTCTTGAGAGCAAAAAGAAATTTGAAAATGAAATTTGGAAATACTGATTCAGATGAGACTGAAAATTTCTTGTACCATTAGTTTTTAAAAGGATTTTGTTTCTATTCTTTGAACTAAGTTGTTACAAGACTTTAATTTTATCTATAACTTAAATAACAATACTCATTTTCATGTTATGTTCTGTGTCATAGATTTTTTCTATGGTTGATGGCACACATTTATCAAGCAGAAAAGGAAATGATTTCATTATTTAAGAGAATGGCTTTTATTTCTGACAATACTTATGGCTCTGAAAATATCATTTATAAACTTAGCTATAAATGTACCCACATTGTTATTCCCAATACAATCCTAAATATTCATCTTAAATTTTTAAAGCTAATACTTATAAATCAAAACAGTTACATAAACTTTAAAAAAATTTTCATTATTTGGCATAGTAGAAAATAACTGAGTTTGTGAAAAATAGTAAAATCTCTTGACAAAGGAACTTAATTAAAATTAAAAACAAAAATACTGCAAAAGACAAAAATGCAGTTAGGAGAAGAAATTATTGGTATGGGTGTGGTCAGTTATTTTTGACCTACATATTTTTCATAACATCTGATTTTTCAACAACCAACCTAGTTACCTATTTAAATATACTCTTCTTAAAAAAAGCCAACATGGCATTAAAAGTATTTTTCTATCATTTAAACTGGATCTTGCATTTCTAGTTGGGGAATTTGCTGATTTGGTTTAATATGAAGTTTACATAAAAATAATTTTTGGAATGCATGATATATGATAATATATATATATATATATATATATATAAAAATGATATATATATAAAAATGATATATATATATATATATATATATAAATGGCATATATATATATATATATATATATATATATATATATATATATATATATATAATGTTTCACTGTATCAAGGCCCCTCAGTGTGACTAGATTTCTAATTGCTTCAAGCCAGGATCAATTTGACATCAGTCAGATATCTTAACCCTAGGCCATCCTCACATGGCAGAAAGGAAGGAAATTTTAATATTTTTCTCTATACAAAATACACCAGTGGCTCAGAGAACTCAATTTATACTTGAAGAGTAATGCTTAATAGCAGTAGGAGCCACTGTTTTTAAAACCCCGTTTCCCTAGAGAGCTCAACCAGATTTCTGGGAGCATATATAGTCATCCACAGACAGACTGTTTTGCTGTATCGCAGCTACTCAGTGTGGCTAGATGTCCAAATGCTTCAAGCTGGGATTGAAACCCGACTGATTTGACATCAGTCAGATATCTTACCCCTAGGACATTGTCACACAGCAGAAAGTAAGGGAATTGTAACGTTTTTCTCTATACGAAATACGCCAGCAGCTCAGAGAACTGAATTCATACTTGAGGAGTAATGCTTAATAGCAGTAGGAGAAAAGTCACCCTATTAGATGGCATTTAAGCTAGTTACTGCAGAGGGTACTTGATTAGGCCTTCAGCTTGTTCAGAATTTTAACAGCCCTTAAGTCTTTGCATATTTTCAGCATTGGCAGCTCTCCTGGCTGCTGTTTAATCTGTGTTTGCATTTGCACAGGATTTTCTTTCCCTCACTGCAGCCTTGGCTCTTTTGATTGCAATTGGATCCTTTGTTGGTGGAGATTTCTTTTTGCAAGGTATGCTGCTGCCAAATGTGATAGGCAACAATAAATTACAGAAGAACTCAAAATTGATTGAGGCATTTAAGAATTGCATTAATACTTAAGCTTACATTTTTAAAGTTCAATGATAATTTTTCTGCTGCCACTTAATTTAAAGACAATTTTATGTATATAGGCCCTTACTTTCTGTAATAACAATTATTTTTATTTCATGGGGGACTTTCACTGGATTTTGCAATTAATTTGAATTATTCCCAATTCTATTTCCAAGTTATAAAAATTGTTTGTGTATAAAAAAATTTGTTGCAAAAAAAAACTGAAAACAATTGCACTAATAAAAAATTGTGAATCCAAAATTTCAGGATTGCAGGTTTCAATCTGGCCCAGATTTTTTTTTAATTTGCTCACTGAGTAAGCCTGATTCCAAAATCGTATGATATTTTGGACTACAGCCTCTAGGAGTAAAGTTGAAAATGTGTGACACACTGATGTATACATACATGCATACATATATATATATATATATATTTGAGAAAGGACAAATAATGAGATCTCACTGCAAATTCTGATGTTTGGTCAGATTTTTCATCATCCCCTCATACATAAGCATCACCGTCAACAAATTTATTTATCCCTAATGCTCAGTGACAAAATGAAATTTGGAAAATCTTCTATTTGAATATAGTGTGTTTTAGATATACAGTCTGTGATAGGTAATTGAGAAAAAAATTTCAAGGAAAAGATATTTAAAAAAGAAAAAAATTAGTACAGTCTGCACATATGTTAAACAGAAAAATAGAAAAGTAAAACACCAACTCTTGATGCAGTTTTAGATGCAAGTGAAGTGCTTGAATCAGATGGTTCTCATTCATTCAATCCAGCACATGGATGAGAATAACATTCAACAAGTTCTTCTTTTTGTGTGATCATGGTTTAGTCTCTGTCTCAATGGTACTCCAGATCAAATAATCCAGGATGTTCAAATCAGGAGATTTATGAAACCACATGTTGGGAGATATATGGACATTAAATTTTCAGCAAGCCTCACTTGGGTCATGGAGGCCATGTGTGTGTGTGTGTGTGTGAGAGAGAGAGAGAGAGAGAGGGAGCAGAGTCCTGCCAGAACATGTTCAGCCTGTGTGTCACCCTCTCAATCTTGACCTTGACCATCATGTTTCAACACCTTCATGTAGGTGACAGCATTGACCTTAAGGCCTTGTAAGAAGTGTGATGATATTCCCATCATTATTTCCAGGATAATCACGGACAATATCGTGTACATCAACATAAGTACTTTAATGGTGCTTGCCCAGAGCTACATATGGTTCCATCTGTTCACCATCTAGTCTGATCAGAGAACTGGACTATACCAGCCTCCTTCAGCAAGTGCTTCACTTAGATCACATGATTCTTCCAGGTCTTACTGGACAGGAGCTGCTCTCTTCTCATCATGTAGAACCTGATATACAAGGATGATGTTGGATACTTCAACATTAGCCTGTTCAGCAATAACACTGAATTGATTGCAGTTGATGATGTCCTGGACACGCTGCATGAAATAGGTCATTCGTATAATTTCTAGCTGCTTAAACTGTTTATTCCTCTGCTAGAGACTGTTAGATTATTTCTAAACACAAAGAACCTGTGTAATGAGTTAAGCTCCCTGACATAGATTATTGGTTATAAAAAAAATATGGTGGTAGCTGTTGTAGTTGTTAGTGACTGTTGTCTATATAAACTCATGCTGTCAACCAACACAACTTAGAAGACAACAGTGGGGAGGTGGAGTCATGTTTTGGGTTAGTATTGTAGGTAGTAAAATTATAGGTCTCTTGAAACTCAATGAGAGGATGAAGCTAAATGTAGAGAATTATTGTAATTTCTTGGAGAAGACATTTTGAATGTTACATATCACAATCTGGAATATATATATAAATCATTATATATATATATATATATATATATATGTGTGTGTGTGTGTGAAATGTGTATGTATATAAATATATATGCAATATTATTTATATATTATTTATGTGCAGTACTAAATATATATATATATATATATATATATATAATAAACATACTGCAAACATGAGTAGTGCTGGCAAGTACTGGAATCAATCTGGTTCAGCTTTTTTCGAAAGATATGTATTTTTATATCTACATGTAACCATTAATTCATTTCTTTTATTTAGTATATTTGGGTTATCTATATGTTTTTCAAATTGTTAATTTTTTCTAAAAAGGCAAAGATTACAACTTTCTCTCCCAACCATTGTAAGATTTAGTTCTTGCCATCAGTTTCCCACATAATATCTAGTCTGGCTCCACTATATTTTATTTGCTAGTATTAATCAGAGAGTGCTGTATTGTGCTTGTATTTATTGTTACTTAAGCTTAGTTTATGGTTGAGAAATCTTTGCTTGTACCATTTTAGTTCAGCAATATTATTTATTGTGTGGCAATATATGTATACATTCATATGTTTGTAATTGTGTGTATGTAAGTGTATTTTTTTAAGTAAACGGACTTCTCCACTATCTTAACACTAGGTTATTAATATTAATATTTAAATTTTACAACAGTCAGTTTTCAATCCATTCCTGACAGTTGCCATATGCATAAAACTCCATGTTATACCAAACAGGGAGGAAGAAAATGTATATTATTATTAATAATAGTAGTAGTATATTATCATTTCACACCAAGCAAGGTGATCAATCCACTGAGATTCAAGAGGTTACTGAAAGGGAAAGGAACTGAGTAAATGTTATTGGGAAAAGAGGGCAATAAAAGAACAGATAATGACTGACATTGCATTCCAATTTTTGAAAATTGCAATTGACAGGAAAGCAAAAAGAATGCTCTTCAAGTCAGAAGTGCAAAAGAAGAAACCATTAGAATAGAACTTGCAGTCAAGCGATTTCAACAGGAAAATGATGAGACCTAGCCGCCAACCAGACACTACATTTAAATTTGTGAAAGAAAGCATATCAAAACAATTACCCTGAAAATATTTATAGAAATGGTACAGAGAAACCAGCTTACAGAAATGGAAAAGTGACTGAAGGCAAAATGCAAGGTCTGGACTGATGATATTGAAGATTTATTCTTTGGATTTTATCAAGAATCTCTAGATACATAACAAAAGCACCAGACCAGCTGTGACGGCAATACTCAATGTGTGGACAAATCTGTAAGATAGATTCTAGCAAGGAAAACTGTCTAACATGACACAGTGAACCAACTTTCCTAGCAGCAGATATAGAAATTGTTTCAATATAATCATTCCATTTAATGCCAGGAGAAAACATTGGACCAAGAAGGTACATTGAGTTACTTTCTTGGAGGTTCATATCAACCATTCTGATAGAAGGCAAAAATTGTTCTCTAAGACAAATAAAAAAGAAAAATTTAGTTTTGAAGACATTAGAACTTACAAGTCATTTCTTGCCCCAGTTAAAAACAGAATGAATATCAGCTGCCAATTTGAACTTTTTCAAACCTATCAGACTTACTGTTAAGACAGGAATAAATAGTTGTGTAATCAGTACTGAGTCTAGAACTAATAATATAAGGAAAGTTGTTCTCTAAAATTAGGAACAAAATAGGTCCAAAGATAAAGAGCTGGGGAACACCTGCATTAATGTAAAATGATCTAGAAGAGTGGCCATTCAAGACAACTTTCATTTTGTGATTAGATAAGAATGATTGAATCAAATCAAAAATCCCACCAGAAACATGATAACCTTTCAACTCATGAAGAAGGCCAGTATGCCAGACCCTGTCAATAGATATTATAAGCACAATATATTACTAAAATAAATATGAGTATATCCTGAAAGGTTTACCAACATTGACTGATTAATACCATTTTTTTGGGTGAAAATATTGGCTTGCATCATAAAATCTGACATATCTACAAAATCAGTTTTAAAGTAGATTGTTACTTGTCAATCAACTGCACCCTTGGATAATTTTTGAAATATTAAAGCAGTTAAACTGAAGTTGATATATAAAATGAAAATCATTATCACCTTACAAAAAAGAAAGATTATATCGAGGATAATGAAGATTAAAAATGAGCAATAGCCAATCTAATGGTAATGTTTCACCATTAATTGGCTCCTAACAGGAAACTACAATAAAGATCTTATGTTTTTTATTTCTAAGTTTGCCAACTGTTTTTAAGAGTGACAAATTCACCTTTGAAGAGGTTTCTAAGTATGTGTACTTGTAAAAAGACTCCATCGAGTAGTCATCATGTATATTATTGAGCTTTGAACAACTTGTTTTTAATATTTATTTTTTGTTTTTACCTACCCCCTCAAGAGGCACTTCTTTAAAATGCAATAAAAAGAAACTAAAACTATATGTTTAGACATTGTTAGGCATTGTTATATTTTCCTCTTCTGTCCAGCTGGGCATCAGTACTTGTCCACTCTTTTCATTATAGGTTTAAATTCTAACCAAATTATGTGACTGCTGGAATTGAGCAGAAAACATACATTAACTCTCAAGCTATTTAAAATGAACCAAAGCTTGTGAATTAATTGCCATTTAGCCTTTGATTCTGAATAGCAGTTATGTGCAAAGGTTCCCTTCTCTTTTGAAAGCTCTGGGCTGAACATGAAGTAGAAAACTGATTTTTTTAATTTTTATCCCAAAAGTTCAGGAAACTTTTGCATTCACCTAATATTTCATTAATGCCTTTTATAAGTAGAGGTTGAAAAAAAAAAAGGTGAGCATATATTAAAATTCGTATGTGTGTGTGTCTGAATCACTGGATATGTACTGATTAATCATCAGTTACCTCCCCTTAAGATCTAGGAGGTATAAAAAGCACCATGTAATATCCGTCAGTAGATGAGTAGTCAGAGTAAAGTGCAATAAAGTTTTGGTATAAGTTTATTCACTCGTTCACTGTTTTTACTACAATGATCTCCACTGGAATTTGAACTTGGCTCTCATTTGATCAATGCCCCAGAAGCGGGTACATCCAGAAACAGATCTGGAAGATCCACATTAAGACTCAGAGCAGCCTAGTCCATCAAGAAGGACGAGATACTTCGATTCCCAGACTAATAGCGAGCTCAAACTGAGAGATCTTCCAGCCTGAATAGGCCAATACAAGAACTATCCAGGCATTCACAGAGAATCTATAAAGAGCCAGGTTACTTAATAGATTTTCTCCCTTATGAATAAAATACATAGCGGAGAATGTACTGATTAATCATCAGTTACCTCCCCTTAGGATCTAGGAGGTATAAAAAGCACCTTGTAAGTAGACGAGTAGTCAGAGTAAAGTACAATAAAACTTTGGTATAAGTTTATTCACTGGTTCTGTTTTTACTACAGTGTATATTTTATTTAATTTTTTCATATGTCTGTTTCTAGCTGGTATATATATTTTAGAAATAATGTTTTTCTAATACAGTTTACATCATGCAAAAAAAAAAATTCATTATCCAAGTCAAATAGTATGCCTCCTCGTAATTGATTTGCATAGATAAATAAAATTAACATGGAAATTAAACACTTGCACAGATACTTTTACGGATATTTTTTTTTTTTAACACAGTAGCACAGTTCAAAAATACAATAATAAGATTCTCTCATTTGTACTTTGTGTTGGGCAAAATATTTGTTCAGGTTATTAAAGAAATTAGAAGAACATTTTTTCAGCAAGGAACTTCTCTGGGTGCTTTTATCAATCTTCCAAACTAAATCTTTCATGAAGTGAATTTTGTAAAGACCAAAATAAATGGTACCTGAGTTTTTAATGTCTAGTTGCAGATGAATCAAAACTTCCTAGACAAACTCTAATCATTTTTTTTTTTTTTGGTTAGCAAAGAAACATGAACTCTAACATTGCTTTGACAGAATATCTTCTCTCTTGAATTCCAGACAATTTTCATCATTTACCAATTTGGCCATAGGAGAAGTAATACTTGCTTGAATCAATCATTTACTTTTCCAGAAGAAGCTCATCACAGAAGACTCTACCAATCCCACCTTATACATCTCATTATTTTCTTTGAATGAAGATTAATCATTGATATAGTTAATGGTGGTTCATTTCACTTGCTCTATAATGTCATGTATTCCACATTGTTGTAAAATACCCACTTACCATCACCCATTGTAATTTGTTTCAAAAACAATCTTTTCATCAGATTTAAGTTGTAAAATACAACCCACTTGGGTTCTTGCATGATTAATTTATGTGAAAGACATATCAAAGTGACTAACATAATCAAACTGGGGAAAATTATTTTCAACACTTGATTTAGTTATTTTGTGTGTGATGGCCATCTCCTGGATTATATAACATTGATTATTCTAAATTAAGGTTTTCATTTGAATGTATCAACTTCAATCAGGTTACCTGACCATACAGCATCATTCAGCACAAAACTTCACAAACTACTTTAACATGTTCAGTCATTCACAGTAGCTTCTCTATAAAATGTACATTCTTTTTCATTTGAGTTGCATTATTACTTTTCTTAAAACATGTAATTGCTCCTTTTCTTCCATCTTCAAAGTTAGAATCAATAAACATAAATATGCCAAGTTTGATAAATTCTTATTTTTAAAATGCATATTGATATGAAAACTGTCATATTACAATCAAAAACAATCATTCTGAATGAAGTAAATTAAAACTAAATATTCATAATGCCATCTATTGACAAAAGATTTTATTGGATGGTTTAAAAAGATCAACTCTTGATCTGTAAAATTTTTCAAGTTGGTGATAATTTTAAGATTTTAAGATTATAGTTAAACTTATATTTTACAAGTCAATTTGATTCTTTTTTTATGAATATCAGGAAACCCACCCTTTAAGAGTGGTAGAAAGCCAAGTCAGAGAGTTTGATAAGGTCCTTTGAATGAATTTGATTTTGGTTGACAACTCTGCATGATGGAAAAGCCCACACACTTGACCAGAAGTGCTTCCCTCACAGCTCAAATAAAAGAAAACACCCTTACATTTCTGCAAACATCAAAGATGTCAAATTTCAGTTTTAATTTCAAATTTCAGTTTTAATTTCAGTTTTAATTTCAAATTTCAGTTTTAATACAACCAAACAAGGGATGGGATGTTTGTTAATTTTTAATCACATTCAGATTTGGATTCAGAAACTGAAAATGATTATAAGGGAAGATCAAGCATAGTATCTGTTATGGGACCTTACCCATAATAACATAATGGAATATTCCATAAGTAATAAATACTGCACCTCAAGAGGAAGCAGAGAGTTCCGGACGACCGGCTGATCGGTTGAACTCTCTGCCTTCAGGTGGGGAGGAACCCGAACGAGGCTACGCCGAAGGGCGGAGTCTCTTTCGAGGAAGTAAATCGATCCTGAACCCGTTTATATGGGTTCAAAGGGCATATTTTTGGCTGAACCCATTGGCTTGGAGATTCCACGTTAAACCGGCCTTGTGCCACATGATGCCCTCGTGGGGGTGACTAAATACCATTCTGTCTGAAGTCTGGAGTTCCGTCTGAAGTCGGGAATTCAGTCTGAAGTCTGGAGTGAAGTCCGTCAGGAGTCAGTCAGTCGAGTCAGAGGCAGTTCAAAACAGAGTCATGTTCAGACAATTACTACTAACCCTGATTGTTCGTACTAACACTTTTCTACCTCTCTGTATATATTCTTGTTTGTAATATATCTGTGTTATTCCATATCCGCCTTCGAGTTCTTCTTTATTGGTTCTACCTTGGACTATCACCGTGGTACAAGGAACCGGACCATAACAGTATCTAATATTGACTAATTATTGAAAATCTAAGTCTGATAATTATAATAAAAGTACTGATAATGATGTACACTTATGTTTATATTATCACATCTTTTCTTAGGCTGTATTCGCAGTATAACAGTTATTGGTGCAGAAAGTGGAATTAGCAAACTGAGTCCTGTTCTGGTTGCATCTTGTGTTCAAAGTATACCAAGGTTTTTGAGAAATGCATGAACTCAGCTCTTCTACACTAAACATCTATAAGTTAAATAGCAGGTAAAAGCAGTCTCCCTAAGTTTGAATGGTAGCCTATTTAAGAGAAGGAAAACTTTAAATTCAAACCATAGGCAAACTGATGTTTGTGAAGCAGCGACCTTTCAATAATAAAATGTTAGCTTCTTTTGATGGATATGTCTAAATCGTGAGAAGTAGATCTATCTAAAAGGCTATCTAAAGAATATCAGATGATTTTTTTTCCAGTACATTATATGATGAAGTTCCATAACCAATTTGCTCTAAATAGGTCTTCTAGAAATGCAGACCCAATGTAATAAGTGAATTATAAAACCTTGTGTACTGCCTGCAGCCTGCATAAAACCTTGACAGCTAGAATAAATGCATTTCCTTATAATAATGATTCTGGATACTACTACATAAGTGAACAGGTTTATTATAGGAGAAAAAGTAAAATTAAAAAGAAACACAGAAAGCAATGCAATAAATGATAAACCAAATTAAAAATAAATATTTATTTACTGTTTATGGATAGAATAATAAGCTACAGTGTTCAGGATAAAAGCAAAGTATTTTATCTGCTTATCTAGTTTAATAAGAATGCATAATTTTGCTTTCAATTCTTATTTCAAGATCTTTAACTCTATTAATTTAAGAAAAGTTCAATAGAAAGAACATGAATTCAATTACAAAGCTAAACATGACAGCAATTATTCAACTTATATAAATTTTATTAAGCAAAATGTATATTCTTAAGGATTTTACAAATATCACATTTATTATATTTTTGTACATGGTTGAAAGAATAATTCAGATGTTAATTTTCTACGAGATGAG
The DNA here is from genome assembly GCA_963932145.1 of Acanthosepion lycidas. Taxonomy (NCBI): domain Eukaryota; kingdom Metazoa; phylum Mollusca; class Cephalopoda; order Sepiida; family Sepiidae; genus Acanthosepion; species Acanthosepion lycidas. The sequence goes on along the minus strand of OZ010585.1, from coordinate 108,822,498 downwards.
TTTTAAAATGGTGATTTTCTTGCACAAGTTTGTTTTAATTTTCAGTATCTACTTGTTATTTAAAGAAAATAGTAAAAGAATTGTCCATTAAGAAAGAACATTTTGTCATCCTAATTGTTACTATTTATATAAAAAAAGAAGATAATAACATATTTTAAAGAATATATATGCATATATACACATACACCACATTTACTAGCATATGATATGCACATTTAAAATAAAGATAAAGAGAACAAAATTACAATGCAAATATTCCAGTGTAACTAATGTGTTGGCATTATAAAGAGATAGGTGGCATCTACCAAAGTTATAATACGCAGCAAGGGGGCTTAGATCAATTGCAGTAAGTACTCATGCTGACAACAATGCTTATGAACCAAATATGATGTGTGCACACACACACACACACACATGTATGAAAACATCAGGGCACAACTCAGATCAACAAGCATGAAGACATGAAGGCATATCACAGATCAACAGACTTGAAAACCAGAGGGCACATCCCAGATCAAGAGGCATGAAAACCAGTGTGCACAACCCAGATCAATAGACATGAAAACCAGAGGGAACAACCCAGATCAAGAGGCATGAAAACCAGATGGCACAACCCAGATCAAGAGACATGAAAACCAGTGTGCACAACCCAGATCAAGAGGCATGAAAACCAATGTGCACAATCCAGATCAAAAGGCATGCAACCCAGACGGCACAACCCAGATCAAGAGGCATGAAAACCAGTGTGCACAACCCAGATCAAGAGGCATGAAAACCAATGTGCACAACCCAGATCAACAGACATGAAAACCAGAGGGCACAACCCAGATCAAGAGGCATGAAAACCAGAGGACAGAACCCAGATCAAAAGGCATGAAAACCAGACCACACAAACCAGATCATCAGACAAAAAAACCAGTATGCACAACCCAGAACAACATGCATGAAGACATGAAGGCATATCACAGATCAACAGACTTGAAAACCAGAGGTCACATCCCAGATCAAGAGGCATGAAAACCAGAGGGAACAACTCAGATCAACAGACATGGAAACCAGAGGGAACAACCCAAATCAAGAGGCATGAAAACCAGCGCACACAACCCATATCAACAGACATGAAAACCAGTGTGCACAACCCAGATCAAGAGGCATGAAAACCAGAGGGCACATCCTGGATCAAGAGGCATGAAAACCAGAGGACACAACCCAGATCAAGAGGCATGAAAACCAATGTGCACAACCCAGATCAAGAGGCATGAATACCAGAGGGCATAACCCAGATCAAGAGGTATGAAAACCAGAGGGCACATCCCTGATCAAGTGGCATGAAAACCAGAGGGAACCACCCAGATCAGGAGGCATGAAAACCAGAGGACACAACCCAGATCAAGAGGCAAGAAAACCAGACGGCACATCCCTGATCAAGAGGCATGAAAACCAGAGGACACTACCCAGATTAAGAGGCATGAAAACCAGAGGGCACAACCTATTTCAATAGACATGAAAACCAGAGGGCACAACCCAGATCAAGAGGCATGAAAACCAGAGAACAGAACCCAGATCAAGAGGCATGAAAACCAGAGGACAGAACCCAGTTCAAGAGCCATGAAAACCAGAGGGCACATCCCTGATCAAGAGGCATGAAAACTAGAGGACACAACCTAGATCAATAGACATGAAAACCAGATGCTTCAATGACTGAAACACTGTGATAACAGCAACAAAGATGAGGACATTAGTCCAAATGTAAATTATTTAAATTGTGATGACTTCTCATCTCAGAAATCAGACAGAAAGACAATCTTATATGAGGCAACAAATACTGCATTTTAGCAGATATTTCTTATGTTAACAAACATCATCAACCATGTGTGTGAAAGTTGATGCACTACCTTTTATGTAATCATTCCTTTTAACTCCTGAGCTTTTGCAAGTGTCATCTTAACTTGAAAGTATATTTTCTGTGTTGGTCTTTTTATTTGCTGTGAACTTGTTTACATGCTATTTATATCCAGAGGAAAAACAAAGACTTCTCTCAGGTTTGCAATTGTTCATTTGTAGCTTTATTCTATTCAGGGAAAATTTAATACCATTCTAAACAAAGCAAAAATATTAATTTTGTTAAAGGTGTCTTTATGACTGTCTTTTTTCTTTAAAAATGTGACAACACAAAGCTTGCATGCCCAAGATAAAAGGCTGTCTATAGACAACAGTATTTTTTATCTTTCAACTCTAAGTCCAGTGATGCAATAAATATCCAAAAGTGTGTCTTGCATCTAAAATTTAAGATCTCTAAAAGAATTTAGAAATGATTGTGAAATCCTTAATTGTTCCTTTATATACAGTTATATTGTCATCATTATCAGGATTTGAAACCAGTTTCTCCAGTTCACAGGAATTTTCACTTTAGCTGATTATGAACTGAAAGTATTGTTAAGTTTCAAATTAGTTTTAGGAAAGTTGTAGACACTGTTGCTAATGAAAAAATTATAATGCCAAAGATTAGTGACAGAAAAAACATTAGTAATAATGCACATGTGTACACACACACACAGCTATTAATAATAAAAATCTATTTTAAACATTTATCTAAAGTATGAAGGGGTGCTGAAAAATTATTGGTTGCGCAAATAGCCCTATCAAAAAAACAAACAAAATAATAATAATAATTTGGTGCTAATATGGGCTGATTTGGAGAATTGGCTGAAGTTAGTAACTTTTAAGTACCCACTTGTATATTATATCCTCATCAAACTGATGCAAGAAGAGAGAAATAGTTTCCTTTAAATTTAAGTTTTTTGAAAGAGTTTACATATCAATTAGCTAATTACTATCTCCCTGTTTTTTCTGATTGACAACTAGGATGATAACTGATAAAAGAGACACTGAGGTATTATGGGAAGAGAGGGATCCCAAGGGATAAACCAAATGACTTTTCATAAATGAAATATGAAAAAATCCTTTCCTTGAAAGATGTGTAAAAATGGACATAAAATGCCTTTTCTTTTGAATGATGCTACTACAAAGAAATATGAAAAACTTCCAAGTCTACTTTATGTGCGATGTCCCTTCATCATGGCTCTCCACAACTTTCTGTCTTTTGTAGCTCTTAAGAAATTTTGTCTTTTTGTTATCTCCCACAAAATCTGTTCTGCCATCCATTCACTCAAGCTCACCAAGTAGGTAATGTATTCTCTTCCTCTGTCCCTCTTGCCATCAATCTATCTTGTATCAAATTTTCCAAGCTCTCTTTCTCATGATGTGCCCTAGAATTTTCAACTATCTCTTCCTATTGTTAATTGTCCATTGTCTCTAGAACATTTGGTCCATAGTATTCTCAGCATCCTTCTGTAGAACAACGTTTCTGTTGATTCAAGTCTCTTCTTTGTTGATGAGGAGATTGTTCCACATTCACTACCATATAGGAGGATTGATATTACATAACAGTTCAGTACTCTTTTCTTTGTTTCTAACAAAATTTTTCTGTTTCTTAATACTTTGTTTAACATTTGGATGGTATCATTTGCTATCCCAATGCATTGTCAGATTTCATTCTTGTGCTTTCCATTCTCTGTTAAAACACTTCCCAGATATTTATATTGCTGTATTTGTTTGATTTCAGTATCTCCAATTTTTAATTTACATGTTTGCTATTCCATTTGCTAACAACCATACATTCTGTCTTCTTACAATTGATGTTTAGTCCTTTCTTCTTGCTTTCCTTTACTTGGCCTCTTCCTCTTGCTGACAACCATACATTCTGTCTTCTTACAATAGATGTTTAGTCCTTTCCTCGCTCTTTCCTTTACTTGGCCTCTTCCTCTTGCTGACAACCATAATTTCTGTCTTCTTACAATTGATGTTTAGTCCTTTCTTCTCTCTTTCCTTTACTTGACCTCCTCCTTTTGCTGACAACCATACATTCTGTCTTCTTACAATTGATGTTTAGTCCTTTCTTCTCACTTTCCTTCACTACCATCTGTAGGAGTTCTTGTAGTTTCCTTTCTGTCTACTATCAATTCTGTATCATTTGCATATCTTACGTTAATATTGTGGCTGCCAATAATGAAGCCTGACTAAAGGACTAACTGAATAAGTCTGGTGAGTAAACTCATCTGGGTATTACACCCTTTTCTATTTTGTATATTTACTGAACTCATTTTCTATCCATATCCAGGCAGTTTGCTGCTCGTGTAGGTTCTGGATTATTATTACAAGTATCAATTTATGTACTTAATATATGTGTGCCTAGAAGTAAGTCTAGTTTACAAGTACCTGAATGAATAAGTTACTTAAAAAGTTTCTGGCTCAAACCTAAATAAATTTCCTTCATACTTTTAGCAGAAGAAGCACAAGTAAATTATTTGTGATTTTGCATGTTTGTCTATGTGAAAATATTAAACAATTTACAACAGTTTTAGTAATGATTTTGATTAGCAATTTATAGCATATAAATACATACATACATACATACACACACACACACACATATATATATATATATATAATATTATATGAAAAGATTACTTAACTTTATATATATATATAAAAAGATTACTTAACTTTTAAATATAAATTTTATCCCAGCTTTGTAGTTTCTTGGTAAAATTTCCAGTTTTCAGGGGGGTTCTTTTATATATATATATATATATATATATATATATATATATATATATAATAGTTATTTTAATTCATACCGGACTGTGATAAAATTTAGTAATGTTATCAAATATGGAAGTGTGACGCAGAAATCATTAACACAAGAGAATAAAAATACCTTTTCACTGATAAGTTATATCACTCATATACCTAAACATTTTATAAAGACAGTATAATTTTTAGAGTATAATTACACAGTATGCTAATTACTGAAAGGAGTGTTGATGAACATTGTTGCTGTTTTATCACTTTCTATGGATCTATAAACCAGAAATAACTAATCTTCATTTCTGTGAATTATAATATTCAAAAGAATACAATTGATTATCATGCAAGGAAATATAGATTTCAACAAAATCCAACTCAATTTCATATTTATTAATCAAATGTTATTTAAAATAAAAGTATGTTTTTTTAACTGTTTTAATATTTTATGTTCTGATCTAACATCAAAGTTAGTTTCACTGATGTTATTTTAATAAGCTGTAAAGATCAAGCAATATAATTGTCCCATTCTTACATGATGTTTTTATATCAAACCAACTTGCAAACAGAAACCATTTGTGATATTTGTAAGTAAGGGAATATGATGTATCAGACTTGACCTTATTCTATTTTGCAAATTAAGAAATAAAATGCCCAAAAAACCTGTCACACTTGTTTTCATAAAAAAGTAACAGATTGTAAATATTAGTATGCTAGATTATGTTAACCAAATTTGGATCTGACTTCTCACTAAATTTTGATCAAAGACCTTATCAAAGAACTTTTGTGCTTGCTTCCAATACGATAAAGAGCACTTCTCTTTCAATATAAATTTTTATTCAAGTGGAATCTTGTCTTACAAAGTTTCAAAAAAGCTTCAATAAACTGTGGCAAAAATATAAGGAATGATAAAAGACAATTCCTAAATAGATCTGAAAATTGAAAGATCATTTAATCCCTTACATTTTCACAGTTATCCATCTATATCATCTCCCAAATTAACTGAGCAATATTTACTGCTTGTGCTACCAGGGAAAAAAAACAATTGTTAAATTATGTTGAAAATAACTGAAAACAAAGTAACCATGATTTTCTTTTGTTAACAAAATTCAAGAATAGAAATTATTCTTTGAGGTTATTTATTTGGACTGCTCTTATCTGCATATATATATATATATATATATATATATATATATATATATGTCCTATTTTATGGATTTATGCTGCTTTTTCTTTTTTATTTAGATGACGTGGGAGGTGTCTAAATTATGTGAAGCAATGAAATGTAAGAAATATATCTTGTCTTAAAGAATGAATAAAGTAAATAAAAGAAAGAAAGCAGAAATAAGAAAGAGAGAGCGAGAGGGCAAATAGTCAAGAAAACAATAGTAGAAATATTAGAAAATGTAAGAAAAGACTAATTTAGGAAAGAAGGAAGGAAAACTGAAGTAAAAAATCATACAATAAACTGAAAGAAAGTAAAAAAGAAGCAATATAAAATAAAACAAAGATATTTTTTTAAAAATAATTAAATTTGAAAAATGCTCATACAAAAGAAAGAAGTGTAAAAAATAATTCATTGTTTTTTTCAGTTTACAGCTACCAAAGCCAAAAATTTGTATTCAACAAAGAAAAGTTTTTTCTTGTTCATTTCTTTGTAAAATGGTTTACAAAGAAATGAAAACTTTTCTATCTATAGTTTGGAATCTGTAAATGTTTACAGATTGAAAATTAAACAATAGTAAAGGCAAAATATTGTTCTTCATTTTTCTGACTTATTGACAGATTAAATCAAAAGCATATTCAATTATTTTTACTTCCATATTTTTATATTTCCTGAAAGAAACATTGATATTTTTCTTTTACAAAATGAATGCTTGATAATTATTTACTAATAATGGTTATAATTTCAGATTCGGTTCAGGATTTCATCAAACTAAAAAACAACAAAACATGAAAACGCATCTAACCATGGCTTAAGAACCCAGCTTTTTGTATTTTAACATTTAGGATATTTCAGATAAAAACAAAAAGGTCACAAGTAAATTCTTTAAAAAAAAAGCTCAGAAAACGAGATGGCAGACATTTTAGAGTCAGATAAGTGATTTAAAAAAGGTCAGGATGGAATTACCTGAAAAAATTGCCTAAAATGGGTGGAGTGTACTTGAAATTTAAAGAATAAAAAGCATCTACAATATATGTATATTTACTAACAATATAAACCCAATGTTACACAAACCCAGTCATTTCCAATGCTCTGCTGAACCACACAGTTGTTTCTTTGAGAAATTTGTACATTCTATAAAATTGTAATAAGTAAATTGTCATAATTAAAGTAGCTCAATAGATTTAAATATTGTGATAATTATTTATTTCATATATGGCATGTGACGTTAGTTATATTTATTAGATCTTCAAAATATACTATTAAAAATTTCAACATTGCTTACATGACTTTATACATTGCTTAATTCTCTTGACTCTCAAGCTGTGATCTAAATGCTCTGGTGGTTACGACTTTCAAGGCAGAAAATAGCTTTATTTTAATAAGTAAATAATTTAATTATAAAAGCCATTAACAAAAAAATTACTTCTATAAAGTTTACAAAAGACCAAATTGAAAATATCAAAATAAAATTATATTTTTAATTTTATTTTTATTACTTATCACCATTAAGCAAGAATTGCTAAATTGGACAGTATATAATATACATACTGGTAAATATAAATTATAAAACTACATTTATTATGTGCAGTTCCAGGCCACTATTTCTTCTCAAACAGAATCTCTCCCACTGCAGCAAGATGGAAAGTCAAGGTTAATCCCTGAGGCATCCCAATGGAGAATTGCCAAGAGAGATTAGCAATTTTGTTGCCAATCCCATGTACATGTAAGATCCTGACTTGTAATTCATTCATGTACCATATTTTGTTTGAGTGGGTGTAAATATAAAAATACAAAACTGTATTTATTTGATATCACAGTTTTACATAGTATTTGTATGCATGCACACACGCATATATTTAATTTCTAGTGTCTTAATTGGATATATACAAACTTTGAGCTTACATATTTCTATCTTTAATTTTTTCAGTTATGACCCAACAAAGTTATTTCCCCAGAGTGATGTTGTATACTTTGTAAACTGCATTATCATGTCAGCTTTTAATTGCTTTTTTTTTAACCATTACCTCATTACTATTAATAAAAGATGGATTTACACTCGATTATTCTCTAGTTACTTCTACCTCCTGTATTACTGAATCACCAACTGTTATCTCCTCACTGTTAGATTTATTAGTACAAGAATCATTATTGGGAATATGCTGAAGGATTTTTTGCTGTTCTCCATTTCCATCATTTGTGGATTGATGCACATACTAATCAACATTAATATACTTGAATGTAAACACCATCATGTTATACTAAGAATGGTTTTCCATTGCAGTCTATTACTGTACCTGGTTCATGCCATTTATGACTATTTTTTCTTTTGTAAGACTGTGACCAAACACAAGTTGTTTAGGAGAAAAGCCAAGGTGATTAGAGCGTTTCTTGCAGCTGTTGTCCAAGCAAGGATTGCTTCTACATCACATTTATAACTTGCCATTAATTTCTGAATGCTGTTACCTATCACAGAATTTAGCCACTTATACACTCCTTTTCAGCAATTGTCATTTTTATGCTAAATAATTTGACTTCATCCTTTATAGGAAACTAGACACCTTCACTACCAGTTGCAGGCAATGCTCCACTGCTTTCCAGGAACAATTTTTTTAAAATGTGTTCCATATTGGAAGATGTCTTTTCTGGTGTGGTTGATAGAGCTAATTGGAACTGGAAGTTACAATTTTTCAATAATTTGCATGCAAATATAGGATCTGGAAGGTTAATTTTCATCTTTAAGTTTATGTAATCTGCTGTCAAAGGCACTAAGGTATTTGTCAATATTTCCATCTAATTCACATTTAAAATTTTCAAACCTCAAATATGTGTGAAAATGGCACCAGTTATTTTGTAAGAATATTGATTTTAGTTTACAATTAATTTACAAGCAATTTAAATTCATTATTTGAGCTCATTTTTTGTACACACAACACAAATGTAGATAGTCTAGTTCTATAGCAATGGACCATTTAATTTGAGACAAGTCAGTGAAAAGAGTCCACACTTCAAGATCTTTTTTAACAACTTTCATATTCCATTTTGTTTTCACCAAATTCTAGAGGATTTTCAAATTGCATTCAGAAGACTTAACTGCGTTCTGCCACCAGTGTTTGGTCAGAATGTCAAAAACGATTGTGGGGGAGCAATTCTTTGTTCAGACTGACAAAGTTTCTCCAGGCAGCCAACACAATGATATTTATTTTTGTGTAAATACAAAATATATGGCACAAAGCCATGTGATTCTGTAAGCATTGTGGAACAAAGCCAAAAGCACAAGACACTCAGTGAGGACCAATCTCCCTAATCAGTCGTAATTGTTCTAATGAGACAGGCTTATTAACCATTACACCACATTGAGTGTTCTAAGCCAACACAAATGCTACTGAGAAGAAATTAAATGTGCTTATTTTGAGCTCCAGGGTTGAGTCCATTTTAATCTGTAGGTGAGATAAGCCTCCTGCTGCTGCTAATTAAAATATACTAAGTTGATGAGGTGGGGGTAGTATAAGTAAGGATTGTTAACCATCAATTTATTTTACATCTTGTTGGTATATAAGTCTAATATATATATTAAGGTTACCAATATTTTGTAGTATAAGTTTTGCAAAAGGTAAAGATTACATTTTTTCCCCTTACCATTATATGCTACTACTTCCTATGATATTAAAAAAAATGTTCTCCCTAGTTCTAAAGTGGCTGAGCCATTTAAAGGATGCTGGATCAGATGGTGAACTCTCCTTACAAAGGAGTATGTATGTTCATATTGGAGAGTAAATTTTCTTTATTAAGTCTCTTGATTATGCAGACAAGTATAGGAGAGTCCACCATTTGATCCAGCATGCTTTAAATGGCTCAGCCACTTTAGAACTAAAGAGAACATTTTCTTTATTAATATCATAGGAATTAGTGGCATATAATGGTAAGGGAAAAAAATGTAATCTTTGCCTTTTGCAAAACTTATCATGCTACAAAATATTGGTAACCTTAATGTATTAAAGTGAACTAATGGCTATAGGCAGACGTAAAAGTAAATATCATTTGATAAATATAGAACCGAACTGATTTTGGTAATTGTGTCCATTCCATGTGTAATTATTATTTTATGTTATTGGTATTATTATTTTTATAATTCGTTTTTATCTTTATTTTTTCCATACGAAATTGGACTACTCCATTATTTTTCCAGCAACCTTTAAATCAAGAATTGTTAGAGCTAACAATTTTAGTTTATGCCTGATGATTGTCATGTGCATAAAACTAAGTGGAGAAACAAATATATGAATTGTTATTTATATGTGTGTGTAAATATATATATATATATATATATATATATATATATATATATATATATATATATATATATATATATATTGGATAGAATTGACAAAAAATGTTTGTTTCAGACATGGTTGAGTTTCTCCTTCCTGGTATTGAAATAAGCTGTTTGATGTCACTTTTGCCTTAATAAATTGCTTTCTCTTTTAATTAAAGAAGAATTTTCAAAATCAAAATTATAGTCAGACTCATTATGGTAAGTAACTAATGCATTGAGTGCATTGTTTTGTAAAAGATCCCTTTTGTATCCAAATAAATCTTTACTTAAATTCCTAGAGGTTTCTCCTATGTATTCCTTGTGGCAATCATTACAGGTGGTAGAATAAATTCCTCTTCAAGTTTTTGTTTATTATTATCTTATTTTGTATTAATTAAATCTCTTATTGCTTTGGAAGTAGTTGTAACAAGTTTTATGTTAAGCTTAGATAAATTCTTTTCAATTGTAATTGTGATAGAGTTGGTGGGTAGTGTAATCTATCTTGATTCATTGGATTTGCTGGAATGGCTCATTCTTTTGTTTAGAAATATTTAACAAGCCTTCTGTTTTGCATTGAATATGAAAAAATAAAAATGACCTCATAATTTTCTATTCTCAAAATAACAAAATAAAGTTCAGGATTTTATTTAAGCATACTCAGAGTTTATCGGCCTGAATGTCTACAGGATGTGGAGAAATATATTGGAAATACATTTCAGCTCCTCATAATTTTTCTTACAGCATTTTACATTTGTTGCCAGTTCTATTATCATAATGTAGGATACACAATAATAAAAGTAATAAAGACAAAAACACAAGGAAACTGGAAGAAATTTGCTTGACTACATGCCAAGAGAACTCTAAAAAAATTAAATTATAAAAATTTTAAAATTCAGTGTTTCAATATCTTCAGTATTTCCTGTTGGTATATAATGAAAACTAAAATGTGTGGGTTTATATCTCCCCTTTCTCTTACTACACATACAATTCTATCAACAAAAACATTACTTTTAGCTTGGTTTGGTTTGGTTTGGTTTGTTTTACGGCATATCAACCTCAATGCGTCATTTAATGCCAACAACTATTTTTTCCTGGTAATATTTTGTTTTGTCAAAAATCTATTTCTGTTAATATTTTCTTCCTCAAAAATGTATAGCTGGCAATATTATTTTCAAAAACGTATCACTGGTAATAATTTAAAAAAAAAAAAATATACAGCTGGTAATAGTTTTTTTTCTTCAAAAATTTATTTCTGGTAATAATTTTTTACAAAGTATTTCTGGTATTAAAACCTATTTTTACACTTTTATAATGCTTTTTGCTTCAGTTTCAGGGTTAACTATTTGCCCATAGCTGGGACCCTAACAGGTGCTACCACCCTCGGTCAGGGTGGACCTGGGAACACCAGCAATTAAGAGGTGGTTCCATGCTCCTCAAAACCTCCTGCTGCTGGATGTAGTTTACTGTCTTACTCTGGATGTGGATGTAGTTTATCGTCATACCCAGGACAAAATATTACTTCTGTTCAATGATGTCTTTCTTGAGGAAAAAATGCACTACTCAAAATTTTTTCATTTTTTTCATTCATATGTCTAACATTGTTCTGATATATAGAAATTTATATATCATATTCTCCCAAGAAATTGAATTAAAACTAATTTTAAGCAGATTATTGATCAGATTATCTCAATGAAAGCAAGAAAGGTGCATGTGTGTAGTTCTATAATTTGTTCATAAAAAGTTAATGTGGTGAAAGTCATGGCTGATATTTCAACAGGGGAATTATTTTCAATAGACATGACTCTGGTGTAATTCAGTTCATTATACCTTCTAATTTACATTTTGGCTTAGTTTTGCAATGATAGTAATGTTTTAAATTTCATGATCCTAAAGAAAGTTAGTCTTTCCTGGAAATTCTTTTTTTTTTTTTATTACTTTTGAATCCACTCAAAATCTTTATGTAATTTAATTTGCCACCACTTACTTATGGTGCTACTTGTTATAATCAGTTTTATTTTTTAATCTTAAAAAAGAGAAATTAAATATGAAGGCATTTACATTATAAATTCCTATTAGAAATGAATAAATATAGATACGTTTAAAACTGTGATATCTGGCTTTAGATTTCTCAAGAAAGTATGTTACTCATCTCCCAAATACAAGAATGGGAATGGGGGAGATTCTTGTCAAGGACTCACATAAAAAGAAGAATGGGGTCAGCTTCTTGGATCTGACCATACTCCCATATAAACCTACACAAATCATTTAACTGACATGGCTATCATTCAACTGCTATGGCAACCAGCTACATTCTGATCTACTCAAGCAATAGGCAAGGAAATGTTCTATAACAGAAAGAAAAATATGATATCCAGTATTAGCAGAAAAATAATCTTGTCTCATTCGCTTTGTCAATGATCACAAAAGTCAGTCAAGGGGTAGAGTAAAGTAGTGACTGAGATAAGGTTCTAGGAAAAATAACGGAAAATGGAGACTAAAGATGAGGAAGATATTAAGGATATTTTTAGAATCATGATGGAAAACTGTTTCCAGTTGTTTCAAACATTATAAAGAAATAAATATTAAACTTGAGAAATTTTAAAACTCAAATTTACCATCTGCTATATTTTACATGAAATGTTCTTTTTAATTTCAAAATAGTTGTGCTGTTTCTGGGTATGACAATAAACTACATCCGTGTCCAGGGTAAGATGATAAACTACATCCAACAGCAAAGCCTCTAAAAAGGAGGCTTTAGGGAATGTGGAACCACCTCTTAATTGCTGGTGTTCCCAGGTCCACCCTGAGCTGGAGTGGTAGCACCTGTTAGGGTCCCAGCTATGGGCAAATAGTTAACTCCAAAACTGAGGTAAAAAGCATTATGAAAGTGTAAAAATAGGTTTTAATACCAGAAATACTTTGTAAAAAAATTATTACCAGAAGTAAATTTTTGAAGAAGAAAAACAAGTACCAACAATACATTTTTGAAAATAATATTACCAGCTATACATTTTTGAGGAAAAAAATATTAACAGAAATAGATTTTTGACAAAACAAAATATTACCAGGAAAAAAAAAGGTTGTCGGCATTAAATAACCCATTGAAGTTGATATGTTGTAAACCAAACCAAACCAAACCAAACCAAACCAAACCAAACAAAAATAGTTGTGAGCAAGTTATCACAATTTAAATGATTAAAACAATTTTTTATATTGGGTTGGCTAAAAAGTTAATTTCCTTATTAATTGAAAATTTACTTAATAAACTGAATTAACATTTTGGCCAAACCAATAAATAGTTTTGTCAAATTGTTTTCAATTCAAGTGTGAAGTGAAGCATTTTATTCTTTAGTCATTTTGGCTGGAGTAATATTAAAAATACTGATGTTTATTAATATTATTCCATAGTTTAAGGGATTTGGTTCAAGAAGACCATTGAAACTTTTACTAACATCAGTTACTTTATAATGATCTCAATAAGAAAGAGCATAATGACAAAGGAAAGAATGTACCGATGTATATTATAATACACAAATTAATAATGTTTATTAATGAGGAAAGGAGTAACTTGTATCATGAAACTCACTTATATGCTCCTGTTCAAAACAATAACAACATAGTAAAAAAAAAAAAATTTCAGGTAGCTATTGAATTAGCTACCTGAAAAAGTTCTATTGATTATTTGTAACTTCTGAAGCTAATTTAGGGGATCACTTTTATATTTCAACAAGATGCTTCCTATCAAATACCAACATCTGTAGTTAAGAATAATATTTCAAGCTAGCAAAACATATAATGCCATCCTAGTGATTCTGTGAATTGAGAAAAACCATGTTTCTCTGTCTGCTTTGAAGAGAATTAACAAATGATTTTAAAACAAAGGAACAGAAGCAAGAAAATAAGTTACCACAGCACTAATAAATGACAAATGCATCATAAAACAAGTTTTAATGAATACAGACACAAATTCATGCTCAACTAGTCAGGAATTGATAACTATCAAAAAGTTGTATGTCTTCTTTGAACAAGATTTTCAATTCAGAATGTGTACAAAAAGAAAAAAAAATCTCATGAATCCTTAAATGTCAAAGACTGGCATTACTTTGCCTAGTAACAGTATAAAAATGAGTGTTTTTTAACAAGTGGAAATTAGTGATGAGATCAGCAATGTTCCTTATCTATCTATATTTCTAAGACAAGGTATTGTATTAGGTTGGTGCAAAAATAATGACGTAATAATGTTGTTTTTTGACGTATTTTTTAACGTCAAAAAACAACATTATTACATCATTATTTTTACACCAACCTAATAATTATTTACATTATTTACATTGTTTAGACTGTTGTCCTCATCTTTAGTGCCATATTCACAATGTTTCTACAAGAAAACCTCTATTGGAAAATATGATCCTGATTATCTTTCAAAAATGGTAGGAAGGCATTTTAGTACAAGGTGCTTTCTCAAGCAAAGAAGTTTCATGTGTAAACTGATGCTAAAAATGCCCTTGAATATTTCAATATATTAGGATATTCTGCATTTTTGATTGCTTTCCATTTCTCAGAGACTGTCCTAATGGAAGTGTTTGCCAGCAGGACAATGTTTTATCATTCTGCCAGATCCACCATAACCTAGCTGTCAGAAAATGGCTGCAATTATATTCTACACTGTCAGATTTTATTGTGTAAGTCAAGGCTTTCACAGTAAAATTGATATTAGCAAAACAATGTTGATAAAATTCTCAATATGTTTATATAAACAATATGTCATGTGAGTTTTAACATATTTATCCTCATTAAAAAATACTGATAATAACTTGTTTTTGTGTTGTCAGATTTTGTAAAGCAAACCAAATGCAGCATAAATGTTTATAAATTCAAAAGATATAAGCCAAACATATTGTTGATTAACACAATACCCCATACAAAGTAATAAATTATTAATTTACAAATTAATATGGTCTGTTGGTATTCTACAACCTTTGTCAGTCATTTAATCATTGATTTTGTTAACTGTTTTGACTTTAACATCTTTTATAATAGTTTTATTGCTTCCTGAAAATCTTCTTTACTTGAATATTGTTTTCCATTCTCATATACATATCTTTTAATGTTTGAACAAAATGTTTTTTATTTGATTAATTCCTGAATAGACTTGGGACTGTTTTATTCATTTGATGTTTTGAAACATTTTTTGGTAGATTTTCTAACTTAAAGTAGTTTTCTTTTGCATTACAATAATCTTTAGCTTTGTACATCTCAAAATAAATTATTGTTCAAAAAATTATTATTATTATTACTACTACAATAACAATAACAACAATAATAATTATAATAATAATAATATCAACATTCTCTGCATTTATCTTGGTGCCATCATTAACTTTGAAGGAACCTATAATTTTAGTGGCTACAATATAATCCAAAGATTTATTCTGCATCCCTAAACTTCTGTTGTCTTCTAAAGTTATGTTACTTTCCATGAAGGAATCAACATTTGTTTTCTAATCATCAGTGATCAAAATTTTGAATCTCTTTTAATCAATGGCATAAATTTCAAGACAAACAAGTCATTTTAAATATTTCATCAAAAGTTTGTTGACAATCTTCACTGATTGCCTAGCAAACTTTTTCAAAATGTTTGCCATTTTAATTTCTTATGGTTGAACTTTAAGAAACATTTCCCCATTTTTGAAACATGAACATCATGTGATGCTAAAAATGCCCTTGAATATTCTAATATATATATATATATTTACTTAAAATTTTCGCAAAGCAGCAGTTTTCCTGAAAAGCGAACAAAACTTCATTCACATATTTTTTATCAGCCATCAGAAAAGTTGCAAAATATTCCAGAAAATACTGGAAAAAATCCAACAGGAAAAAAATCTGTCAATGCAGAACCACATCATGTGACAAACTGGCACAAAATAATACTGTATTCGTACTATATTCTATACTGTATTGGTACGATATTCTATACTGTATTGGTATGATATTCTATACTGTATTGGTACTATATTCTATACTGTATTGGTACTATATTCTATACTGTATTGGTACGATATTCTATACTGTATTGGTACTATATTCTATACTGTATTGGTACTATATTCTATACTGTATTGGTACGATATTCTATACTGTATTGGTACGATATGAAAACATACCCAATTAGCAGAATTTAGAATTGACATGAATTTAGTGACATGAAGACACAAACTTTAAAATAATAATTATTTTCTTACTTTATTATTACATGTAGAATTAAAGCACATTTTATGCCTTTTTAAATTATGTATGTTTTAATGGGAATAGTTTTAATATAATAATATAGTTCTACTTAAATAATATTTTGTTATAAACACATCATCACTTAGCTTAAGGATGCCACTTGAAATTAATTTCTACTCTTTATTTGTCAAGAAGAAATAAGTTACATATAATATTTTACTATTAGAATTGAAGTAGTTGCAAGAGGCAAAAATATAGTTTGTTAGCAGAAACTAGAGCAAAGATCCTGCAACTACATAAGTGGCTATACAGGGCAATAGCTTTAAAGTTGGATATTTAAAAAGTGGTCATTACAATGTGATAAAGATCTGCAAATACAAATAGGAAACATTTGAATAAGTCCAGATTTGAACAATCAAGAAAAACTGAATACAAATAAACAGGTACATTTAACATCTTTTGAGAAGTAATTGAAAAATGACTTGTTATTTAATCTCTATCTATAAAAGGCAGGATGTGTGTGTATGTGTGTGTGTGTGTGTGTGTAACGAATGCACAGCCGCAATTTTTGATGGATTTACGCCAAAATTTACATGCACATGCTCCAAGTTAGCGTAAAGGCCAAGACTGACTTTGCATTTCCCAACTCCCATCGATAGTGGAAATAGTCAATTTTTTCATGCTTCTATGGCAGTTTTCATGTAGTTTGCGGCCATCTTCTACTGGCCAGAGTGAAAGCCTACAGCTGGCTGCCACGAATAGGCAGGAAGATTCTATTGACCAGCGTGAGAGCCAACAGCTGACTGACACGAATGTTAACTAACATGCTAGCGAAAGGAAAAAAATTCAAACATAAAAGGCACCAAAATTATCTGAAGAAAAGATTAACTGATAAAAGACCTGAAGAACCGATTAAAATACTGTATGACATTTTTGATGTGTTAGTACCAAAGGAAATCATGGAATCAACAAGGACAAGCTGAAGGAAAAGAAAGCACAAAGAAGAACTAGAAGTGGATTGAAGACAGAAACACTACAAAGTAAAATACATTGGTGAACTCTCCATAAAGACGGTCGGGGGGTGGGGGAACATACTAATATGAAATAAAAAAATATATATATATTTATTTAATAAAGTAGTAATCTCAAAATTGTGGATGTTGTGGAGTAAAGAGTACACCCCCAGTGACTCTATGAATTCATCCAATACTATAAAGAGTTCCATGTTATGTGGTTGTGAGTAACCACACCTACATCTGGCAGTTCACTGCAAGGTTTACAACAGACTTGTTGAATTCTCTATACAGGCATTACAGCAATAGCTGAAGCATTATGTATAGAGAATACTTAACGAATTATGTAATACTAAGTAGAAGTGTGTGTTATAACAATAACTTTACAATAGGAAGTTATAATACAAATTAAAAGTGGTTTCTTTTTGCCGAACGATAAATAAAAAAGATTAAATAGTAAAACATGGCCCACCTAAAGACACCTAACATGAATTTTCTAACCTTTTTACTTTCACTTAAGTTCAATAATTGCATTGTAGAAGAATTGCTGAAAAATATCAATATTTGTAAAAATATTCTCATTTTTTTTTTATTTTGAGTTAGTGACTCAATAAAATTGGAAAAGACAAAAAAGAAGAAATTATTTTAGTTTTATTCAGAGCATTGCAAAAAAAAAACAAAAAAAAACAGAACTTTTTGCAAAAATTTGTAACAAAGAAAAGTGGTTCATTTTACCTGTTTAAGAGAATTTTTCCATTAAAGTGAATATTTTTTTTACTAATTTAATTGAAATACAATCAGACTCACATTTTTTTCAGAAAATAACAATTACTGTGTAAATGTGTCTACTTAACAGTCAAAGGATTACAATTTCAGTCTTTACTAAGGACTTTTTCATTTTTTACCAAACTTTGGAAGATTTTTTATTCTTGAAAACCAACAGCAAAAAGATCATTATATTGACAAATGATTGGCAAGAAAGCATCATATTTATCAGCACTATTATAATTATCATCATTATAATTATCATTATTATAATTATCATTATTATGTTTATATGTTTTAGAACTGAGCTCTTGTATGACAACTATACTTACCCTAATAAGAAAAGAAAAAAGATCCATTATAAAGAGCATTAAAATAGTTAACAATGTATATTCTGTGAATTATAGTGCATTATACATTGCTCTTGTATTTGAATATTTCAACATCTTCAAAATAATTGAATTCTGCAAATTGAGGATTTTACATATATATATGTATATATATATATATATATATATATAATTGAAATTTTCAGTTGTAATTTTGTCACAAGATTAACAGTTGTCTATAGAAAATTCTTATTTGAAAATATTATATTATTTAATATGTATTTAATAAGTGTTTATAAAAATATATATGTTGCAGATTTAAATCAATTTTGTTTCAGATTTGAATCAACCCACAACAAAGAAAAAGGTGAAAAGGGTGTTTAAATATAAATATATTAGATACTTTTTATTTTCATGTTCTTTTATAACTAAATTTTTCTTGTTGTTTATGAGTGTTAAAGTTTATTAAGTTCTTGTTTATAGTTTGTTAGTTAAGATGAAAAGAAATGTGATTTCTTCACATATATTTGTGGGAAAGAAGAGGCAAGAGAGAAAGTGAAGAGGACAATATAAGTGTCATGTAGATTGGTGAGGAAGATGGGCGAATGAGTAAGGGAATTTCTTTTGAGCTGAGTGTCCATCTGTCTCTCCTTACTCGTTTGTTCATTTACAAACTTTGTTTAAATACTCTTCAAAGGTATCACAAAGCATATTTTTTATTGTTGGCAGGGACGCAACCCTGTTAAATATTTATTTTCAAAGCATTAATTAATTGACCGAAAGAATGCGCTATCCTCCGAATTAGAAAACTTTTTTGTCATTTGGTATTTGACTGTCTTGCTGTTTATTCCCAACTTTGCTCCACATATACTCTGTCAATAGTACAATTATTCTTAAATGACCTTGAGATGCATTAACATTGCAAAACTTTAATCAGTCATTAATAAATATAATTTTTATTTATTTATTAATAATAAAAATTATTGATCACTCTAGATATCTTTTGAGCACTATTCCTGGCAGAATTCTATTCACCTTGGCATATGTTAAATTTCATATTTATATCAAAGGATTTATATCAGTTATTATTAAGATTGTATATTTATGCATATGGAACAACATAATTCAGAAACTGAAAAATATATATAGGTGGATAGTTGTAGTGTGTGTGTGGGGGGGGGAGTGCGCCATGTGGTTCAGTCTAATAGTCTTCACTGGAGGCAAAGTAGACTCCCCAGAAAATGCATAGGCCTTGTTGCTATGGCATCTTATGGTGAGAGAGCAAAAAGAAAGAAAAAGTTTATGTCCTTTCATTTTATATCGCTTTATACAATGCCACCTAGCAGGCATTAAGAGAAGGTCACTGGAAGACAAGGTGGAATAATCTCACACTTTTAATAGTTTACCAAAAAGAAGCACCATATTTTAGTTGATTTTATGTGTATAAAAAATTTATAATTGTTCGTTAACACCAGAAATGAAATTATATATAATAATAAAGTTAAGTACTTTTTTTTAAGGTAAACTATTTTCAATATATTTTGGAATCTATTCAATTTAAATTGAAGTTTGTAAATTAAAGTAAATGAGGAACAGAAAGGTAATGTTTATTTTCTATTTATAATAATCAAATTTTATTCAGGAATAAAAATCATTTTAAAGTTAATAAAATATATTTTATCCATTATTTCTTAATAAATCAAGGCATATAAAATTCTTTTGTATTTTGAATCATTTTAATATAATATATACAGCTTTGAACCTGAAGTTAATCACAGTTATATGGGGAAATATATCTAGACTTCTGTAGAATTGTATGCAAGTATGAATCTAACATCTTTAAAAGTGCTAATTATTATTTACAATATACTATGTAATCTGAGAATATTTTTACCTTTTCTTTATTTTTAATTCACTGAAAGGTCTTTCTATTTATCTTCATTCTAACTATATGTATAAGTTTTCTGAAATGATCACAGAATATTAAAATGATAAAACAAAGTTTAGTATGTTAACAACAGCAATTATATAGAGATGTTAGCATCTGATGAATAATGGATAGGTTAATGACTCTTCTTAAAGTTGTAGACAAAATAAATTTGCTGACTATAATTTGAAAGGCTTGTAATATTTTTATCATTACTGGCAAAATTGTGATGTTGTCATTTTAGGAATTTCTATCATTTTTCACTTCTTTTAGTATTTCTTTTATACAACTAAATTTATTTCTAAGAATTTTACTGTCATATTCATTTTTCCAGCTTCTTAAAATGACTCTCGACACAAAGAAAACATAAATTGCTTATAATGCCTTCATTCTGTTTGCATTAAACTATTGAACCAGAACAAAATTTTAATAAGCAAGTTTCTTACTCAGACTACAAAAAATATTCATATTCTTTTGCTTAGCCATATTTGTCTTAATTTATTTGCAATAATCTCTTAACATTCAGATTTAAATCTATAATTAAAAAATTGGACAATTTATAACTGAAATATCAATGAAAGTTGTAAAAATAATATTTATTTTATTTTTCCCTCAAAAGTAACTAGAATTCTCAAAGGCCACTGAAGTATTTAAGGCAAAGCTTACAAATGAAATTGGTGACTTATTCGTAATGAATATCAAATTTAAGGCATACAAAGAAATCACCATAGACTCTAAACTAAGAAAATATTTTTATTTCTCCTTTTTTGAAATTTTTAATCATTTTTTTTTAAAAACTGGTGTTTAAATGACGTCTCATAAAAACTTAGCAAAATAACCTAATGTTGACATGAATGATTTTATAATCCTTATTCTCAGATAACCAAAGGAAACAAAAGATCAACTGATCTTCTGGGATTGTGAACAACTTGAGGATTTTAAGTGTTCATGCTTTGCATTTCTTAATTAATCCTTAAGGTAGAGTCTAGTCTTTTCAGCTCCCTAATTCTGTTGTATTGGAGGGTCACAATAATTCTAAACTTTAGATTTTTGAAAAACCTTACATAGAGATCAAAGCAAAGACAATGGGTCTTATTTAAAAAGTAACCATTATATAAAAGTTATTTTGTTGCAAAAACTATATTCTTAAAAAAATCTATAATATCCAAATATGTTATCCCTATAACATTTTTTATATAATTAACAGAAATCAGAACCAAATTTTCTCTTTGAGAAAAGTTCATAATTTGAGGAAGTGATTCATCTTTAAAAATTGTATCTACTAAGAAAATAAATAATTTCTTATGAATGTTTGTTTTTTTTATTATCATTTGTAGTGTTTGTTTCTTTTTATGTTTTTTTTTAAGAGAAACAAAAATTGATGCAACAATTATAAGCATTTCCTGCTCATAAGAGCATTGTCAAAGCAAAACTTGACAAGTCATTCAAACATTATTTACATATAGTTGTAAACTTAGTTTCCTTTTCTTGATTTTAAATTTCAATGTTTTAACTGGGGTGGAAAACATATGTTGAAGTAACACATAAATGAATATAATTTTTTTGCTTTATTCATTCCAAATTGTTAAACTAACTTAACAATTCAAATAACTGAAAAAAAAATGATGTTCATTTGATAAATATTGGCTTTTAATAAAAGAATAAAACATCTTAACCATCAATAATTTAAATCAATATTTTAAAATGTTTAAATCTTGTAGTATTTGGTGATTAACAACAAAGTTGCCAAAATATCCAGCTTTAAACAAAAAAATAGTGTTCTTAGATATACTCCAAATACATATCAAACAAATAATCTAGGAGTAAGTGGCCCCTAAAAATACCTTATATAAAAAAAAATGCAGGAACAAAAAACTACCATATCACAGCAACATCTGTCATAATTATATATGATAATTATTCAGTTATTTTTATTTTCTCTTTCTTGTTATGCCTATACCTACATTATATATATATATATATATATATATATATATATATATATATATATATATATATATATATATATATATATATATACAGGGTGTCCATAGAGTTCGTATGCACTTTAAAAAATTTATAACTTTATTTGTATTTGCGATAGAAATAATTTGTAAAAAGTATTAGAAAGAAGTAAATCTATATTTTTTAAGGTTTTATTGAAATTTTATTTAAGTTTCCACATTTTCTCTATCATTAGCAATACAAAGGGTAATACGATTTTGCAGTTCAGGGAAAACATTTGCCAACTGATTTATAGTAATGCCTGAAATCACATTAGTTATTTTAGCTATACTTAAAACTAGGTACATTAAACTTTATAACATTTTTTACAAATTATTTCTATTGCAAATACAAATAAAGTTATAAATTTTTAAAGTGCACACGAACTTTATGGACACCCTGTATCTATCTATCTATCTATCTATCTATCTATATATATATATATATATATATATATATATATATATATATATATATATATGATAGATAGATAGATATATATTACTGTATGTTTTGACAGCAATCTTTCTTTTAAACATCTTTTATTAAATATGATAGACAAGGAAAATTTCAATAATTTTTATTTAGTTTTTCAGCATTCTTACATTTTTCCATTTGGTGGGAGTAAGGTGAGTACAAAAACTGTCCATACTGCCTATTGTCCCAAGTACTTTTGGCCACTTACTTAGCCATTTTCAAAGGGGTTTTGTTTTTGTGTTGTTAGTTTCTGTTCATGTTTTGACTGTTTGAGATGTATTTTTGTGTGGTTTTTGAATACTAGTAAAAGCATTTATTCTGAGCCTCCATGTGTTGGCTGGAATTCTTTCTACGTTTAAAAAGCTTTCAGCAAACCACTTCTATTGTTAAACAAGGTGAGGTTGATAGTGGAGGAGAGATGTTTGATATACAGCACCCCTCTTATAGCGAGATGTTTTCGGTAATTTGATTTACATAGAATTTTAGTATTTTAGACCAGAATTTTTCTTAATGTTTCTTGTAGATTGTGGGTTAATAGATGTCCTTTTTATTGGACATTGGTCTGATAAGTGACACATACGGTGTCTACTGAAGGAGGTGGTATAATAAAAAAAATAATAATATATATGTGTATGTGTGTGTATGCATACACAAGGAGTGCTTTTTGCCTCCAAATTTTATTATGTTCTCCCACAACACAACATCAGTGAAGGATGCTGGTAGTATGACAGTAAAATTTGAACCTTCTCACCAGCAGCAATCCATAATTTATTTGCCTTGTTACAAGTACCAGTCTGACATGAAAGTGCATAGAAAGCAGAAATTTGCATCTATCGATATTCACCAATGCTTGTTAAATGTTTACAGAGACTAAACAATGGGTGTGAGCACAGTTAAATGGTTGGCAATGCATTTCAACAGTGGCAGCATCTATGTGTGTAACACACTATGTTGTGTGTGGTCCTGTATAGCTGTTAGTCCATAAAATGTAGAACATCTCAAAAGAGCCTATGGTAGTAGTGGCCATGTGAAAAAAATAGTTTTTGTTATTGTGTTACCTGCATTTGTCTTAGTTTCAGTGCAAATAAATAGGAATCATTCTTTCTGGCAAATCATTCATACAACAAAATCATATTGTATTTACTACATGTTCTGCTGACAGAAGCTCAACAATATTTTCAGCTATGCTTAAGTACTAATTAATATTTTATGAAGAGCATAAAAATTTATTGCTATTGCTTTGTTCATTAAAGACAATGTTTGAAGAAACATAAGTCAGCCACTTCTCTGATCTCTGAGAGTTGAAATCTGTGGAATATTACAAGAATTTTTTCCCAAAAGTAGGCTTGAGAAAAATACAGTTTTAGTTTTCTCTTATTGGTCAAATATTTGACATGGTGATGTTAATTTCTAACCAATAAATACTTTGATTTAAACAGTGTGTGTTGTATTGTGGAATCTTTTAGGAATATTTGTAATATTGTCTGTTATTGGGTAGAAAATAAAGTTTGGGCATGTTTTAATATGGTATGTATGTGGGTATGTAATTTTGTTGGCAATAGGGCTTATTTCCTATAGAGTTATCAATTGGTGAGCATGATGTGGTGAGTGTTTTTATTTTAAAAGAAAAAAGGGCATGAGTTGCAGAGGAATTGAGGAGTTCGGCACAGAAAACTGTGATTAGCCAGACTATAAAGATTACTTAATGCAATATTTCATTACAAATGGTGTTATTAATAAAAAATAAAAAATGTGCTATGAACTTATGTGATGGTGATGCTTCAGTTTATGGTCCTTCCTTGCCAGATAAGTTTTCCCGTTTCTGTGTGATTTGATTGCAAGACACCAAAAACCTAAACTTACAGTAATTGTCTACTGTTTTTACTTTAATATGAAATTTTGTTACCTAGATAATAATATTGCAAGTTATATATCAGAATTATATAAAGTATCTGAAAACTGTGAATATGAAGAAATGCTGTTAAGATTTGTTTGTGAGTCAACTGCAACTAAATTCAACACCGTCTACTCTCAGAGAAAATGTTAGCCTTTAAAGAAGCCCAGGAAACAGCACTAGCATTGGAGGTTGTGGCCAAGGTTATGATGGACTTGAAGACAGGTGTGATGCAAATGTAGCCAAACTTGATCCCAAGTGGAGATCACAAGATTTCTCAGTCAAGAATTTGCTTTCATATTCGCCATGGTTTTGTCATTTGCACAATGATTATACACCAGAATCTTGTGTTGCATGGAACTGAAAATGACATGACGACTGCTACATGATGTAAGTATGTAAAGAAATAAGTAAAAATAAAGACACCTAACAAAACTACCTCAGAATGTTTCAAATACAATGAAATCTTGGAAGCCCCCCCCCACATACCAAATTGAAAGTACATAAGTTGCAATAAGTGTCCTAATCCTTTACTCAATTTCGTCCTGGGTATGATGATAAACTGCATCTGCGTTTTGGGTAAGACGATAAACTATGTCCAACAGCAAGACCTCTGATCAGGAGGTTTTGAGGAGTATGGAACCACCTCTTAATTGCTGGTGTTCCCAGGTCCACCCTGACCTGGGGTGGTAGCACCTGTTAGGGTCCCAGCTATTCGCAAATAGTTAACCCCCAAACCCAGATTCAAACCCAGATCCTGTCCTGGGTATGACGATAAATTACATCCATGTCCAACAGCAAGGCCTCTGATAATAGGTTTTTGATTGCCAGCTGTACGTTTTTTTTTTTAAATTAATATTACCTGCTTTACATTTTTGAAAAAAAATAATATTATCAGTTATACATTTTTTTTTTTTTTTTTTTTTTTAAGAATGGTTTTGCCAGCTATACATTTTTGGAAAAATAATATTACCAGCTATACGTTTTTGGAAAAATAATATTAACAGTTATATATTTTTGAGGAACAAATATTGACAGAAATAGATTTTTGACAAAACAAAAATATTACCAGGGTAAAAAGAAAAAGCTGTCAGCATTAAATGACCCATTAAGGTTGATATGCTGTAAAACAAACCAAACCAAACCAAATCAAACCTTTGCTCAATTTATATGGAAATACAGTGACCCACTTTCCTTCATCTTTCAACAAAAATCATTTGACCTTAGTAAAATGTAGCACCATTATAGTTACCAAAGTCTGAAACTAACTAGTTCTCCAATAATAGTAACATTATGTCTTGCTTTGTTTGACACTTTTACTAAAAATGAGATTAGAGAGAGATCTTGTCTTGTGTTAGTTAAGCGGAATTAAATTGGTATATCTTTTTATAAAAGCTTTCCTTTACTGTTTTATTCTTCCACTCTGCTATATATGTTTATTTGTATTATTTTCCCTGTTTTGGGATACATGATGAATTTGATCAAAATCTATTTGAAAGAATTTAATTTTGTTTTCCTGTAAGTTGACCTACTATAGTAAGCAGAAGAAATGGAGGAAAAGAAAAGTTTCTGTTACTTTTACTATGTCTCACTATCAGAGAATGAATACTACAGAGGAGAAAAAAAAACAATAATTTTTTTGAGATAAAAGGGCAATGTAAGTTTAAATTTATAATATGAAATAATTCAAGAAATTTTTAACACAGTACTTCTTTAGTCTAATTTATCCTAACCTCAGTTACCAACTCACTACCAATTTAACAAAAGCATGAAGACATAGAAGTACTAATTATTTGAAAACAGAACAGGACATCAACATAGATATTTTCAGCTAGCTTTACAACACATGTATATTATATACATAGCCATTTTATGTGCTATTAACTCAATATGTACATGAATGTGTTTATTATCCACTAAGCCTAACTCAGTTTGGCATACAGTTACATTAGTAAAGAGACTA